>OY755203.1:8595554-9195554 GCA_963576765.1 Draba incana | reverse complement strand
ATAATCTTCCATTAAATATAGTATTCACGTTTATTTTATACTCAAAAATTTGAAGACAATGTCTCTTTTAAAGTAAGAAAATACATCATTTCCCTCAAACTGGTGTTGAAAAGTTTAGTTACTCATATATGTTTATCAATGTTTAATAACATAAAATGCGAAGACATATATTGCAGAGAGACACAAATTTTACAGTATGATGGAAAAAAACATATATGCAAAAAAATCAAACAAACTTTAACCTATATCGTGATAAAATTGGAGGTGTTGGTGACCGTTTATTGGCATCATATTTTAGTAATAATACTGTAAATAAAATGAATAATTTCATCAAATTGTAGTAGGATGCAATAAGTTATTCAGTTTGATCAAAGTGTGTTTTTGCATTTCTAACATAATGTTTTTTTTGAAGTCTTCTCTTGAACCTGCTTCGAATCAACTATTAAAAAGGTTTGTTTTGATCAATGGTTTGCCGCGTGCCAATATTTTAGTTTGAAAATCATTTTTCACATGTTCGTTTCACATAGCCAAATGTGCAAACATAAGCATAGAGAGAGAGAGAGGATTCCTTTAGGGGAATGAACCTGGCACTTCCGCGACTGTTCAATAGCTTCACATCTCAATCGTAAAAGTTAGAAAGAACTGAGACATCATGCACAAAGATTTCTCCTAAAGAGAAAAATAGCACATATGCCTAGGGTTTCGAAGTAATCAACTATTTCTTCATTAGACCATGCATATATGCTTCATCCCCAACCATGAAACAAACAACAAAATATGGAAAACCATGTCAACTACAACTACATAAAATCTTTCATGGATCAGAACCTTATCCTTCTTTAAGACCATTCACTCCGTTTATCAGCATATACATTCACACCGCAGTTCTTCTCTAAAGCAATACAAGTCTCTTTTCTGGATCTAGCCCAAAAGATTGCAACTCTAGAAACTTTAACTTATGTTTTCAATTTAAATCATACCAAGTAACAACAGCGGGGAACATTTTTCATGGTTCATGATCAGATCTAAAGACAAAAATCACAAATCTATAATAATTTCAACATCTAAATTATGCGGAAACAGTTAGGCACACATTCAACATATGGTATAGATGTAATTGCACAAAATATGGCTTGCAATTAGCTTTTATAAATTTATCATGAACCGATTTGTTGTAAAAGTAAAACAGAATATAAGAATTTCTAGAAAAGCTAGAATATTAATAAAAATGGAAAAAAATCAACAACTTCTTTGTAAAATTTGTATATGATACAAATGTTGGAAGAAAAGACTGTCATTTTTGAAAACTTCTAGAGTTGGGTCTTCTTTTCATGAACTTTGCCACAAAAAAGTACGGAACAAAAGAACAACTAAACTCATTATTCTTTAACAATGGTTCCTATCACTAAATACCCAAAAGAAACAAACGAAATTTACCTCAATGCTAGAAATTTACTAACAAATTAATGCTAGAAGTAGTTACCTCAATAATTTTGTTCTTGGTCAAATCTTCAAGTGTCGCTGTCACCTCATTGGTGATAATTAGAGCAAAAGCCTAGCATTGTGCTCAAAATCTAAATCAACTTCTAGAGCACTATTCTTTGGCTTCTTTACAGCAATTATCTTTTAAAAAGATAAAATAAAACTACACAAATTTAAGAAAAAAAAACAAAGATTAAATGGGGGGAAGAATGCAACCTCACTAATTTTGAAATGATACAAACTTATAAAGGATTAAAACTACAATTGAGTTCAACACATCCTATTATTTTACCTTCTGCAATAAATGAAACAGAGCTTCTAAAGAATAGAGGTATAATTCCATCTAATTTTTTTAATGTGAAGTCAAAAGTCCTACGTGGCAGGCTCAGAAAAATTCTGGGGTGGCTAATTATAATCCTACCCTTAATGAAATCCCACTAATTACTACCTTTTGCCATAGAGTATATTTTGGGCTAAAATATTTGGTTTAATCGATAGTTAGTATTAGGCCCATAAATTTTCCATAGCCCATAAATATAGCCGACATGTAAAACCCTAATTAGTATTCTAACCCTAACGAAATACTATAAGTTAATGCAAATCACTTTTATTTTTATATACGGCGATTATTAAAACTAGACCACGACGATCATGAAATAGGGTTTCTAAAGATGTTTCTCTCCATTCCACGATCCTCGATGGATATTGATGAAAAGTTGTGTTCTTCGGTGGTTGGGGACATTGTTTGTTGCAACGATTTATAAAATTGGTTTCAATGTGGTTTGTTCTCTAATTGAGATTAGGGAAGATTTGTTTTATGGACTGATTTTCTCTACGGGTTATTTGGATCACAAGGGTTTGGTTTGATTGGATCAGCAAGGATATGAAATCGGCTAGCTTGAGATCAAAAGCTTAATCGATATACAATTTTCTTCACTTCTTTGGTTGGTGAAGATTTTAGTTCTGAAGAATATATCTAAGATCTTAAGCTAAAATATTGGTTTTGCGGAGGTTCTTTGGTTTTTTTTATCAGTCATAAGAGCAAAGTTACTATTCTCTTCTTGGAAGAGTTAACCAAAATATTTATTGGTTGAGCGAATCATGTATTGGTTGATGTGGAGGATGTCAAAACAATATTCAGGGGTTCCTTAATGAGGTTATGTTGGCTACCGATTTTTTTTCTCCTTCGTTTCCGAAGGGCTGCAAAAGGAATGGTGTTGTTTGGTTAATAGAGCATGTTATTAGAAAGGAGCATTCTTGCGATTTCTGACCCTATTCTTTTACGAGAACAAAATATTCAACAGTTCTCAATGTTTTGTGACATGCAAGGTAAGAGAATGCATATCTATCTACTTACGGTGTTTTAGTGTTGGTTTTATTCTTACTATGAACCAATTTTGTTTAAATTTGCGTTTTTCATAAGTTGTTTATGGCTCAGTGGTATTATCGATTTTATCACCTATATTGGTCTCAACCCACCATGGACACCATTGTTAAGATCATCCACGCCAAGTAAGTTTTTCTAATCAAAATGGATTTAGAAATTTCTCCTTTTGTTTTGGTTAATAGTTTATGTCATCATGTGGAGTTACTGCCTCATTTAACAATTTTCTTAGCAATGAGTTGTTAGTTAAGCAGCATAAGGCTTCGTTTCTATCTCTCAAAAACATGTAAATTATAAATTATTATATTTTTCATCTTGGTTATATGTGAATCTTCATCTTATCTATAAGTTAAGGAACGATAAGCTTCATTATGATACCTAGGCATAGATTTTGTATTTGGTTTTATTTGAAAATCTAAGAAAATCGATGTATGCGTTGATTTTGTTCTAGATTTTCTTTTTTGTTAAATCTCATATGTTTTTCTACCCCCATTCAGTGCCGGCTTTGGGAGGAAGCAATAGAAGCTTGTGCTTCCGGCCCCAAATAATATATGTATTTTATCGGCCCCAATTGTACAAAATTTCTTTGTAGTGCAGTGGTATTCCTCTTGAATTATGGCTTCGAGTACAAGAGTTCGAGTCCTTAGATGGAACAAATTAATTTTAATTTTACAAACTGGCCCATATTTTTTGTTTGGACTTGTGGTCCTCAAATTTACTGGACCAGACCGGCCCTGCCCCCATTTACTCTTAACAAACAAGACTACATACATGATGACTTTTAGAAAGTGACGTAAGGCTTTCTTTTTAAAACATTTGTATAAAGTTTGTGATTTGTTTAATGAAGATTAATTTGTTGTCATATAATTATTTTCATGGGTTAGCTTCAATTGTTTTTTATTCCAGAAACGAAAGGATAAAGAAGATCATCTTTAATGGTAGTGGTTGGAGATGGTAAGCATGAGCTTTTAACTGCTTTCATTCTTCAAGATCTTCCTTGTGGCTGTGTATTACGAGCATTGTAATCTTATGATTACTTGTGCTCTTTTGCTTTTAGGTTCTGGTATTGGAGGTTAGTTTTTATTATTTGCTCATTTGGTTTCCATTCCAAGTTATTTGGGTGCAACTTACATTCACCAAAGAGAAGGTGTGAGTGATTCATATATATATCCATATAAATGTATTGGCATTCTTTATAAACTCAAGATTTAGTGTGCTTTTGCTCCAAATCTTATTTCTAGATAAATAGGGATGCAAATTTTCACAAAAGCTTCACGTATTCTAAAAAAAAGTCATTAAAACATGAAAGTTCTCATGCATCCAATTATTTAGTAGCATGTATTCCAAATCTATATAGTAGATTATTTGAGAAGAATTAAGGTATAGTATCCCTTTAAACTAGCATAGAAGTTAGCATGAAAATTTCACGTATTCTACATAACTTTGGTGATATGTTATGCTTTAGCGTTTAACATTTGAAGCAAACTTAATTTTTGTCCACTAAGACTTCTCACTTTTTTTCTAGTATATATGTTCCTTCTGTCAGATTTTAAGTAGCAGCAACGATTACCTCATCAATAACAAAAGCTTCTTTAAGCAGGATATCAGTAGTTGCAAAAAGGAACTATGAGCTCATGTGCTTCTTCTCATGCTGAAGAATGTTAGATATCTCTAAATATATGCTTGAAACTATTCTTGGCTGGAAATTAAGATAAATAAGCAAATGCAGACATTAAAAGGTTCGTAAATCAAACAAATTTTTTCTTTTCATTTGTTAGATTATTAAATGTCTGGGATATTTCAGCCTTACACATCTTAAGAGTGTTAGAGATCATATTTCAAAAGGTGGATACTCTGTCCTTCCTCCGTCGCCGTCGCCGGAGTTGTTTGGTTTACTAATGTGACCCTCAAAGGTAAAATCTCGCCGTTTCTTTTAGTAAACTTATAAGTTATTCGTCTATGAACCCTAAATTTTGTTTCTGATTTTGGGTAAAAAGATTCGTGCGATTTGTGACTACTCCAGAGATTCTTTAGAGGTGTGTAACATTAGAGCAGGAGATTGAGCAGATCGAGGATTCGATTCAGTTTAACGCAACCACCATTGCCGGAGAAGCAGAAGGTATGTTTTTGACACAGAATTATAATAAGTATTTAGTAATTTGATCCAATCAGATTCAAAATTAGGAATCACAAAAAAAACTTTATCTTTTTCAACAATATGTAATCTTGAGCATTAAAGGAAAATAACACAAACTTTTTTGTTATGTTATTGGACTTGGGCTTCTTTTTTTCTAAATGACTTATAAACAATCTTCGTATGGTCCATTACTTTAGTAAATATTTGTTAAGATATATTAAGATATGATAGACTCAAATTTTATGGAAATCTTCCGTAAATATCTAATCATATATAAGAAATATTCTTTATTATATTATTTGATGAGATATTATTCTTAAACTGAAACCCTAGACTTTTATATATATATACTTGCTTACTTGATCCAATGCTAATCGTATTGTTCATTCTCATATTTTGGTGATTTATTGATCTCTTATCTTATATATTCTGACTAATCAAATTCTTTCTGATTAGTTCTTTGTTCTAGTGTGTTTTTCTTATATGCAGGTTCGTCGTGGCCATATTTATGATCTTTAGTTAGTTCTCTTATATGCGTTTTATGATGAGTTTAATTAACTGTTCGCGAATATTTTCCGTATGTGTATTCGTATCACATCATATCCTGGTATAATTTTTTAACGTATCCTAATTGTTTCATTGTTGTTGTTTGTTTTTCTTTCCTCTTTACAGGTTCACCATGGTATCAGCTGCATGATTAAGTTATCCTACTTCCATTGTTTCTTAATGGTTTCTATTATATTCGTTCTATTCTCTTTTTAGATTTTCTTTTATTTTTTTCTTATTGATTCGACTCTAAAATCTTGGAGGTTGCACATCCTCTTCTATCTTTTAATAGATATGTAAATGTTACATTATTTTTTTAGTTTTCTAATATATGTTTGTATTTATTTCAGTTGATAATTCTCCGATTTTACTTTGTTACTCATTAGGTCAGCCTAGAATCTTATGCTTATGGTATGTGGATTTGGTTTTGAAACTTTTTCTTGATATTGAGGCGATCGTTCATTGTTCATTATTCGCATGTGTCACACAGTCAATTTACAAGTGCTCGGAGGATTAGTGAGTTTCAAATATACCCAAAAAGAGATAGTAAAAAATGCCTGGATAGAGAGAGATAGAGAGTTCAAGCTAATGTGTTAACTACTCATAGGTTAACCATTGCAAGAGGAGGTTCCGAAAGGATTTCCAGTGAATCTGACGAGTATGGAATCACTGATGCAACAATCAATCTGCTTGGAAACGGCATAATGGGGAGTGGAGATATAAAATCGTTGATGGTCGATGCAGCATACATATCTAGAAGATGATGAATGATACAAACTAAAACTAACAAATTGGTGGTGGAAGGATAAATAGGAATGAAGAAATACTCTCAAGTAAATAAGATACATTGAAGCAAAAACGATATGATAATTGGTAGTGGAAGGATAATTGGGAGTGGAGAAATCCTAAGTAAATAAAATACATTGAAGCGTAAACGTTACAAAGGATAAAAGTCTCGGTGATGAATATGGAGTTCAAGATCAAGGAAATCATCAAAATTAACGTACGAGTTGATACTTTTTACCTTTAACACTTCAAAATATTAAGATATTTTAATGGTTCTTTATATTTATTTAATAAAACAATATTATGTATACATGTAGATAATTTTTTAAATATATAAAATTACCTCTTAAAATATTTAGATGTTTTGTTAGTTCTTTATTTTCTATCAAATAAAACAAGTCTTTAGATCAAGTGGATTTATTAAATCATATGGAAAGCAAAGTAATAACATGTGTATCAACATATTATCTCTCAATTATGATGGTCGAAGACATACAATATCAGATTAAAAACATACAACGCAACATAACCAAATCACAATATCAGATTCTTCAAAAATATATGTGCGTAGTAGATATAAAACTAAAAAAAATGAAAAACCATATTTGACTAATTTTCATCATACATAAGTGATCAATAATCAACATCATTATAAATTATTTAATAGTAAACTATCATATTTAATCCATAAAACTGAATTTAATATTGAATTATAAAAACACAAATCTATTTGAAAATGATATAGTTGGGAAAATTTAAATACAAACCAAAACTATACAAAATCATCCATATTTGATTATATTTTACTTTAAATATTATTATTCCTAAACTAAAAATTAAAAGTGAAGAAATGTATAATGTTTTAAGTAGAACTAAAATTAGAAAAGTTTAGCACAAGTCTATTTAGATTACATTGCGACATCTAATTGTTCTATTACTAAAAAGAGAGTAAGATGATATTTAGGGGAAAGGCAAATGGAAGAGATAGACACAAGAACTAGGAGGCAACACTTAATAGAAGAAGATATCGACGAGACAATATCAGACAAAGATCATGATCTTAAAGACAATGTCTCAAACACGATCCACACGCACCTCTCGAATCAATTTATTCTCCAATGGTAGTATGAGTTGGACGTCAGAGATTCTTAAGAGCAAAACCTCTTCTCATAATTATCAAGATATTTCTAGCAATATTACTTATGCGGGGACCAAGATATCTCCAGAGAACCTTCATGGCCACCTCCCCAAATAAAGTAACTTAGAGAGACCCGCTCCTCCCCAAGAGGATATAGTTCCTACGTATCACAACTCTCCAACTATTTCTATAGGATAATACAAGATTTTCTACAATAGATCTATGATTCCATACGAGGAACCAAAATATGACTCGAACAATTAGAGCTTAGGAGGGAGAAGACCACACATTCCACCGAAAGAAAAGACAAAACATCTTATTTTTTGACTAAAAAAAAAACTTATTGTTCAATTCGAACATTGCACTTATGTGTTCAAATACCTTATGCAAAGACAAGAACAATAAAAAAACCAAATGGAAACTCATCAATCAAGTTGTCCTATGAAATGATATAATGTGAGGATTTTATTGCCTTATAGAGACAATGTCACGATGAATCAATGACTTGAATCTTTTACATCTAGCATATATCTCATGGTTGGGATTTAGACGTTCATGTTAGGGTTTAATATCCCTAACCAAAGATTATGAAGGCATATGAGTTATAAAATATCAAATTTAACGTGTTTGTATTTAAATTTCTGTTTTGATGTTAAAATTTAGGGTTTAGGATCATCGTGTTGTTTTCAATGTTTACATGTATTTGTGAGGTTTTAGGCTCCCATATTAAGATTTAATACTCCTTATTTAAAAAAGTTTTCTAATATACATATATTTGTAAAATGAGTTTAGTAACACTAAATGTATTACTTTTCCAATTTTCAAAGCTTTGCCGCATCATCTACCAAACGTTCCGCAATTCGGTTTGCAGACCTCAAGCGTAAGAGATACAATTTCCTATAGATGCATAATACAATTGCTCTTATTTGTGGAACTATTTTTGTGCTCATAGATGGTAATTTTTTATGCATTATAGGTTGGTAAGAGTGTTTTGTTTTATTCGAGTACAATTTTTGAACTACAGGTAGAGTCAAATGTTTGTGTTGATTCTTTGAATATTCCTAAGAGAGAATAATCAAATCTCTTATTATTCCTCAGTAATTATGACGTATAATATTTGCGAATTATGTCATGATCAAAATCCAAACTCTCTCTCTACGCTATCTCTCTCTAAAAACCTCTCTAAAGAAGAACAAAAGTTTCGGGGTGTTTTGCCCGGCGCCCGGCTTGACCGGATTAGTGTCTTGGGTTTCTTGGATTTTATTTAACCTTCCTCCGTTTTGATTTGTTGTTAAAATCGATAGTTTGAGAGAGAAGTTTCTTCATCCCTTTGCTCAATTCTCCTTCTAATGGAAAGTAATTCTTCGTTTCCATAGATTAGGCCTATAAATTAGGTAAAACCGAAGTTTTTTTCAATTAGATTGAGAATTGTAGATATAGAATTTTGGATGGGTTAGAGGCAAAATAAGCTAGGCTGCAAGATGCCAAATGTTTTGTATCTCAAACTTTTGAAGATTTTCCCCGTTGTAATCTCGCGGTAATGAGGAATTGGATCAATCATTTATCAAGGAGTTTTCTAGAAGGTGAAACAGTGATGCACGAAGGATTATCAACTGTTAATAGCAGTTGCGGTCCACATTCTATTATGGTTATGCAAAACTTATTTTTAAACATGGTTTAGTGAACATGATTTCTACCCGTAGTATGACCTTCTAAACTGAAAGAGCACTTGATATGATACCATTGCCATTTGATGCTAATGGGAGTTAATTTACATGATACTTAGAGATCATAGATTGTATCAAATTTTTTAACTTTTGCTTGCATCATTAATAAAACATATGCTCAAGAATATCTTTATGCTTGCTTTGAGTTAACCTTGAATGGTTGGTTATTATTATTCAATTTCACTCTTTTGAATCTTCCTGTATGATGAATTGAAAAAAGCTTGATTAAAAACCAACCAATCAACTAAAATACAAATGTTCTCCAGTCCCGAATGATGAATTGAACAAAGAGTTGAAGCTTTATTCGAGAAGATCTAACATTGAAGCTCTCAGGAAAGTTTTAGAGGTTCATAATCATACGAGTGTATTTGTTATATCCGAGTTCCCAAAGTAGCTTTAATCATATCACGATAATGGTTTTTTTTTTTTTGTTAAATAACACACGATAATGGTACTTATGTTTTGGATTTAAATGTAATTGATTTTTAGTCATGTGTCAAGACCAAGATAAATCGTTTTAGTGTCCCTAATGTTTTATTTACTTTTAGGTTTTCTTAAAAAAATTATTTTTAAAAAATTGTCAAAAACAAAAAATACTAAAAAGAAGACAAACCTCATTTCTTATTAATCAATCTATTAATTTAAACCAAATAATAAAATGAAACCAAACAATTATCTAACCAAAGCTATTGATTTCTTATTCAATATTTTATAACATAAACCTAAATTTTGTAGTCATCTTTTATGGGTTTCTTTTTTTTTTTAATAAAATCATGCTAAAATCAATATCAAGAAAAAAAAACAAAACATATAATAAACCAAGTAGAAGCCCATCGATCAAGTTGTTCTATGAAACGACATAATTGTGGAGATCTTATTGTTGACAGAGGAACGACCACATAAAATCTATTTTGGCTTCTTGCATTTCCAATGATTACGTGCATGGTTAAGATGTAGGCATTCATGTAGGGTTTAGCATTTGTAATCAAATAATGTGATTGTATTGGGTTACTAAATAAATGATAACTATAGTATGGTATTTTATTTGGATTTAGACTTTGATGCTAGAGTTTAGGGTTTAGAATCTACATATTATCAATTTTAGAGTTCTTTTTTTTTCCGAACATTTTTATCTTTTTAGTGCCTACAATGATCAATTAAAGTGCATACATGTTCATACTTTTTAGTGCCTACAATGATCATGTTGTTCAAAGTTACTTTCATCATGCATGATGTTTATGGAGAAGAGAAGAAAGAAAGTTCGCGAACCAGTGCAAGCTCATCATCAAATAGTTACTCTTCATCATTTCAAGCTGTTCAAGACATATAAATTACAATTTCAATTCATTAACCGATAAAAATATATATTTTCTTAGGAAAGTATGTGCTAAACATAACAACCTTTACAATAATATTTCATCCAATTGGAAATGCAAGTGGATAAAAGAATATGCGGTGTAATTCGTTGTATAATTATCAAATTATGTGGTTCCGTCGATATTGTATATATGAGTAAGAATGTAAGACCAATGTGGTCAATATATATCTAATAAAAAAATTATTATACCATATTCATCTTTTTCGACTGTTGATATCAATTCAAAATTTGCAGATTTTCAGTGTATAGCACTACAAGAAAACAACGTTTTTACGACTACATTTGGCGACTGAATATGTAGTCATAAATTTGGCGACTAATTAGATATTGATAAGCGACTATGTTACGTCTACACATACTTAGTCGTATATTAGTCGGTAAAATGCGACTACATAAAGTAGTCGTAAAAGTGGTCGTAAATTAGCGACTAATTTATGACTAAAACGGGAGTCTGGTGGCGGGTCGTAACATAGTCGCTAAATTGGCGACTAATATGCGACTGCAACGGCTAGTCGTAAAACAGTCGTAAAACAGTCGCAACGTATGAAAAAAACACATGGTTTTCATGTTGGGTCGGTAGTTGTACTTGTTTTTGGCGACTACGTGAATTAGTCGCAATGTAGTCGCCAATTTGAGCCTATAACCACATCTTCTTCTTTAAAAAAAAAAACGTTTTGAAAAAAAAATGTCGGGCAATTATAATTATTGTAATTCTCGAGAGTGGATGTACAAGAGATTTGATGATGTTACTGGAAATTTTTCAGAAGAATTCCAATTGGGGGTGGAACAGTTCATAACATTTGCTAATAGCCAGCCCCTAGCACAGGATAATCTCGGTAAGTTTTACTATCCTTGTAATGTTTGCAAAAAAAAAGAAGTATTTCTCCCGGGGAAAAAAATTTGGAATCATCTATTTAGCAAAGGATTTATGCCAGATTATTATGTTTGGTATAATCATGGTGAAGAAGTGAATATGAATTTAGGAACGAGTCACAATGCTCCGACGTATGTAGATAGGGGTGAAGAAGTTGGTACTGTAGAAGAAGATAGATATGTGGATATGGTGAATGATGCATTTCGGGTAAATGTGAATTTTTGTGATAACTATCATCAGGATGTTAATTATTAGGATGATAATTATCAGGATGTTAGTTATCAGGCTGTAGAAGAACCAGTATATAACCATTCAAAAAAATTCTACAACTTGTTAGATAGTGCAAAAAATCCATTATATGATGGTTGTCGTGAAGGTCACTCGCAGTTATCCTTAGCTGCTAGAGTCATGAAAAATAAGGTTAAATATAATATGAGTGAAAAATTAGTGGATTCGGTGTGCGGAATACTGACAGATTATTTACCAGAAGGAAACTAGTGTATTGGTTCACATTACGAGACAGAAAAACTGATGCGCAATTTAGGCCTCCCATATCATACAATTGATGTTTGTATTAACAATTGTATGCTCTTCTGGAAAGAAGACGAGAATGAAGATAAATGTCTCTTTTGTGGTGCACAAAGATGGAAGCCTAAGAATCCCCGACGCAGAACGAAAGTACCATATAGTCGTATGTGGTATCTACCCATTGCTGATAGATTGAAGAGAATGTATCAAAGCCACAAGACTGCAGCGGCAATGAGATGGCATGCCGAGCACCAAGCAAAGGAGGGAGAAATGAGTCATCCTTCTGATGTGGCGGAGTGGAGATATTTTAAAGATCAAAATCCCCTATTTGCTGGAGAACCCCGTAACGTATATCTTGGATTATGTACTGATGGGTTCAATCCATTTGGCATGACTCGCAATCATTCGCTGTAGCCTGTGATCTTAACTCCATACAATCTACCCCCTGGTATGTGCATGAATGAAGAGTACTTGTTTGTTACAATTTTGAATTCTGGGCCAAATCATCCGCGAGCTAGTCTTGATGTCTTTCTCCAACCACTTATTGCGGAGTTAAAAGAGTTGTGGTCCACTGGAGTTGATGCGTACGATGTGACCTTGAAGCAAAATTTTAATCTAAAAGCAGTGCTTATGTGGATGATAAGCGACTTTCCAGCGTATGGCATGTTATCAGGATGGACAACCCATGGTAAATTGTCTTGTCCAGTTTGCATGGAAGATACAAAGTCTTTTTATCTACCGAATGGAAAAAAGACGTGTTGGTTTGATTGTCATCGAAGATTTCTTCCTCATGGTCATCCAATGAGAAGGAATAAAAAAGACTTCCGAAAGGGAATAGATGCGTCAAGAGAGTATCCACCTCAGTCTTTGACCGGTGAGCAAGTTTATTGCGAACGATTGAATGGTGTAAATCCTCCTAGAACTAAGGATGTGGGTGGAAATGGTCACGACAAAAATATGCCTGGCTATGGAAAGGAACATAACTGGCACAAAAAAGTATATTTTGGGAGCTGGCGTACTGGAGGGACCTTAATCTCCGACATAGTATTGATGTGATGCATACGGAGAAGAATTTTTTTGATAACATCATGAATACTCTTATGAGTGTGAAGGGTAAATCAAATGACAACATCATGTCAAGAATGGATATTCAACAGTTCTGCTCTCGGCCACATTTACATATTAGTGGGGGTCAAGCTCCTTTCCCAGTCTACACATTGACAGAAGCAGGAAAAACAAGTTTATTGGAATGTGTGAAATATGCGGTTAAATTCCCAGATGGTTATTCGTCAGATTTAGCAACTTGTGCTGATTTGGTGAACATAAAGTTTTCAGGCATGAAGAGTCATGATTGCCATGTTTTTATGGAGCTGCTACTTCCATTTATCTTTGTAGAACTCCTAGACCGGAACGTCCACCTTGCTTTATCAGGTAAGAGTTATTTAAGATATGCAACACTTAATATGATTCTAGTCTTTTTATAGTGATTAAGTTGATGCAGTTAAAATATTTATATTGTAGGGGTTGGAGCCTTTTTTCGGGACTTATGTTCGAGAACTTTGCATACAAGCCGCCTTCAAATTCTAAAACAGAACATAGTTTTAATTCTATGCAATTTAGAAAAGATCTTTCCACCGTCATTTTTTTATGTGATGGAGCACTTGCCTATACATCTCCCCTACGAAGCTAAATTAGGTGGCCCTGTCCAATATAGGTGGATGTATCCTTTTGAAAGATTTTTTAAAAAGTTGAAAGGAAAAGCAAAGAACAAAAGGTATGCGTCATGATCAATTGTTGAATCATATATCAATGACGAGATTGCATATTTCACAGAACACTACTTTGCCGATAATATACAAACAAAATCAAGGTAAATGTTAATATACTAATCATTTTTACTAAAAGTAAGGCAATTTATTATTTTTATTTACATTACGTACTTAAAATTCATTTGGTCAGGTTAACAAGATTTGATGAAGGTGAAATTCCTGTATATCATGTCTCTGGAGTACCTTCTATATTTACTTAAGTCGGCCGCCCAAGTGGGGAAATGCGTGAAGTATGGCTTTCAGATAGAGACTATGAATGTGCGCATTCATATGTTTTACAAAATTGTGACTATTTTCAGCCAATTGAAAGGTATATAAGCTGCCATCTCTCAACTTAATTATGCTTTTATATAAGCTCTCATATATATATATATTTGTTGGTTTGGTTATATATATATATATATATATATATATAGTATGTTCGAGGAATACATTTTGGCCAAATATACAGGACTTACCGAAAAAGAACTCTCCGCCAAAAGGGCTGACGAATATCATGAATGGGTTAAAGCGTATGTAAGTGAAAAATATGTTCATATATATGTTAATTCTATATCTTATTATTCTATATTTTGATATAGTAAAAGCTTATGCAGGTTACTTACTGGAATGCCACAAATCCATTTCCTACTTGGGTTCAAGAGATAGTGCAAGGACCTTTGAACAAGGTCAAAACATGGCCAATGTATTTTACAAGAGTCTATTTATTTCATACGGAAAATCACGGCTCTGGAGGAAAGACATGTAACTATGGGATATGTGTTAAAGGTCAAAATTACACGGATGCGTCTGATGCAACGGATTTCTATGGGACCTTAACTGATATCATAGAACTTCAATATGAAGGGATGGTCAATTTGAGAATCACACTTTTTAAGTGTCAGTGGTATGACCCTGTTATCGGTAGAGGCACTTGTAGGAGCAATGGTGGCGTTGTAGATGTTCTTTCATCGAGACAATACAATAAATACGAACCATTTATTCTAGGTACGTATAAATAGTTTGTACTTATTTACACACACACACACACACACACACACACACACACATATATATATATATAATTATACACATCTGTCATCATTTATTAACTTCTACATGTTTATATTGCAAAAAAGCCTCTCAAGCAGGTCAAGTTTGTTATATTCCGTACCCATACATAAAGAAACCAAAGAAAGAATGGCTCAATGTTGTGAAAGTCAATCCCAGGCAAAACATTGAAGTAGGATATGCGGCGAATCAACCAGCGCTTTTGCAAACAGAAAATGATGATGGTGTATTAGTGACTACAATTGAAGATCTCGAACTCGAAAAAGTGGGAGAGGGAGTAGATACAATATATCTGGATTACGATGTCGGAGATGAAGAACCAGAGGATGAATTCCGGTGTAATTTATCGTCTTCGGATGATGAATTACAAGAGAATCCACAAATTCCGATGTAATGGATATTTTTAATTTAAGATAATATTAAGGTTAATAAGTTTATTTAGTTTGAATGATTACAATTTTTAAGTTCCAATTTGTCAATTAAGTAAGTTAAATTGTTTAATAAGTGAAATTTGCATATGATTAAATTAATTAAGTAAGTAAGTTAAATTGATTACAAATTTTTACACATAATACCAAATGTTTTATGTTAATTAATCCACATATTTTATACTTAGTGTTAATTAACGCACCTTTTATTTTCTCAAATATACCCAAATTTCTCAAATTAACCCAAATCCAAATTTAATTTCTAGGTCCAGCGCAAACTATCTGATTACTCCTCTACAAACCCTAAACACACACGATTCAACGCCTCCATCGATCTCCTTCATCTTCTTCATCGATCTCCTTCTTTGATTCTTCTTCTTCTTCTTCATCGATCTCCTTCACCTTCTTCGATTCTTCTTCTATTCAACCGAAAATGGCTGGAACAAAGGCCCGAGGACGAAAGAGAGTAGCCGATCCCAATGATTCTCAGAGAGCCGCAACACCGAAAAGACCTAAATCTCTACCTACTTAGTACATTTTTACGCCGGCGGCTCCAATTCCTCCGACGCAGTCACCCCAAGAGCCAATCCGTGCTTTACCCTAACCTTCAACTCCCACAGCACAACATTTCCGGGACTTTCCCCCGCCACATACGCTTTTCCAGAGCTCCGCTAATCACCAACATGAAGACCATGGAAGTCAAGAAGTTCAAAACAATCTGCATGTCCAATCGACCCATCCATCTTCTCATGGGAACTCTCAGCCGGCGCAGAGTCATCCATCTTCTCAAGGGAAAAACTTCGAGGAGGATGACGAAGATGCGGTGCCAGTCCTTCAGGAGGACTCACTGAGGGAGCTAAATGCTCTGTTGAGGATGCCAGGACGTGAGACATTTGTCAGGGTTCTCTCTCCAACACCTACGCCAAAGACGCAATGGTATGACTCTTCTTCTTCAGCTTTATGTTATCAAGACAAACATTAGGAAGTAGAACAGAAATGATGAATCAAACCATTCCAAATAGACTTTTATGGTTTTGTTGTTTTGTTCTCAAACCGAATTGATGCCTTGTAACTGTATGATTAGCTGATTGCCTTGTATTGATAGGTCTTTATTTACTTGATGATTGAGACTGCAAATTCAATATTCTGCTCTTAAATAGATATATGTATTGATAGGTCTTTGTTTACTTGATGATTGAGACTGCAAATTCAATATTCTGCTCTTGAAGAGATATATGTATTGATAGGTCTTTGTTTACTTGATCATTGAGACTGAAATTCAACTATCTCTTAAAGAGATATATGTATTGATCCAGTCTTTGTTTACTTGATTTTGAAATTGAAATTCAGTATTCTGCTTAAAAGATATATATGTATTGATCGGTCTTTATTTACTTGATGTTTGAGACTGCTATTCAGTGCTTAAAATAGATATCTCTCTTCACCTGGACAGCTTCATATAATATTCATTTTCTTAATGACCAATTTGATGCAGTGCAATTTTTTCTCCACTTGCAGGTTTACTCGTGATGTTAAATCACGCCTGATTAGAAAAATAACTAAAGTTTTAAAAAACAAATTCAATGGTCCCTTCTATAGCTGGTCATGTGTGCCTCATGCTAAGAAAGAAATATTATTCCTCGAGTTCGCGGTAATTTTTCTGTCCTCCAGCCTTCTTAACATATAGCCTTACTTATATTTTTTTATTACTAATATCAGTTTACTCTCTTTGTTTTGTAGAAAACCCACACTTGGGATCCCTTGATAACAGGGACAGTTCAGCAACATTTTGAAACTATTGCCGGACGGCGATTGAAAAACATGGTAAGCGACGTGAGGACTAGTCGACAACGCCCTAAATGGATCAAGAAAAAACTCTGGGAAACGATGGTTGACTACTGGAATACTGATGAAGCACAAGAAAGGAGTCTCATTTATTCCAAATGTCGTATGTCTGACCGTAATGGTCTCGGTCCTCACATCCACTTATCAGGGCCGACTTCTTTTGAAGAAAGAAAAGGAAAAATGGTAAGTCCTGTAAGATTTGATTTCTGTATTTTGTCATAATCCTTCTTTATTTTGTAACATTGTAGGAACAAGAATTGGGAAGACCAGTTAATATTGGTGAGGTTTCCGTGAAAACGCATACAAAGGCAGATGGTACATTTGTTGATCGGAAGGCGGAGGTTATCGCTCAGACTTATGAGAAGAACTTGGAAGACAATTTGGTTGAGCTCCAGAAAGAGCCTTCATGTGTTTCAGACGGTACTTCACGACCTCGGGAGCTCACAACAGATGAATGTAATGCCATATTTCTTCAAGTTAAGTAACATATCTTCAGTTTATATAGTCTTTTAATTAGAATTAGTCATGCTCTTTATTTACTGTTTTTGTTTTGTTTTGGCAGGCCACTCAGAAGGTTTCAAGTGGCATTCCTTATGGAGTTGGAAGAATCAACCTTGACAATGCTGTAACTCCCAACCAACCAGGAGACGCTTCAACGTTTATGACATTGGAAGAGAAACTGAAGGAGGCTCAACGTCTAATCGAGGAGCAAGCTCTGGAAAGTGCAAAGCGCGAAGAAGAGCATTCCAAAGTGGTTGATGAGCATAAGGGCAAGCTGAAGAACTTCTCCTTGGTGGAAGAGTATCTGCGCACAACTGATCCCGCCTTTCTGGATTATTTGGCGACTCGTTCAGCTGAAGAAACCGAAACAAGGCCTCTCTCAACCTCTCCAACAATGACTCGTCCTTCAACTCCACATGCTTCTGCTTCTTAGGTTACTTATCCATCCCTCTCCACTTCTTAAGTATCATGAACTAGTATGAATGTGTGTGTACAAACTCTTTCTTTTATTTTGTGTAAAGACTTGTAAGAATGGTAATTCTATGTAAGCTTTACTCTTTTGTGTTTATATTTTCAGTGGTATGAGCTTTGTTTTACTTCCATTAGCATTGTATTTATTTATGTCGACATGAGAAACAAAAACAAAATGCAGGCAGGGAAGAATTGGATAGCACACATTCTGCAAAATATTAGTCGCCAAATTGTCGTAATGTAGTCATTAAATAATCGTAACATAGTCGCAACGTAGTCGCTAAATTTTACGACTATTTTACGACTTCACCAAGATTCACATTTGTTCATGCGAATTAATCGTAACTGTGTCGTAAGATAGTCGTAATATTTAGCGACTATTTTGCTACTAATATTTACGACTACATGAAATAGTCGTAACTTAGTAGCCAAAATGCCGACTACTTTACGACTATTGTATTCACCGACTATCGATTTATGACTACACTCAGTAGTTGTAAAATAGTCGTAATTCTTGATTTAGCGACTACATTGCTACTAATGTTGCAGTTGTAAAAACGCTGTTTTCATGTAGTGTAGTTAAAGTATGTGTTTCTCATTGCATAAATAATCCACCCGAAGAGTTTTTTGGCGATATTACTTATGCATGGTCGAATGCATTTATAAATGATCATTCGGCGGACGCGTGTCTCATCCTTAAAGAGGATGAAAATCTAACCAATAGATTTACGATTATTTCCATAGGACAATCCAAAATTGTATGCAAAGCATCTGATCCAAACAAATAGTGCTGAAGAGTGAAAAAAGACATGACATATTTTTATATTTAAAAAAAATCTTATTCTTCACATTCGAAAAATAACTAAGGTCTTTCAAATGCTTTATGTCCCAAAAAAAAAAAAAAATCAAAGCAAATCGATCAAGGTGTCTTATTAAATCATATAATGATATCTTATTGCTGATAGAAGAAATGCAACAATGAATCGATGACGTGAATCTTTTATCTATCCTTTGTATTTTCTGTAAACCATCAATTGTGTCCATGTATAATTTTTTAATGATTATGTGTGTGGAACATTGGAGGTCCGACGTGAATTTGGGGGAACTTCAAAATGGGGAAGTGTTCGGTATCTAAGTAAAAGAAAGTGGTAAAGAGGAATCTTTACTATAAGTCGTTTTTGCACATGATAGTTCTATATGTCGACCGTAATTAGCTAGCAGAGACAAGCTAGGAGTTGATAGTAGTACCCAAAAAGTCCACTTCTTGGATATTTGGGTCAGGCAAATCTCTTAGCAAAAAGAAATTTTGTGTAGATGCTGAAGTAAAAAAGGAAACCCAAGAAGACGAAGAAGAGAAGATTATAAAAAAAAAAACAAACATAGGGAGAAAACAAAAACGTCATGCATCAGATGAGGAAAATGAAGATATTATGTATCAGATTAAGAATAAAGAGATGGGGATGAACTCGAAGAAGAAATTGATCCAAGAAAAGAAGCCAAAGTTGACAAAAAAATTAAATTTGAAGATTCCCCCAAAAAGTAACATGGTCGGGGATTCTTGAGAAGGTGGTTTCAATCTTTGTCGTTATGGTCTAATTGTTCTTATTTTGATGATACTTTGGTCTATGATTTTTCTAATGGAATATGTATTTGTATTCTATGTGTTCCTGAGTCTATAACTCGCCACATGTAGTTGAATGATATTGTTTTTATATGTGGTCGAACATATTAGTATATGATACCAAAATAATCTATTTTAAGGTTTGGAAAAGGGAAAAAATAAAATATGAATCAACTCTATTTGTGGAAAATAATTTTTTATTATTTAAATAAGAATAAACTACACAAATAAATATTTACAAGATACAACCAATTATATAGACAATATTCAAAAAGAATATATACCATAGTATGTTTAATCAGGATAGATATAAATATGATCGATGGGAAATTGTATATGAAAAAATAACATTATATTTATTTAAAAACACAACCAAAATATTTAGCGATATTAAAAACACCCACAATATACATTATATGTATACAATATGGCATTTATTTTATAAACGCAACCCTTTAATATAATTGTAAAATACCTCAAATTGTTTTTCGAAAAAGGAAACCCTGGAAAATAAACATCATCGATTCATGAACAATCCATAATCATAGAATTTGATGGCAAAAAACCAATTTTTATGTGATTGTATTTGGATTTAGGTTTTGATGCTAGCCTATAGATTTTAAGATCTATGTATTGTTTTCAATATTTTCATGAATTAGTGAGGATTTAGGTTCTCATGTTAGCATGTTAGAGTTTACTACCCCTTAATTTAAAAAAATAATTGATGGTTTAATGTTAATGAATAATTTTAAACGTTTTTTAAGAAAAAACATTAATGGAAAGTATAAATAAATAAAACATTTGCAATTATCAAAATTAATAATTGTGGGGTTTATTTCCGACTCCAAAGCTCTGGAAAATCATTGCTTTAAATGTTTTGAGAACCAAGATGAAAGCAAGCATTCAAAGCTTGAAAAGTATTATGTCTTTGTTCTTTTGATTAGTTTTTAATCAATTATACTTATTTTGTAGATATGAGAATAACAAGCTAGCAAAGGAGGTTTTTATTTCCTTCAGAAGTCAATAGTTGTACTAAATCAAAGACCAACAAAAAAATCACAAGAAAAGTAATATGTGATCCTATGTGCTAGACAGTTAAATAGTGTGTCGTAAACTTGGGTCTGATTTTTTTATTTGTTATTTTGTAGAAGCATTTGTAAAATAGTCAAAGCTCTATATCCTTATTGCGCATGGAGTTAGTAACGATTATTCCCTCTATATCGACCATTTTGAAGACACAGAGTTGTAAATATTTTTAGTAATATCAAATCTTCAAATTCCAAAGGTAAGTAGTTTATTTGTGATTGGAAAGAATAAATTATGCAGCTTAGACATGAAACCTATGCAACATGCAAGAGAAACTTTATGACAAAATGTTTTGCAACACGTTTTCATGGATCATTCAATTATTTTCTTAGTTTTTTTGCATTATAAATTAATCTTTTCCTCAGCTCTAGCTCCACATATCACTCTCTTTTTCATACAAATAGTTCAAGGTTTATGCTTAGATTTTTAAAGATAATAATATTTCTAAGATGATCTTCTAGAAGATTTTTTAAACGTTGAAAAGAAGAGGTCATAAGAGATGACGGCGAGGTAACTAATAAATATTATAAAGACATATGTTGTTGGATGCGGTAAATTGTTATATTGATGATATGATATATCTTTATCGTTGTCTATACTATACTAATGATAGTTTTATATTTAGGGGAGCAAGATACAAAGGTTTTTTCCCTAAGAATCAATTCCATGTTGTTAATCCCACCATCGGTGAAGGTTCTTGGATCCATATTGTTAATTTTGATCTTAAACCTATTGTTGGTTGTTTAAGTACAACGTTTGGAAACTATAAAATAGAAATCGTCCCAAGAACTCTTATTTTCACGTTAGCCCCGGTGCCTAAGAATAATTTTTACGTGTTTGATGATTTTGGTACTATACGTGTTGGATCATGTGGCTAAAATCTATTTAGTTTTAATGTGTTCGTATTGTTTTATGTAATAACTAAATAGATTTGTGTTGTTTGCACATATTTAATTGGTTTTGTAGAGAGTGTTCATGGCATTGTGGACCGTCATTCACCTGGATATCCTAAGAGACGACCATATGTTCATGTTATACTGAGAGACGAAAAGTAAGGATGCTATCATCAGTTTATTTTCTAATATTCTGGATTATGTATTAGTATTTTATTTGTTGTTCTCTGAACTACAGTGCTTGTCCTATCCGTGTTTGGTTGTGTGAAGATTATGTTTCAACGTTTTACGATTTATATACAAATGCTCAAGGTCCTATGATCGTATTTGTGATCATATTTACAAATACGAAGGTCTTATATAAAGAATTCATTATCTACATGTTATACATTTAATCGTGTTCTGACTATCATGCAACTTTTAATGGTAAGTATATGGGGTGTATCAACAACAATTGACTCCACAATTATTAAAACCAACCCTCTTATTCTTGAAGTAGAAGTTTGGAAGAATGCAGTCCTAAATAGATTAGAAATTACCGCTTAGAAATATTCATATATTTCTTAACTTGGTTGGATTTTACAAATTGCTTTTTTTCTCAAATATTTAATGTCCGAAGTAAAAATATGATAGTTATCTAATTTGATTAAATTTAAAAAGGATAATTGTCAAAACAATATTTTATACAATTTTTTAATTGATTCGTTTCGTTCGTTTTTAGGCAATAACTTGAAAAATTTTAACTAGATTCTACTGAATATTATGTGTATCTAGGTATCTTGTGTAGCCCTATTTATTATAAATGTATATATAGACGTTTAGACTGGTACAAAATATATTTCATCAATCCGTTTGCCATGTCGCATCTTTGTAATGTTAGTGATGGGTTTGATGATGATACTTATGTTAGGTTATTAACTAATTCATTTATCATAATTTAAGTACTCACATGTGATTATTCATAATTATTGAGTTAATGATACTGTTGTTTTGTATTTATAATCAGGTGATTTGGTTCACAAGGGCAGTTTATCGAGTTCGGATTGTGTTGTTCTTACATATTATTTACCCATCCCTAAGTTAATCATCTATTCGGATCGTGGTCTTATTGGTCAGACAATTCCATGTGTTAATTTTCAAGAAACTCAGTTTCAGTCTTGGTTGAAATATAATCAACTTAGTGAAACTTCTAGGTCCCTCACTTATCTTGAATTTTCTTTGAAATTCATTTGGGATCGGTGAATTTTAGATGGAATAGAAGACGTGTGATAATTAATAATATTAGGGTTGTTTATGTCCCTGGAAGTGGAACTATTGGTGAAACTTATTATCTCTGTAATTTACTTCTACGTATCAAGGGACCCACGTGTTTCGAAGACATCCGAACTGTACACGGAATTACGTATCCTACTTTTAAGTGTGCATGTATCGCATTAGGAGTGGTAGACGATCCGGATGAGTATGCCTATGCAATTGTTCAAGCTTCGTATTAGAAGGCACAATAAGTGTTCTAGTAGCCACTCTAGGAGAACTTCTCGAGCCTCATGAGTATTGTAACGCCCCGACCGCCCCTCCAATGGGCCCCCGTCCACTTACAGGCTCGTGGGTCTACCCATGTCCGACAGTCGGTGCGTTAGTCCGGGAGGCTCAGAAGTCTTGTTTATTGACCATGCAAATCACCACGCGATCTTTTTCCGTGTTTTGACCTCACTCACACGGTACTAGAAATGACTTCCCAGTAGATCACCCATCTTGAAACTACTCCAGCTCAAGCACGCTTAACTTTGAAGTTCTCTCAAGACCTGTGACCGAAAAGATAAGTGCACTTTGGTGATATAGGTAGCCAAATCAATTCTTTTAAGCCTCTCCGCATATACCGTATATACTACATATGCCCTGAAACCGGAGTGTCAAAATCACCCCCAATAACAGATCGCAACGTCCATGTTGCGCATACCAAGATCGTTACCATGATAATCTGACTCTTCACAGATGTCAGGGTTCGCTCTGATACCACTCTGTAACGCCCCGACCGCCCCTCCCATTGGCCCCTGTCCACTCTCAGGCCTATGGGCCCACCATGTCCGACGGTCGATACGTTAGTCCGGGAGGATCGAAAGTCTTGTTTACTGACCCTGCAAATCACCACGCGATCTTTCCCTGTGTTTTGAACACACTCACACGGTACTGGAAATGACTTCCCAGTAGGTCACCCATCCTGAAACTACTCCAGCTCAAGCATGCTTAACTCTGGAGTTCTCTCAAGACCTGTGACCGAAAAGATAAGTGCACTTTGGTGATATAGGTAGCCAAATCAATTCTTTTAAGCCTCTCCGCATATACCACATATGCCCTTAACCGGGGTGTCACAATCACCCCCACTAACAGATCACAACCTCCTCGTTGCGCATACTAAGATCGTTACCCCGACAACACACAGTTGTCAGGGTTTGCTCTGATACCACTTGTAACGCCCCGACCGCCCCTCCAATGGGCCCCTGTCCACTCACAGGCCTGTGGGCCTACCCATGTCCGGCAGTCGGTGCCTTAGTCCGGGAGGCTCAGAAGTCTTGTTTACTGACCCTGCAAATCACCACGCGATCTTTTTCCGTGTTTTAACTTCACTCACACGGTACTGGAAATGACTTCCCAGTAGGTCACCCATCCTGAAACTACTCCAGCTCAAGCACGCTTAACTCTGAAGTTCTCTCAAGACCTGTGACCGAAAAGATAAGTGCACTTTGGTGATATAGGTAGCCAAATCAATACTTTTAAGTCTCTCCGCATATACCACATATACCACATATGCCCTTAACCGGGGTGTCACAAGTATGATAGGATATTAGCTGTTGCACGTTATCTATTGGCATAACATATTTTTCATTGTAAGTGTTTTTTTTATTTTGGATTTTATAGTTTTATTTTAATTATTATCTATGTTGGTTATTCATTTATTATACTATATATAAAGAATAATATGTTTGGTGATCCGAAATATATTTTGTTTTGCGATCAGTTCATTATTTTGTTTATAGTTTTTAACTTCGCCATATTATATATTCAAAATTGTGCTTTGAAATATCTTTACAAAAATAACATAAATTTATTTCAGATTGGATTAGGATTTACCTCCATGTTTTTTTTTCACAAGAAGTGAGATAAAGTTATATTTTAAGTACAATATAAATTTATAATGAAGTTCATCGCGCGCTTGGCGTGGGACATGCCTAGTGTTTGTTAACAATCATAACATGTTATTTTGGTAGAAGAATAAATAAACAAATTGCCAACCCCTAGATTAGTTTTTTCTCACATCTTAACCTATAACTCTTTAATAAATCACAATAACCAAATAACACTTTTTCATCTTAACATCTAAAAGTTCGATAGTTTATATTTAGATCTTCCTTTAAGATTTGGGAAGATCAAGATTATTAATCAAACGATAATTACGAGCAAGCAAGCGAGATTAAGGTAAGCATACCTTAAGGGCTTGTTCGAAAAATTAATAGAAAATGGATTAGTAGAAAATGGACCTATCATAATGAAGTAACCAAATTCAATTGAAACTAACCCACACCAATAATCAAGTATTTCGCCTCTCTTCTCCGTCGTGTCTCTCGTGGCGGGACCCTTTCGTCTCCTACGACTTTAAAGTTCCTTACATCACTGCTTTGCCTCGTGGCGTTTGTCATCCATCTTTTTTCTCTTTCTCTTTTGGTTATTCAGGTTTTCCGAACTCGTATCGTTCCTCTAGATCTAAATATACAATGCGTTATCGTAAGTTTGTTTTGGGATTTTGACGATTCATGGGTTTCCTCTAAAAAATGAGAGAATAATTTAGACTATAATCTCTCTTGACGTGATCAAAATTCTCTGGAACTCTCGAAATCCATGAAATCATTTCTGACGAGATTACCGCACCAGTGGTGGCAAAACGAACGCAAACAAAAGTGATGAAGAATGTTCTCCAGGAACACAATTTCATTTTTCCCCCTTATAATTATAAATGAAGAATCACAACAATTCACTTGAAAGTTTGTGTTTTTTTTGGTGATAGGGTTTAAAGAGTCACAACGATTCATTTGTTTAGCAACTTTCCGGCAAAGAGAAACATAACAAAGATGAATAAAAAACTAATCTAATCCTGACCATTCAACCTATAAACAAAATAATATAAACAGTTAGATTGGAATTTTTTTCCTATAATAAAATGATGACGTCATCAAACACAAAAAGATGTTGTTAATCGTTTGGACAAAGCGGTAAACTAATGTGTATACTATTTTCCGATCCATTAAAAGTATGAGGACAGTTAATTTTTCATGCGAACCTTGGTCATGTTCATATTTTTACATGCAATGAATACTAAAAAATGATTAACTAAAAGTTATGCAAATGCTCATCACAATTAATTAGAAATTAACAAGGTTTAGTCATAAGAGAAGAGTTAAATTCATCTTGCTTTGAACGTTAATAAAGTAATTAAATCTCAGCTCCAATTTTAAGAAAAAAGGTATCTAGCTATTGTTTTTACATTCATATACAATGTGGTGTTATGCCTCATTTTCTGTGGAATCTACATTTTGATACCCCATGCCTCTTTCTTCACTTTTGATACATATATTTGAACTTGTTGATTTTGACTTGTGATAACATGTCCTTCTTTGCCAATTTGTCATATCTATTCAATATGCATCATTGCTTTTATCTACGTGTCGACTTGTTTTTGAATTATAATTAATGTAAGAACACATCAGTAAACAAATAACATGAAAAAGATGTATAGGATTGATCAATATGATTGCTAGAAGAATAAAACTTACACCTTCTGTTATCCATCGTTGTCCCATTGTAAGCATGATTATATATTATGGTAGATGCAAGCAAGTTCTCACTTCCGCTGATTCTAGATGTGTTCAAAGAGCTTATACTTCTTCCTTTTATAATCTTTGTAATTTTAGAAGTTGCAACCGCTGAATCCTTTTGAAGCAGAGATCGTCTCTCGCCTACCTCTATTACTGTAACATCCCATATCCAATTTTTGTATTCGGAAAGGGGGTGTCGATCGAAACCAGTAGTGGGTGTCGATCGACACCAAATTCTGCGATCGGTTTCGGTTAAGTTTTAATCGTCCGGTTTGGCTCAGTTTGAAGGTTAAACCCTAGGGCTTCCCTATTTAAGTCTTTGAGCAGACTTTTGGCCAGAAAAGAGGAAATCGTGGGAGAGAGGGAGAGATAAGTTTTTGGGTGAGTTTTTGAAGGATTGTTTTAAAGAAATCGTTCAAAAACCTTCTCGTGTGTTTCTAGTGGCGTAGGGTTAATCGTATTACGTGGCTAGCGTCGTTAGAGCCTTGTTCCTGCGAGTTTTGATCGCTGTTCGTCGCTGGTTTAGTCCGTTATCATTCCTCTTTCTTCCTGGAATCGAGGTGAGTGCGTGATCGCGATTACATGATTAGTTTATTAGGGATTGAATGATTGAATTGTGGTAATTAGGATTGGATTGTGATGGCTATGATTTATATTCATGTTTTTGTGTGATAAATGGTTATTGAATCGTGTGTGATCTTGTGAGGAAATGAATCGAGTCTACGTGAGGATTTTGACTCGGCTTCGGTTTCTGTTGGAGGTGTCGATCGACACCTAGTGGTAGTGTCGATCGACACCCCATTTTTATGATCGTGAGGTTTGGTATAGTGATTGGAGTGTCGATCGACACTCATGGGAGGTGTCGATCGACACCACTTGTTAAACTGCGAAATTTTGCATATCTGTTGATCGTTGCATATCTGTTGAGTGTTGCAAATCTGTTGATCGTTGCATATCTGTTGAATGTTAGTTATTCGCATAGTATTTGGCATGCTATTTCCCTATTATGTAATCGGTAGGCGGGATGACCGCTTCACTGAGTATTTATGATAATACTCACACAACTCTGTTTTTCTCTTTGAGTTGCAGGTAAAGGAAAAGTGTGAGATCGTGGAATCATGGCTGGGACGAGAGGATGATAGGGATTGTGTTTTGTTGTTTAGTCTAGCTAACCGATGTTTTTAGGTTGCTAGTTTATTAAATGTTCCTTGCTGAATTCTGGTATTTGAATTAATTGGTTTAAATGATTTATTTAATAAATGGAATTAATGGATTATTTTATTGTTATGTTTTTCCGCAGTAGAAATGTCTAGGTAAATAAAAAAAATGTTTGAGTGTTACATTTTGGTATCAGAGCCCTTACGGTTCTAGGGCTAGCAGTAATTGGATGTACTGAGACTATGTGTTTAACTGATTATGTGTGCTTAGTCGGTTGTAGAGTCTTAGAGCATCCTCTCCGAGCCTTCAAGGAGATTCCACGGTATGTGATTGTTTGACGTTTATTCTGTGAATTCTAATAGCTTAGAATGTGTTGTTGGTAAGTGCAGCGTGCGATGGCTAGAGTTCCGAGAGGCCATGGTGGCAGAGCTGGTGGTCGTGGAGGCCGGAGTCATGGTCGTGGTCGTGGTCAGGGTCGTGTGTCTTCGTCGTTCGAGTGGGAGGCTCAGAGTGAGTCGTCAGAGCTGGTGCTGTTTTGCCGTCATATCAGGAGGTTTCAGTGGGTGCTGTCAGTGTGTCGGATGGTTCAGCGGGTGCTAGAGTTAGTGCTAGAGCTGCTGGTGCGGCAAGAGGCCCAGGTGCGGGTGTTGCTGCAGGTCGATCCCAGGATCCTGAGGATCGTTTGGTGAAGATGCTGGCATTGATTTTAGAGCGGTTACCGGGTGCGGTACCAGTATAGGCTCCAGTAGCGACCCTGAGAGAGCAGTATCTGGCGATATCCAATAAGCTGCTGCTCATGGGACCCTTGTCCTTCTCGGGTGGAGGGGGCCCAGAGGAAGCCAATGAGTGGAGGCTGAAGGTTGAGTGAAAGCTTCGTTCCCTCGGATGTCCCGATGAGTTCCGTGTTGATCTAGCAATTGAGTTCTTGGAAGGAAATGCTCGTCTCTGGTAGACCTGTGTTCAGGCCCGGAGAAGGCAGACTGTGTGGACTTGGGGAGAATTCTTGGGCGAGTATAATGCAAGTTACTTTCCTCAAAAAGCAGTGGATCAGTTAAAGATACAGTTCATGGAGCTGGTTCAGGGAGACCGATCAGTTCGTGAGTATGATGCAGAGTTCAACATGCTAGTAGTTTATGCGAGTAGCGGCATGGATGATGAGCGAGCTCAAGCAGGTAAATTTATAGGAAGGCTTAGGCTTGAGCTGAGGAAGGCATAGAGAGGCTCCAAGTTCGCGTCGAGGGCGGAGCTGGTAGAGGCAGTTGTAGTGTTTGAGAAGGACCTAGAGGTGCAAGTCTTGGATTGAGTGGTTGTTGTTTCTTTCGGTTTTGTTTCCAGTTTCAGGTTGTGAGCTTTGCGTTGTTGTCTCTGGATTTTTGTATTTTTGTTGGTGTTGAAACGATATACATTTTTGAAAATTTATAAGATGGTGTTCCTTATTTATTTTGATATCAGTTATGAGGCGTGTGGTTCCTAGATGGGTTTTATATGTGCGGGCCAGTGTGGGTCGTTTCTTTGGGGATATTCCAGGCTGGGAATATCGTGACTATACCACGTGAGGCAGCTATAATCAGAGGAGAGGTGTGTTCTCCTGTATACTTATTGGGAAGTGAGTTCCCAGAATAAGTAGCGAGGGATGTGAGATCTCTTGCGGGGAGGTGAGCTCCCCACATACCGTTGGCTCGAGGGATGCGTCCCGAGAGTGCGAGCGGTATGTTGTCTTGTGTGGATTAGACAGAGCCTCTGAGGTCATGGGAGGATCTCGTGTGGTATTGGCCAAGTCAGGTCAGGATTTTAGTCCATGTTGGACGGGTTTGAGGATTGGGTAAGGATCTTGAGTAGTGTAGGCTGGATAGGTCAAGTGTATGGTCTGTGATAGACAGTTCGGGAGGCCCGAGTGTTGAGCCGAAGTATCACTGGTCAGGCAAAGCCTTGGATGGAGTTCTGGTAACAGATTCAGCATTTATAAATCTAAATCGGGACTGACGGGTGGTTGTACATGTTCTTGTTTGATTGTTGTACGATCGACCGCCAGACCTAGTTTGGGTTAAGAATGCTGCGTAGTCGGGACTGACGGGTGGTTATAAATGTTCTTGTTTGATTGTTGTAAGATCGACCGCCAGGCCCAGTTGGACTAAAAATATTGCATAGAAGGTTCAAGGCGAATCTAGCCAAGTAATAGGCTTTTCGAGTTGCGGTTATGCTTTTCGGCTTGACAAATGCGCCTGCGGTAGGCACGAGATTATTACGACGTGATCTAGGAATTTTGGGAAGTGTTCGTTTCATTCTCAGTAGTTTTATTTTGGACTATTCGGGGAATCCTGAGGAGCATGAGGTTCATTGTGTTTGGTTCTAGAGAGGCTCGAGAGCAGAAGTGGTATGCGGAGTCGAGCAAGTGCGGTTAAGAGGAGCGCCGGTTTTGGTTGCAGGAAGGCAGAGTGGAGTATCTGAAGGTTTAAGGTTCATCGCAATGGATGGTAAACCAGTTTTTTTGAGGAGTTCTTGGTCTCTCACGTATCATCATATCCAGTCTTGGAGATCAATTTTCGGAGGATGGTGTTCGCAACGAGCAGGGAGCATTTCAGTTATCGGGAGGTTGTCTGGGTTAGCAAAAGGAAGCAGAGTTCACAAGGATCAGGCAATGCATCCGAGGTTAGTTCTGGAAGGATTTTTGGAAACCAAAGTGTTTGGTCGATCGAGCAAGAGTAAGTTGTGGCAGTCGGTTCAGTTTTCAGGTCTCTTCGAATGGGACATGCAGGTTATTAGGCAAGTGTATCGGCCGATGGATGGTTACGCTGAGGCGTCTGGAGTGGATTTGAACCCTTGTTGGGCAGTCCAATTTGCGTCATTCAGTGCTCGGTATTTATTGCTCTATGGACTGCGGTCCCGAATAACTCATGAGGTTTGAGAAGATGTGAGCTATCTTGTATGTTGATTGGGATGTGTGTTTCCCAAATACCGTTGACTCGAAGGATGCGTCCCGAGAGTGCGAACGGTATATTTTCTTGATGGGCCATAGGATGCGTCCTAGGGGTATAGGGTGTAGACTGAGTTAAGAGCAATAGATATCTGGAGCGTGCGAGGAATTTGGTTGGGTGTTGTGCTGCAAAGTTAAGGTGTGGATCTTCAGGAGGTCAGTTGTGTTAGTCGAGTGTTCAGTAGGGTAGCGTTGTTTTGCTAGATTAGGTTATTATTTGTTATTATCGAGGAAAGTATTCCTAGTTTTCAGGTGCTTGTTCACGTATGTGTTGATTACTTTAAGGAAATATTTTCCTATATAGAGCCAGAGATTGAGGGAGATGTCCTGAGAGTGGAGTGGCATCGACATCGTTACCTCAAAGGAGACGTCGTGAGAGTGTGATGATGGCGGTATAAGTATGAGTAATAAATAACTGACCGTGGGATAAGCATGAGACGGAATACAGACCTCGATGATTTTTCTTGTGCGTTCGGTTTCGACGACTGGGATATCGGATGTAATGTCTTGTTTGGGGATGTTCTTGTTTGATTGTTGCACAATCGATCGATCCAACTCTGGGTCTACAGCTGGTTGGAGAGATGGTGGTTCTCTCCAGGAGACGGTGATTTTCCTGTGTACTGATATTGGGACGGTGGTTTCCTTTATAGTACTGAGAGCCTATATTGGGACGGTGGTTCCTCTATAGTGCTGAGAGATGGTAGTTCTCTCGGAGGGACGGTGTTCCCTTAGGGTGTGTGTGTGTGGATGAGTTAAAACATAATAAATGTCTGAAAATGTACGTATAAGCGTGGGCTTAGTTGTGGTCTTTTGAGATTCGGTGAGAATCTTTGTTGGTTTGGGCCGGTGCGGCCAGGGTGTGGAGTCTTGTGTCTTAGGATTCGAGGTTGAATCCAGTTTAGTGGGGGAGAATTGTAACATCCCATTTTCAATTTTTGTATTTGGAAAGGGGGTGTCGATCGACACCAGTGGTGGGTGTCGATCCCACCAAATTTTGCGATCGGTTTCGGTAAAGTTTTAATCGTCTAGTTTGGCTCGGTTTGAAGGTTAAACCCTAGGGCTTCCCTATTTAAGTCTTTGAGCAGACTTTTGGCCGGAAAAAGAGGAAATCGTGGGAGAGAGGGAGAGATAAGTTTTTGGGTGAGTTTTTGAAGGATTGTTGTAAAGAAATCCTTCCAAATCCTTCTCGTGTGTTTCTAGTGGCGTAGGGTTAATCGTGTTGCGTGGCTAGCGTCGTCAGAGCCTTGTTCCTGCGAGTTTTGATCGCTGTTCGTCGCTGGTTTAGTCTGTTATCATTCCTCTTTCTTCCTGGAATCGAGGTGAGTGCGTGATCGCGATTACATGATTAGTTTATTAGGGATTGAATGATTGAATTGTGGTAATTAGGATTGGATTGTGATGGCTATGATTTATATTCATGTTTTTGTGTGATAAATGGTTATTGAATCGTGTGTGATCTTGTGAGGAAATGAATCGAGTCTGCGTGAGGATTTTGACTCGGCTTCGGTTTCTGTGGGAGGTGTCGATCGACACCTAGTGGTAGTGTCGATCGACACCCCATTTTTATGATCGTGAGGTTTGGTATAGTGATTGGAGTGTCGATCGACACTCATGGGAGGTGTCGATCGACACCACTTGTTAAACTGTGAAAATTTGCATATCTGTTGATCGTTGCATATCTGTTGAGTGTTGCATATCTGTTGATCGTTGCATATCTGTTGAATGTTAGTTGTTCGCGTAGTATTTGGCATGCTATTTTCCTATTATGTAATCGGTAGGCGGGATGACCGCTTCACTGAGTATTTATGATAATACTCACGCAACTCTGTTTTTCCCTTTGAGTTGCAGGTAAAGGAAAAGTGTGAGATTGTGGACTCATGGCTGGGACGAGAGGATGATAGGGATTTTGTTTTGTTGTTTAGTCTAGCGAACCGATGTTTTTAGGTTGCTAGTTTATTAAATGTTCATTGCTGAATTCTGGTATTTGAATTAATTGGTTTAAATGATTTATTTAATAAATGGAATTAATAGATTATTTTATTGTTATGTTTTTCCGCAGTAGAAGTGTCTTGGTAAAAAAAAAAATTTGGGTGTTACAATTACACTCAAATTTATAGACATGTTATTGTGAATAATTCTTCACTTTCATACATGTAACTCCATCAATATGATTTGGCCTAACCATATCTCTTTTGCCAAACCTCGAAAACATGTGATCAACTCTATGTTTCGTTACTAACGAGCGTTCCATTTCCTCAATTTTAAAAAATAAGATTAGAGGTTAGTCCCTCTTTTATTATATTTCTCAATAGAGTCACAAGACTCGCCTCACAAATCCTCAATACATGGTTGATCTTTCCCTTACACTTCCTTATTCAATTTATTTACTAATCTATCTTCTCTCATAAATAATCCTTTTCTTTTTTATCTTACATTTCTAGGCTCATTCTTCCAATCCAAACCATAATCATTCATTACCGCCTTATCATCATAATATCCACTTTGAACCTTCTTCTTAAATATGTAAGCCTTTCATATGATATCACCATCTAACCATGGTTTTCATACAAAATCATGTCTGTAAACGTGTAAACGTCTAAACAACTCTACACAATAATCAAGTTAAGAAAATAGGCTTCAATGAAAATGTACCCTCGTAGAAATATCCAATTGATAGGAAATTAACGCCTGCCAATTTAATCTTAAGAATCTCACAACTTCAACACAATTTCTAAAAGAACGTAATACATAAAAAATGAACCATAATCGAATGTTTTAAAAGCATATATTCTAAGCTGCTAAAAAAAAAAAATTTACTTACTTTTTTGCATTAAATGTCGCCAAAAGATTAGTCATATAATTAAAAGATCTCCTTTTGAGTTTTACTATTTTTACATAGAATGTTTATGAAAAGTTTTGAAAATTTGACAAATTTCAATCAATTGTCGTGGTTGAATTTTAATGCAAATCTTTCAACTCTGGCATAAATACTAAGAAAACCTAACCTTGTTCGTTCAATTAAAAATCATAGTTTTGAAGGAATCATATTTAGAACGGAGGATAAAACAACAAACTTAAGGCCTTGAATGGTGAAGCAAGTCGTGGGCTCCACATGCATGTTACCAATCAACACAAATTTACAAATGCGGGACGGTTTGGTAAAAAAATTATTAAAAAAATAAAAGATGAAGTGCGGTTTATGAACCGCATGGTATTTGGTGTAGAAATGTGTTTATGTGCGGTTTTTCTAATATATATGTTCAAAAAACTTATTCTTTCTAATGAGAATTAATTATTTATATTAATCAATATAATTTAATTTAAATTTTTTATCATCCAAATATTAACAATAGTCAAAAATAGTAGAAAAGTCAAATAATTAATGTTATAATGTTACTCCATTCTATGTAATAAAAGTATTATTTTCAATTAAATAAAATAATTATCTAAATTATGTACTATTACGCACACAACAGTAAATATATATACTTCAAAAAAAATTGGAAAAGTAGGGAAAGTTAATTAGTTATGTGGATTAATATGTATTTTTCAATATTTTTTTGGTAATGCCGAATGTTAAACAAATAATCAAATTTGATAATTATTATCTAAGTTACAAAAAAGTGAGTTTATGTTATGTAAAATGTTCCCCAAAACTAAAAATCTAAAACAATATGTATATGATTAAATTTCATTAGCTATTACAAATGAAATTATTTATTAAAAAATCATGTTCATCTAAAATATTAAAGGGAAAATTTTTGTCTGTGGCACTATATTCTAATTTCTTGCGAAATCTACCACAATCGGGAAAATGTTGCAAAATGTATCAAAAGGGGTATGGAAAATGACGGTTAAATCCCTACTTCACTAACGACCTACATCCCCTAACGATTCGACTGCACAACATTTACCCCGTTGCACAATTATCAATATTAGTAACCGTCTCTCTCTCCTCACATTGACCGTCTCTCTCTCTTACTTAGACAAAAAGACATTGAAACCTCAAGCGTCTCTCTATATTCCCGTTACACACAATCGTCTCTCTATATTCCCTGTTAACTATTGACCTTGATCCACTCTTGTTCTTAACATCTGGACGAGATTTTCGTTTTTGTCCTCGATCCCGGCCCTCCGATTCCCCGTAACTAGTGGCGTTTGAAGAAGAGAAGTTTTTTGGGGTAAGCGTTTGGTTCATGCTTTAGTTCAGTCATGTCATGGCTGAAATTGAGTTTGACAAATATATTTGGTGTTGCTTGTCATGCGTGATGCATGCCAAAATTAGGGATTTTGTTGTTTTCCTGATTATGTCCCCTCTAATTTATGTCCACAACTAAATTTTGGTGTATTGTTGTTGACAGATTTTGTTATAAAATGTCTGCAGGCAAGAGAGGCAGGAAATCTAGTGGCCGGAGAGAACCTCTGCCACCATCGGCCGATTTCCCCGGTCCCGAGGGGGTAAATCCTGATCTGCTCCCAGTCAGGGTATACGCAACGGATAGATATCCACCAGAGGGACGCCTAAATGCATACTCCAAGCCCGAGTATTTGTTGGATATTGTCCAAGGGTTAGAAAAGACTACGGATCTAGAATACATACTGGATTCTTGCTTCAAGCCTCTGTTCCAAATACCTTGCCGGAAGGCATCGTTATCAGGTAAACTGGTCCACCAGATGCTATGCCGCGCACTACACACAGAAAAAAAATACGAGATGTGGTTTACCTTCGGGGGGAAACCTATAAGGTTCTCAATCCGGGAGTTTGCAATGCTGACTGGGGTGAACTGCAGTGCTTATCCTGATGCAAAACAAACACGGGACCTGCAAACTCCAGATGACCTAGATAACCCATACTCACTACAAGAAAACAAGGCATTTTCCGACGGATTTTTGCGTCCGTCAGAAATCCGTCGGAATTTTCCGACGGCAATCCGACTAAATGTTGACGGATTGCTTTTTTTTTAAAAAAAAAAAAAAAAAGAGGAATCCGTCGGAATTCCGACGGAAAATGTTTTTTTTTCCCCGCCCATTTAATTAAACGGAAGTGTTTAGGCGGTAAAAATTAGGGTTAATTCCGACGGATTAACCCTAATTTTATACCCAAACACACATTCTCTTATTTGGTAAGAAGAAGAAGAAGAAGAAGAAGAAGAAGAAGAAGAAGAAGAAGAAGAAGAAGAAGAAGAAGAAGAAGAAGAAGAAGAAGAAGAAGAAGAAGAAGAAGAAGAAGAAGAAGAAGAAGAAGAAGAAGAAGAAGAAGAAGAAGAAGAAGAAGAAGAAGAAGGAATTCCGGTGACTCACCCGGAAAAATTTTCCGGCGACTTCGCCGGAAATTTTTTTTAAAAAAAAAAATCTAAATTCCGTCGGAAATCCGTAGGAATTCCGTCGGAATTCGATTTCCTACAGAATTCTGACGGAATTTTTTTTTTTCAATCCGTCGGAAATTCCGACGTGATAGAAACGACGGACCAAAATCGTCGGAATCTGGTCGGAAAATGGGCTTTTCCGACGGTTTAGACCGTCGGAAATCGCCCTGTTTTCTTGTAGTGACTGGGCCACTTTGTTTGAAACCAAAAATCCGGTTGTTTATATCCGAGATATTGTTGAGTGGTTGAAGAGGGACAAACGAAAGCCAGTGGACCAGAGGATGGGAGGTTGGAGAAGAATCCGATTAGCATTCATCGTCATTGTAGAAGGCGTTCTGTTGGCTGGAACACAACCTGTGAAAGCGACAAAAGAAGTTGTTGAAATGGTGAAGGATCTAAAGACATTTGAGGCTTACCCATGGGGGCGAAAGTCCTTTGAACTGACACTGCGAATTGTTAAGGTAAGTACAAGGATACAAGATCTTTCTAAACTGAGGGTCAAGCTGAACCAATCGCACACGGTTGCACACGGGTTTCCTTTAGCTATCCAACTTTTGATGTTCAAAGCTGTTCCAGCTTTAGAGCAAATACTGATTGAGAAGTCCCCTAGCTCAGGAGAAGCCAACTTCACTGATAAGTCCGTCGTCAACCTCGTACTGAACAAAGCTTACCACAATTACAACATCATGGAGACAGAGAACATCCCGGGTGTAAGTGTTAATACGCACATTTTTATCCTCCATTGGTGTATGAAATCATTTAGTGATACGCTAATTAGTAATGTAATTTGTTTCCTACGTTGTACAGCTGGATATACCAGTATTTATCATGCCCACCCAGGAGACGTACACATTTGACAAAGACTGGAAGGGTGAAGTGGAGGACGAATCTGTTCTGTACCTAGATAGATTGATTGGAAGTTGTTTTAAATTCACCAAGGAGACATGGATAACCGAGGTCAAAACATGGCCCAAACTCGTCTGTGACCCCAAGGCTGTAAAGAAGGAACCAAAAGGTAAAGGCAAGGAGAAGGTTAATGAATCCTTTATCCCTCACCACTGTATCGACTGTGAAGAATTGCTGATAAAGATTAAAGAAAAGAACGCGGCTCACCTGGCAAATGTAGAAGAAATCCTCAAACTGGACAGAGAGAGGATAGTGAGTGAACTTCTAGATGAGGCTATCCGTGCAATCCGTGCAATGCGTCCAGAACACAAATCACCAGTTGTGGGTGACACACCACCTGCTCTGCCTACCCACCCAGAAGAAGGAGATTTGTCAGGCAAGGATTCTCAACCCTGCAAGGGAGCTGAGATACCAACTGCATAGGACACCGAAGATAAAAAATTGACTAACCTGTCTCCCAAATAAAACATCTCACAGAGCAACAAAGAAGACATCACAGAGCCGGATCCCTTGATGCAGGGTTTCAAGAATGATGGCTGGGCCGATTATGAAGGTGTCCCAGCTGTTGTGGACCAAATCAACAGAATCCATGGTGGCCACACATCAGACTAGCCTGATAGTCCGGTTTATGTTCATCTTACAGGGGATTTTCCTGTACATTATTTTCAAGTTGTCCCAGGGGGCGTGGACCACAACGACACAGTTCATGATGTCCACGCAACGGATGGACGAAATGAAAACCCGACGGAAGTTCAGAATCACGAGAGTTTTCATGTACATTATTCTCACCCTGACACATTTTCCTTAACTTGCCAAATGTGGTCCTCATGCATTGCCTTTACCAATACAGGTGACAGTTTTGGCTAATGATTCCAACTTAGGAATGGAATCTTCGAGTGCCTCCGTGATTGGGGATCAGGCAACAAAGGATGCACGTATCCCCCAAAACACTACTGACGTAAGCTATTCTGTCCTCAGACAAACATTCCAAATAAGAAGGATATGTATTGAAATCTCTGGTGGGAATTTTGGATCAGGTGACCAACTTATCCACAGATAGTGGCTAGATGGTGGGAGCCGAGGCAAACCTGGTAAACGACCAGTCAAGCCTGATGGTAGTGTATTGTTTTTGTCCAAATCAGTTGGTCGTGTATGTATTTTGTGTGAATTTCTTACAACTATGTTGCAATGAAGGGTGTGGACACGGTGGTGGAAGGACAACAGACGAATGTTCTGGGCTGTGAGGACAAAAACCAAAAAGAAGATGTTATTGAGCGTGATGGACAAAAGGTACCACAAGTATGTCCGAATTACAAAATACAGTCATGTTGTGTGTAGGCCTCTCCTCAGGTATTGTAACATGGGATTGGAAACGCAGGGTGCAGAGGATGGAGAGAAACGACATGGGCTTAAAAGGGAAGCGTCAGACGATGACGAGGATTTTGAAAAACTGCATCCAAAAAGATCAAGGAAACCAACTACCGATTCCAACAAACCATAGTGAGGAAAAAACCATCGACTGCAGAATTACCGGATTCACCCATCACATTGGTCTCTGAAGCAGTAAAAAGAAAGTTCCAGGCAAAGCTCAAAGCTAGCAGAAACAAGTAAGTCTCCCACAGCTTCGTATCCTTCGTCTTCTTCCATACTAATAATATTGTTACGTATTGATTGGTACAGAGAGTATATGATCAATGGCCATGTGGACCTACAATCATCGGAAGTTTGTCTTCAGTCCACTGTATGTCCACAATTGTTATTTACATATGTTAATATGTTAAATGTGTTAGTGGTATACTGATAAAATGAAATATACAGTACATTCTAGCACATCGATGCACTCTTGTCCCTGCTGTGGACAAAATTAGGAGACACTCTACTGAAAAGCAGGTTTGCAATCCTGGATACATGGTTTGTGAAGGTGTTGGCTGCAGAATACCCCCGGTTTAAAAAATTAAAGAAGAATGAGAAATTCTGTTGGAGCAGCATCATTAAAAACTATGTTTGTGGGATTGTCCCTGGTCGGCACAATAAACTTACTTGGCTTGCAGACGTGGACTCTATCTACGCATCAATGAACTGGGGCAACGACCATTGGGTTGCCATATGCATTTCCCTTCCATCTTCAACCATATACATTATGGACCCATGCATTACTAAAAATGAAGATAGCAAGGTGGAGAAGCTAATGAAACCCTTAGTTGAGATGATCCCTGCTGCAATGACGAATTTGGCTTCTACGGACGCACCTACAAATTCCTTGTTCCATTTAAAGCGCGAAGTAAAGGCCTCTCAGACCTCAAAGACTCCGGATTTGGGTGCCATGGCGGTAACTTTCATAAATCTGCTTGCTCAAGGGCTTCTTCTTCATGGCATTTCTGAAGAACTTGTCAGGGACATCTGGATGACGTACGCCGTGGACATTACGTGACTAAGTCTCATTTCACTCTCTATTCTGATCCACCTGCTTCTGTGTTGTTTTCCCTTACAAAAACATAAATGATATGTCCCTGAATCGTTTGTGTTATGTTATTAGTGATTATAAACCTTTAACACTTTTCTTAATTTGTCTACCAACTACTTCTCGAGGACATGTTTTCTCAAAAAACACTGTGATTATGCTTAGATAATTACAAACCTCCGACAACCTATTCGTATCCAAAACATCTCTCGATACATTGGTCGGTAATGATAGTAAATGATAAATAAAAACGGGGACGAATTGCACAAAAGACATTAATTTCTTGCTTTAATGAACTGAAATGATGAAGAAATATGGAAATATTATCCTTGTCCACAAGGTGATAGAAGTTGATATATATAGTCCAGCTCAGCCAGAATACACACTAAGATTGTGTAATCGTGAAACAACTACATAGTCCTGCTCAGCCAGCATACACACTGAGATTGTGTAAGATGACTACTGCCCATATTGCTTGCTCCACCACTTTGAACAATGTTCACACACATTTTCCACACAATGGAACTCGCAACCAAATAGGCGGTTGGGGGGATATGATACCATTCGTGTCCAACACGGGTTACGCCACCATGAGCAACATCGGGGACAAGACTCACCACTCTCACAAAGGTAACAACCATTTGAATAGATTGGAGGATACAACATGACATGTTGCCAAGTTACGCAGAATAACCGCCTATTCCTCGTACCAATTGTGTTAATATCAGAAAAAACTCTTTGCGTAACATTAACTCCTGCGTCGAAAGACGACACCAAGGATTTGAACTTCCGCATAGCATGCAATGCTTCCATATGCTGTCCATGGGAAGCAAGGAGGAGTGCGTATGCAAACGTAAACTTGGGATTGTCTGACTCCTTGCCTCGAAGTAGACTGACGCCTTGTTTCAACGCACCATCCTGCGCAGCCAGCCTAAGGCTTTCAAGATAGCAAGCCGTGTGGTTACCTGCAAGGGCACACCAAACAATCAACGAGCGAAGTGCAGAATCTTCGTTAACAACGCTTGGAATGACAGCAATGTGGTCTAATGATGCTTCTTTAAGAACAATGGGATTGAGAGCAAGCTCCATGCAAAGCTTCCCAGATGCAGTAAGAGGACCAAGGTCGGTCACCAGACCCCTAGCAACCCTAACCATAATGGATACTTGAACGTGCTCCGGAAGGGAAAAAGGAGAGATCGGCCTTCCATTGCAAAATCTGCATTCTGGTGTACTGGCGTATGTTTTGTATATATATTATGTGGGGAAACATGTCCCCCACATGTTTTTCATGTGTTGTTCCATTTCCTAACAACGTGATGCCATTATTGCCTAAGGGATTTTGAAATGTATAACTAGTAAACAATGGGAAAACATGTTCGTCTGTGAAATCCTCTCCGCATGAGAAAACCTTGTCCCCATGTAAAATGGGGTGTGTCCGCTATTTGTTTTAAAGAGGGTGTAAATAGGAATTTATGGCAGATTGTATTGGTACCACTTTTTAAAAAATCTTTCTAAAATCTACAATTATCTATTAGCATTTCGTCCACGATCTCTGGGTGTCCACCGATTCTGTTTACAACCACTGTCGATTCTGTCTACGGCCACCGTCTACGACGCGACGGAGATCTCCATTCTATGATCTACCTTAATTGTTGCCCACGTCTCAATCGTTGTCCACGGTCATCGCCATCTCCTTTCTGTATACGACCATCGTTGTCGTCCACGTCTTTGTCGCTGTCTACACCATCGTCTCTGTCGTCGCCATCAATCACTGTCTATGTCGTCGCCGTAAACCACCGTATTCGGACTAGTCTCCATTATTTCTGTTTTGAGAAGGAGAGAAATATAGAGAAGGAAAAAGAAAAAAGAAAAAGGAGAGAAGGAAGACCATAATTTTCTCATCGTCAATACCATAATATTTTTAACAACAAAACAACAACCATATAAAACAAACAACATATTAACAGGAATTCATCCGACACTTCTACTTCCACATTGCAAACATGACCCCCATCGCCACCGCAATTCCAACCGATGACGTGAAGATAACATTAAGAAGACTGCTATTCCTGTCCTTCAATAGCAACACCTCCTGTCTGAGGAGCTGACATTCGTCACAGTCATCCGAGTGGATTTCCGTATCTTCAGGGTCACCATCTTGAATCAGTTCATTGATCCTATCCCTTAACTTCCTAATCTCTTCCTTCTGGTCATGCATACGGTCTCTCGCCTCCAACAATGCTAGGTGTTGCCACCCGTGAGGTCTTTCCACATCAACCCAACGAAAGAAATTACAACACCCGTATCCAATACCACCTCTACGGCCTTTACCACAACTATAGAAACGCCGACCAGGGTTGTCATCTGTCCAAGCTTGCACAATCCTTGATGGACAGTTGCAAAAACACACTACACCCTTTTCGTTTTTGTATTGCAGAGTTGATGAACTTAAACTTTCAGCCATCTGCACACAAATACACCTTCCCCCATCAATGACATAACTGGATACGCACCAACCACACATAATCAGGAACGAAAACCTAATATCTATAGATGTAGTCTACCAAAAACCTAAGATCTACACATGCGAACACTAACCTCGGAATCCTTCGCCGGGTCTGATTGTCGCTGCTTTTAGTCTACTGATTTGTTGTCCAAAGAGAACATAACCCTAACCCCCAAATCGATTTGAAAGTTATAGTAGAAAACAATTAATTTTTAAATGTCAAAAATTTAAAATGTAAGAATGAAAAAAAAAATTTGACAACAATTTGTCCCCACCGTAAATTTCCGTTCTTGTATTCCTGGTTAAGGACAACATTTAAATCTTGGGTTCAGTGGACAAAGTTTTAGCGGTTTTTAGTCTACCCATTTGTTGGCGAAAGATAACATACCCCTAACCCCCAAATCGATTTTAAAAAATATTATTTTTAAAATATAAACAATATTATTTTATGCACAATTTGTAGCACCGTAAATTTGAAGTACAATTCTTGTCTTCCTGTTTAAGGACAACATTCACATCTCGGATACAATTACAGTGGTGTCATTACAATTAAACGTTAAGATTACAGATCAGTCTGGGGACAACTGGTGCCAGTTACAATTAAACATTAAGACGACTGGTGCCAGTTTCTCATTACATATTTATGTAAATACCTAAACACATAAAAAAAGATGCTACACCTAAGAGACAGATCAGTCCGGGGAACTTGTAACTGGAATTCGCCCTACGGCCCATCTCGTCGACCTTGTCATTAACACGGTGAACAACTTCTAAAAGCTGAGCAAACTCGGAGTCGAGCCGACCTATGAGCGCATCAAGACGATCGTCTTGCTGCATCTTCTGTCGATTGATGGATTGTACCTCCTCGAAGAGCGACTTGTCACACCACTTAAAGAGGTGGTAGGGAGATGGGTCAGGATCATCCTACGTTCGATGATACACATTTTAGCATTGCCTATACAATGAATATTAACTACACAAACAACTGAAAGGGAGAAAGGGGTTTAAAGCTCACATCTAAAAATGTGCAAGTGTAAAACCTTTGGCCAAAATCAGTTTCCGATCTCGATGTTTTTACACAAACACCACCACCGCAGAAACAAACAGTTGGAATCCCACAAATCTGGTGATAAGCACAGCCTTAATCTGCAAACCAAAATCCTCCAAGAGTCTTTGTAACCAAATAGCTTGGTTTGTTGCTGCACAAACGGCTATATACTCTGCTTCTGCCGTTGATTGAGCCACCGTTTGCTGCTTGCAGGATTGCCAACAAAACATAGCCGATCCGAGACTAAACACATAACCTGTGGTGCTTTTCTTGTCTTCGATAGAACCTCCCCAATCGCTGTCTGAATAGCCGATCAATCTTGGTTCCTTTGCACTTGTGAAAGACACTCCAAAGTTTGATGTTCCCTTAACATACCTTAAGACTCTCTTGGCTTCTTGGTAATGCTTCATGTGTGGTGATGACATGTATCTTGATAGATAAGCACTTGCATACATCACATCAGGTCTTGATGCACACAAGTACAAGAGTCCTCCTACGATGCTTCGATACTTTGTTAGATCTCCATACTCTTCGCCATCTTCCTCTCGTTTTCCTTGTGGTGTAAGCGGGGTGCTCACACTCTTGCTTTCCTTCATTCCAAACTTATCAATAAGTTTGTTTGCATATTTCTCTTGTGAGAGAAAAATGCCACGTTCATCTTGACGTACTTCCATTCCAAGGAAGTAGTTTAGTAAGCCAATATCCGTCATCTCGAACTCCTTCTTCATGTTCTCCTTGAACGTCTTGATGAGATGTGTGTTGCTCCCGGTGATGATGATGTCATCAACGTATAAGCTAACAATCAACACGTCTCTTCCTTTCTTCTTGATGTACAAAGCCGCATCATTTATGCTTCTTTCAAAACCATTTTGAATGAAGTAAGAATCTATTCTTCCATACCATGCTCGTGGGGCTTGTTTAAGACCATACAAGGCTTTGTATAGCCTTAACACCTTCTCTTCTTGTCCCTCGACCACAAAACCAGGCGGTTGTGTGATATAGACTTCTTCTTTGAGTTCTCCATTCAGAAATGCTGACTTTACATCCATCTGATACAATCTCCACTCCATTTGAGCCGCATAAGCAAGTAATGCTCTAATTGTATCATGTCTTGATACAGGGGCAAATGTCTCAAGATAATCGACTCCATATGCTTGAGAAAAACCTCTCGCAACAAGCCTCGCCTTGTGTTTGATGTGATTTCCACTTGCATCCGTCTTGATCTTGTAGATCCATTTTACACTGATCACATTCTTCTTCTCTGGCTTGTCGACTAACTTCCAAGTCTTGTTTTCTCGATCATTACTATCTCCTCTTTCATGGCTTCTTCCCATTCACCATTACCACGTGCCTCATCATAAGTTTGTGGTTCCTCATGAGCGAGGAGACATGCTTCTATGACTTGAGCCGCTTCTTCATACTCCACTCTTGGTGCCTTTTCCATGATCTTTCTCATGGACTTGTATTTTTTTGGTGGTTCTGTGGTTTCTCCTTCTGTACCCGAGTTTTGACCTCCTTCATTTGAGATTTGTAGTTGGTTGAAAGCATCACTGACTTGATCTACTTGAGCGCTTATATCGTTACTTGCTCCTTCTCCATTGACTGCATGACCATTTGATTGATCTCTTGTCTCTTGTGTGTTGTTTATGGATAAAATGAAGTTCTTCTTGACTTCTTCTCCTCTATCCCAATTCCACTTCTTGTTTTCTTCAAACTCTACATCTCTAGATACTTCAACCTTCTCATTCTCCAAGATAAACACTCGATAACCTTTTGACTTATTGCTATAGCCAATGAAAACTCCGCGCTTAGCCTTAGCATCGAGTTTTCTTCTTCTTTGATCCGGGATGTAAACATAACACATACTCCCGAATATCCTCAAGTGTGACACGTTTGGTTTGTGTCCACACCACTTTTCTATTGGAGTCATCTCTTCTTTGATCGCCTTTGTTGGTAAACGGTTTTGCAAGTAAGTTGAGGTATAAACCGCTTCTGCCCATAACTTGAGCGGTAAGTCTTGCTCAACAAGCATTGATCTCGCCATCTCCACCAATGATCTATTTTTGCGTTCTGCTGCACCATTTTGCTGTGGAGAGTAAGGAAATGTAACCTGCCTTAAGATTCCTTCTTCTTCAGAAAACCGATTAAACTCGTGAGAAGTGTATTCTCCACCACCATCGGATCTTAGCGTCTTGATCATGCATCCTGATTGCTTCTCGATCATTGCTTTGAACTTCTTAAATGTTAAGAAGGTCTCGGATTTTTGTTTTAGGAAGTATACCCAACACATGTGAATATAGTCATCCAAAAACAAAACATAGTAGCTGCTCCCATCGAGAGATTGATTTTGCATTGGTCCACATAGATCCGTATGCACAATCTCAAGCTTTTATCTTGTCTGAGTTTGAGATTCTTTTGGAAAGCTCTTGCGTGATTGCTTCCCAAGGTTACACGCTCCACAAGTTTCCTTGTTGACTTTAAAACTTGGTAATCCCTTTACCAAGTCTTTGTCTTGCATTTGTTGCAAACGTTGCTTCCCTACATGGCCAAGTCTCTTGTGCCATGTTTCTTCTTCTTGATCATTCGCAGTCATGGCATCTTCTTCGACTGAACTTAATTTGATCTTGAAGCTCTTGTTCGTCATCTTAATATCCATGACTTCCTTGCCCTTTGCATCTTGAATGATGCATCTCTTTTCTTCAAAACATACTCGATAGCCGCTTGAGATGATTTGAGGAACACTTAAAAGGTTCTTCTCCAAACCAGGCACTAAGAAAACATTCTTGATGAGTCTCTTGCCTGTGTTAGTCATGACGATAATGTCTCCTTTACCGGCGGTCATGACTATCTCTCCATTTCCGACCCTGGTCGGAACTTTGATACTTCTATTGATGTTTAAGAAGTATCTTTCTTGCTTCGTCATATGGTTTGTGCAGCCACTGTCAATCAACCAAACGTCTTCAGTTGTTGATGCTTCCTCGCTTGCACTGAATAGCATATGATCTTCTTCTAAGTCTTCTTCTTCGAGACTTACATGTGCTCCCTCTCTTTTCTTCGAGCGACACACATTTGAGTAGTGGCCGATCCTACCACACTTGTAACACTTCACGTTACTTCTTTGGTTGTTGCCTTGATCGTTTTTCTTCGGTTTCTTCCAACACTTCTCTTCGGTGTGATTGCTCTACTTGCAAAATCCACACCACCGCTTGCCTTGTTTAACACGGTTCTTGGTGTTGTCTGTTTTGGAACCGGATTCTCTTGCTTTAGAGTGAACATAGAATGCTCCCTCATTGCTGCTTTCTTCTCTTGCAGCCACTCTCGCTTCTTGTGCTTTCAAGATGCCAATTAGTTCTGACAGTGTTAGTAAGTCCAAATCTCGAGTTTGTTCTAGGACACTAACAATGCTATCAAACTTGCCTGGGAGAGAGATGAGTGTCTTTTGTATGAGTTGAGAGTTTGTTTTCTTCTCTCCATGATAAGTTAGTTGATTTTCCAATACAACCAACTTATCGGTGAATGTCTTCACATTATCACCATCATACATCTTCAGATTTTCATACTCTCTCCTCAATGATTGGAGTTTCACCAATCGAACTTGTGGAGAGCCTTCGTATTCATCCTTCAGAGCATCCCATGCTTCTTTTGATGATGATGCTGCTGCGATGCGTGAGAAGATTTGGTCAGTTACGGCAGTTTGCAAAATTTGTAAAGCCACCGTATCATTCGCCTTCGCTTCTTCTCTTGCCGTTCTTTGTCTTGTTGTTTTAGGAGTTTCAACCGCTGGTACCGGTTCAGCCGGCACACCTTCCTCAACCACGGACCATATCTTTCTGGCCTTGAAGATGGTTGACATTTTTATGCTCCAGAAGTCGTACTTCTCCCCATCGAATATAGGGATCACTTGATGTGAAGAGCCTTGCATCGTCTCGGTTTATGGTTGAGACGATACGATCTCTCTTGGTTGTCTCTCTCGATTCTTTGTGCTTTCTCTCTCTCTTGTCCTCTCAATCGTAAAGCTCTGATACCATGTTGATGTTATGTGTTTGAGTGTTTACGAGAATGAAAGAAAAACAGAGTATGGTTGTAACTTGATCTTTATTGAAGATTTTAAAAAGTATTACAACTTGTTTTTTTTTATGATGATAATTAAAACAAATGACTCGATCTAACACTTATATAAAACGAAACGTTGTGTTTGTGTAAATGAAAAAACATGACTCTTGATATAACGGACACAACTCTAAAAACAGAACATTGCGTCTTTTGATCAAACTGAAAATGTAACTAACTAATGTAAATGTGACTTTGGTTTAGAGATATGATTATGGTTCAACAGTAACACAATCTCTCCCCACAAATTACGCCAGGCAGTGGTCTCCCAACTTTCATTTACGAGAGTGTACAGATCCATGTTCCTTATCCCTACGGCAGCGAGAGCATGACAACATGGTACCAGCAAAATATCAAATACCCGACAGGTGCATTTTCTTTTCTTCAGGTCGACCGTGAAAAGCATACCGTCCCCGTCGTTTACTTGGTATATCCAGTCACTTGCCGCAATAACCGAACAGTCCACAGCCTCTTTCAAGTGGTCCACGAGCATCCCTTCAGTCACTGGTGTACATCTTGTAACAGTCTTTGATGCTTCCTCCCTCCTTTCACAAAACCATCTCATCAACATTGTCCGAATGAATTCAACCATTGGGACAATGGGAAACGTCATAGCTTTTTGAAGAGCAGCTTTTAAAGACTCTGAAATATTACTAGTCATGATGTTGTAGCGCATTCCCGGGAAGTATGGTAACGCCCAATGAGGGAGTCCAATCTCTAATAGGTATTCAACACATGCGGGGCTACATTTCTCAATTTCCTCAAACCAATATCGAAAATCCCCCACTGTGTAAGCTCGAGCCGCATTAGATCCAATTTCGGCCAAACCCTCCAACTTAAACGTGTGGACAACATTCCCATACAGATTGACCACACAACATACGTGATGGGCTAGTGGATAATGTGCTTCCAACCCTGCGTAAATGGCAGCGTGTCTGTCTGACACAAATACAAGACCTTTTTCGTCGGGGACAACTTTTTTCAAATTTTTGAAAAACCATGACCACGATGCAGAATTCTCGTTGTCCACAATACCAAATGCCAATGGGAAACCCTGGTAATTCCCATCATGTCCGCTGGCAGCAACTAGACAACTTTTATACTTACCTCTAGTTGCTGTCCCATCTATAACAACAACTTTGCGCAGATGCTTGTAACCGGTAATCGATGCCCCCAACGAAAAGAAGAGATACTTAAACAAAGTCTTCCCACCTTCCATTATTGTATGGATACTTGAAATGGTCCCCGGGTTGGTTGTCTCCAGTAGGTGCAAGTGTGTAGCCAACCACTTAAAACTATCTTCTTCATTCCCACGGGCCAATTTCATGGCAATCTCCTTTGCATACCAAGCTTTTATATAGGATATTGTCACATTTAATTCGGCCAATAAAATATCGGGAAGCTTGCAAGCCCTTGGCCCGGTTTTCCCATGAGCATATTTGGATTGTATCAACTCCCCGAGCAGTGTTGCTGTTGCCTTCTTCCCCCTTTTTGATCTAGCTCCAGCATCGCACTTGTGATTAAGTGTGGCTGTCTGAATTACAACATTTTCCGAACCCTCGTGGTTTGTGGCATAAATCCTCCAATGACAATTCTTATCATGGCAAACTGCAATTACCCTCTTTTTGTCAAAAGTTACAATCTTGAAATGGTATAACCTCTTCATCGAGTAAACAGACAAAGCTTTATGAAGATCGGCCTTGTTTTTGAACACCCGACCAACGTATATAGCGTCGCCAGCTCGCCGGAGGTTCATCCCACTGGCATGAAGGACTTCTATCACATACATTGTCTTCGACGGGGGGACATCTAGCAGAAACATACCCTGTATTACATATAGGTAAATGATGTCCTTCGTGAACGGGGACATAATTGCCGTCAGTAATGTCAAACCCAACGTTTCCCTGAATCTGCTGGTTACTGCATCCAACATTGTCCACTAACAACTCCATCTCGTGCAGTTACCGAATAGTTGTTCCGATTAAATTCCCACATTCACCATCACCCACCAAAGACCACACCGAAAAACCGTTGCTTGTGCTTCCACCATTGGTTGGGTTGCCTGGATCCCAGTCTATCGGATACTCACTATCAATAAAATTTGTCATGGCATCAAAATCGTAGTCTTGCGTGTCATACGCATCAGTTGTCAAATCGATGACCGGTAACCTCTGCCTCTTCTCCCGGTGACCTTTGTCCCTCTGTATGTTGTCTCTGTTGGCAAGGTTGTCCACCTCCGCAATGAAGTCATCATCTACAATTGTTAGCGGGATGTCCATAAGGCCATCCTCCATGGGCAAGTTGCCTTGACACCCACGGTCACACTGCTGGGAAGCTATTGCCTCGAAAGAGTTCGCTTCGACGTTGTCATGACCTAGATCTTTATCCTTAAGATTTAAGAAAAAATTTAGTTGACGTTGCTCAAACCTTTTCTTCCGAAATAGTGCAAGCCCCGAGTCTCCGTCTACAGCAACAGGAGGCATTTTCGCCTGCGTGAATGCTTCGCTTTCTCCCTCGCACCAGAACGATAACAACGTCTTCACTTTGTTAATATCTAAACCGAACTCTTTCACAATCTTCTGATGAAGCATTTCGAAGTTGTCGTTAGGCCGCATGTCAACACACTTTGCGTAAACATCTTTTGATACACAGAAATGCCATCTGCCAAAATTTTTGTATTCCCACTCTCCCACTATAACCAGTACATCTTCGGCCACATATATCTCCTAAAGTATTACCATTAAATATGTCCCCTCCCTGCGCAAAGTCGAATCATTAATACCGCTTTTGGAAGACTTACGATAACGTGTAAAACAATCACGGGATAAGCCAATAAATTGTAGGCGTTACCTGTCCAAAGAGTTTGGATTCAATTATCTTCACCAACACAACTGAATATTCAGACCATTCTCTCTCCACCGGTAATATAAGAACTGTCTGGCTATCTTGTCCCCATAATTATATACCATTTAAATTGAATCAATGTTACCAACATTTGCACACCTCATATGAGCATTAATTACTACTGCGTACGTAAACTCCCGCGCCCCCCTACAAAGTCTACACCTATGAAATACTCAAGTGCCAATTTCTGCTCCCACCACTACTTCAGAGGGGCTTTCTCGTAATCTCGAGCCAGCTAGAAGACAAAATGTCCTATTGTGAAGGAGGCCAAAATTGTGGTAGATTTTGTGAAGATTTGTGGTGAAAGTGTCACCACCCGTAATTTTCTCAATATTAAATGTATATGTGCATATATATATAGTGAATTATAATTATTATACCCGCACCGCATTTATCTTAATCACCAATCAAGCATTTTTGTATCGCTTTTTTACATAAACCGCACTAGTTCCACAAACCGCATGATCCGCACTGTACCGCACCGCCCTGCACAACTTTTTGATCCGCACCACTCAATTTTAGTGTTACCATTCGAAGCCTAGCAAAAGTAGGATGATACTGGAGACTTAAGTTTGGTACAAACATATAGGGTTAGATTGGTAGACACTTCTAAATCTTTACAACCACTTTTTAATTTGTACCGCTTTAGATTGTACCAATCACGAAAACTTTATCAAAAGCTTTACCAACACTATTACACTAATCTTTATTTATAAAGATTTATCTCAAATCTTTATCTATACAGCTTTGCACTATGCTATAAAGCTTACCGCTCCAGATTTTAAAAAAGCTAGGTTACCAATCGGACCCATACACTACGCAGAAAAGAAGCTTGATAAAGACAAATGTTTGAATGACGGCGGAAATTATATCTGTCAAAGTTTAAGAGATTAGGAGTTAAAAATATATACAATATCCAAGGAAATCCTCAATTGGACAATTCCGAACGATTTTCCATGTTATTTCTCAAAAAGTTACATAAGATATTGACATAAAAATGTTCCACAATCACAAATGCAAAATCTATGAGGTTTGATAACATAATATTCTCAAGGGAAATTCTCAAAAATACCACCAAAAAAAGTTTTTGTTCCAAAAATACCACCAAAAATTGTTTTTGTTCCAAAAATACCAAAAATTTCAAATTAACTTTAAATATTCAAAACTAAACCCTAAACCCCAAATCTAAACCCTATTCCCAAAGTCTATACCCTAATTATGTATTAATTAACCCAAACCCAAAAAAATTAATTCGAAACTGTTTATAATCAATTTTTGAGTTTGTGTTATTTTTAGAACTTTTGAAAATTAATAGTATTTTTGGAATAAAAACTTTTTGATGGTATTTTTGGAACAAAAACTTTTTTTGATGGTCTTTTAGGGAATTTCTCTATTCTCAAACGTAACTACTGAAACAAAAAAGTGTTGTTTCCCCAAGAACATTCCAAACCCATCTCCCACAGTTTATATAAAAATGGTTTTGATGTAAGAAGAAATGACAAGTCTTTAGGCTTAAACTCCGTTCCAATCTACTGGTTGAGGTTGAATGTGGTAAATTGCTCTAATTCATCTGGCATATATCATACTACCAATGAATAAGAACATATGCTAATTTGTTCGCTAAGAACCACAAAATACTAAACAGATTGAAATCTCACAATCTCTTTCCAAAACTAATGGGACTAATTGAAAACCAAACATGTGGGAAACGTGAGGCACTTAGTCATAGAGAAAACAACAACTTTTCTTCATATCTTTTTGTCTACCAAACAAAGTGAAAACCAACACTTAACCACTGGGGGATAACAACAATGGCTGTTTATGCATATCAAGAATAACAATAGTTTTTTTTAATTCCTTGGTCACCAAAAAAACCTACAACCTATTGCAATCTAGTATAATTTAATAACACATGAAAACAAATAACATGTACAATGATCAAGCATTTAAGAAACAAAATTTGGGTTGTTAATCCAGAAACACAGTAAAAAAAAGCAAAAGAAGAGATGTCAAGAGATACCAATGGTGGTAAGAATGCTGCGAGGAAATTCAGGATGGAGACGGCACGGTGATAAAAAAGCAGACTAACCGAACATTGGTTAGACAAGCATTCTTCGAGGAAGAAAACAAACATAACAAAATCAACAGAAATCATAAAAAAAATGAACAAACCATAATCTGGAAACAAAGGATCTTATACATAGTTTCCGAGGAAATGATAACTTACGGTGGGGACACACAAATATGAGAGATATGAATCAACAAATTTCAATATCCAGTTATTGTGTTTCTTAAACTATTTTATGATTGGAAGTTTCGAAAGATTACTTATCTTCATGGGCATACTCAGGATTCAATCGAGAACACGAATCTGATTCACATCAGTTATATTATATTCCGTCAAAATCATAATCTACAAAAGAGAGACATAAAAAGAAATAAAATAGCAAAAGAGAGAGAAATCAAAAGAAATACCAAAATTTGGATTGTGTTTTTTCCCTGAAATAAAAATTTTGACGACTTCAGACTCCTTCAGAGATCATCCATATTCCGCCTCTGGCACGGATAAACCTGCTCAAGTATCCATTTAGATGTTAAATTGGCATATCTGATCACTTATACCAAAACTTGCTAATTTATGCAACATGAACTCAATAGATTTGTGTTTTTAGAGAAAAATAGATTTCGTTCCAAGAAATACAAACACAACACCATAATTTTTACTTACAAGTGAAAAATCACAACTCTAGATAAGAATCGATTCGTAAACTACAAACCTGAGAGATTTGAAACTTGATTGATCGATTTGAGAGAGATAATTGGAGCGATTAGAAGAAGAAGAAGAAGAAGAAGAGGAACAGCGTCAAAGTTTGTTAACTTATAGAGTTTCGGTTTCCTTTTCCTAATTGAATCACAAATCTTCCATAAATTTTTATCCCCAATCCAAATTTTTATCTCTGAAATCAATTCGTAAACACAAACCTGCGAAATTTGAAGTTGATTGATCGATTTGAGAGAGATTAATGGACCAATGAAGGATAAGGAGAAGAAGAAGAAGAACGGCGTCAATTTTTGTTAATCTATAAGAACTTGAGTTTAGATTTCCTAATCCTTTTCCTAACCTCATAACAAACCTTCTTCATTTGAATCCTAAATCGATGAAAGTTCACAAAGACAGGTTAAGTGGGGATGACTAATCCACTAACCTTTGAATCATGGAAGAGATTTGTTTGAGAAACTATTAACCAAAGAGAGTAACCGTCGTTTAAGACGAACAAACTGATATCAGTATTGTGTTCTGTATTTATGGGTTATGGGTATGTGCGAGAGGTTGCGTCTTTACCAACCATTGCGTCTTTTTTTTTTTTTTTTCTGAACAGACATGAGCAGAGAAAGTATTGTTCTTCATCCATTGACGACGTCATCAGCGAAAAAAAACACATTGATAGATCGTGACCGTTCATTAGATAGAATAGAGTTATATCAACCGTTAGATTTAATTTTTTTTTTCCTACAAAAAAAAGTGACATCATCAAATCCAAAAAGTGGGTTTGCTATTATATATAGATGTAAAATACAAGGTGTAAAAGGTGCACGAGGGAAAAAGTCCGGATCGAAATTGACCATTTTCGCGTTAAAAGTGGAAGGAAAGCTTATCTTGAGCAAACTTATTGGTTCGGAAAAGTTAACGTTTTAGAACGGAGTGTTGATTTAAGGGACTATGTTGTAGTGAATTTGATATTCAAACATGATCGATTGATCATGGAAGAGTAGAAAAAAGGCTGAACCTCGTTAACAAATCTCGTGTTACTTTTTTTAAATGCAATTCTAAACAAGTAGTAACAAGCCCTTAACAAAGGTTATTCGTTTCTACATCGAAATCAACGATCACAACCTTGAATACAAACTTTATTAGAACTCTATACTAATAATTAAGATGATTGTTCGGGTTTGGTGGAGGTGGTAAGATTGAATCGGCAAGCTTGAACTGCATCGTCAATGGATAAGAACACATATTCTTTTCCTATCTTCTCCACAAAATGCGCTAACATCATCTTTTCTAAGACTTCAAATCTTGGATTTATTACCACCACCTGCAATCACAAATATAATATTTTTGAGGATTCCCAAACTATTAAAAAGGACTCTTTTAAAATTGTGATTGGTATGAACCTTTATGCCTTTTGATCCAAGGATTCTCCGGACTTCAAGTAGTGTCTCCATCCCGGTCATGTCAATGGTTGAAACCCCTGAGAAGTCGACATTAGATACTTAAAATGGAAACGAAAAGAAAATATATATGTTTGAAATCGAATAACAGTTATTCGAGTAAAAATTAAATGCTCAAAAGTTATTGTTAAGGTTCATAGGATTCCAACTCAAAATCAGCGGCAATAAGTGAATTGGTTCATGTCTCTTAAATATTACTTTAAGTCTTTTCTCAAGTTTGACATTTACCGAAGTGAATTTGGGTGCCGTTTTTCTACCACAATAGTTTGGACAAAAAGAGATATTTATGTTTGGTAATGTGAAAAGAAGAGAGAATTACCAGAGAGATCAAGGAGAAGAAACTCGACGGCTTCGGGTTCATCACGAATCCACCGCAAAATCCTCTCACGGATATAAGTACTGTTGGCAAAGAAGACAGGAGAACCCAATTGAAGAATGACATAACCAAGCATCTCCTCGGTACCTGGATATTGTTCCACGTCTCGAAACATGACCGAGTTTGGAATCCTTCCCAATTTACAGGTGGAGGGTCTTGCAATGTACAACAAGGCTCTTAGAATAGAAACCCCAACGGACATCATGAGACCGTAGTCCATGCTAAGGAAGGATACACCAAAGAAGGCGGTCATGCAGACGATGAAATCAAACTTGTCAACCCTGAAGAGATGGTACATCTCCTCGTAGTCGATGAGGCCCAACATGGCTGACATTATGATGGCTGAGAGACCAACCAAAGGTGTGTAGCTGAATATAGGCGCAAGGAAGAGAAGCACTAGCATCATGCAAAAACCCATCACTACATTTGACATTGGTGTCCTTGTCCCCGCGTTGTAGTTCACTGCTGTCTTTGAAAATGGTCCTGAATATTTCAACCACAATAATTAACATTACAACTTTACATTTCATGTGTAAAAATAAGATGCTAAAAGTTTTTTTTTTTTTTTTGAAAACGATGCTAAAAGCTTTTTTTTTTTGGAAGTATACGATGCTACAAGTTGTAAACTCATTTTTAAATAAATACTCATAATCGTAAACGCAAACACAGTAAACAAACAATCGAATGCTAATATCTAGGATTTGGTAGAGAATTACTATTAAAAATAAATTTCCCTACTTACCTGTTGTCAAATAGCAAGACGTAAAGGAGCCAACGATGTTCATAAGACCAAATGCTATCATCTCTTTGTTCCCGTCGGTTTGTTCGTTCTTCATTACAGCAAAGCTTCTTCCAATCGCTATCCCTTCCTGAAATTAACCATTTCATCTTCTTATAAAATCCATTATATAGATATATGGTGAAATATTATTAGGCCTAAGAAAAGATGGTGAAAATAAAGATTTACGTACGGCTAAAGCAACCATGCCAGTGACCATTCCCGCCTTGAGAACCGACGGTAGATACTTGGCATCGAAGTTCAAGAATTGAATAGAAGGAGGGTTTAGTCCTTTCTTTAATGGCCCAACCTACATGCAGAAAAATACCATTAATAATTTAATATATAAATAGTGTATAAATGCATGCTAGTGCTGAAAAAAACAGTAGTAATTTATAAAAATTGGTTGTGTGAAAAAACAATTGGAAGAGACTGCTCACAGTTTTGATGCCATGTTCTGATCCTTTGACCAAAAAAGCAATTAGGCAACCCACAAGGACCACCACCATTGGACCCATTGCTGATACCCAAAATAGCTTTGGTTTTTTCTGTTTCTGCAGTAGTTTCAAATATACAGTATATTAATTAATTACTGTGAGGTCACTTTAGAATACAGTTGATTACCTTCTACTATCCTAATTTCAAAATGAATAGTGTTAGCATGTGTTAAAAATAATTAAAATTGTTCTTTAGAAATTTTCTGAAAAGTCAAACTCAAAGTGGGTTTGTAAAAAAAAAATTGAGGATCCAAATGTGGAAGATCTGAGAGGGCCCAATGATTTTGTCTCTAATAAGTAACAAGTGGATAAAAGGATTTAAATAAATAATATAAAGGGAAGAAGAAATTACAATGTATCGAGTGGTTTGGAGAAATATAAGAAAGCAGATCCCAGCAAGTGCACTTTGCCACTTCAACTGCACCAAGTAACACCCCCCCAAGATACACAATGTAAATTAATCAGCCATCGTTTTTTTCTTTCTTTGATTTATAAAAGAAAAAGTTGAAAGTTTGAAAGAGACATACCTCAACTCGATTGGTTATGACCGAATGGATAACAGAAACCACGTCGGTTTTGTGCGTAAAGTGTTCTAAACCAAGCAAACCCTTAAGCTGTTGGAGAAGAATTATGATTGCGGTACCGCCCATGAAGCCCGTTATAGTTGAGTGTGACAAGAAATCCACCAATATTCCCAACCTATTCATGCATGCATTAGTACATTTTTATTCAATTAACTAAAGTTAACTTTCTTACATAACTATATACAAATGCCATTTGATGTCATACTGGTATAGTCTTCATTTTCATGGACTTTCAATTTAAAAAACTGATTAGTAATGAGTGGATTGACTCATATCTTTTATATATTACTCTAGATTTCATCTCATTTTTTATGTGAGATTTCTAACAACTATGTCAACGGTTACAAATATTTTAATCAGACGACTCTAATGAGTAGATTGACTCATGTCTTTTATATATTACTGTACATTACATCTCATTTCCGATGTGAGATTTGCTTAACGGTTACCAATATTTTATCAAGGGAATTATAGTTCGAATTAAAACCTGAGGAAGCCTAAGGCGAACTGGAATACACCGGTGATGAAGGTGGCGGTGAAGACCAAATGAAGGTAGAGTTCAGGATTATCTTTCGACAAATTCTCACCGATTGTCTCAGCAATCAGCAGGGAACATGCTGCAACTGTTCCCACTGCCAAATTGTTCGAACTTCCGAGAACGGCGTACACAAATGGTGGCACAAAACTTGAATCTGAATTCCCATCATTTTTATAGAAACAGTGGAACTGTTAGACATATGTTTAGTATTGAAATTAATTGGAACTATTTATTTTCATTGTTGAAAAATAGAAATAAATAACCTAACATATGATTAAAAAAATAGTAAGAGAAATTAATTTGACGCAAGTAAAGTATGTCAACACCGATTTCATGGTGTTATGTCAGTCTGTAATTTTAGATAAACCAAAAAAGATTCTATTTTAGGGTTTTTTTGGTCAAATATATAGAGATTTATGTTTTAGTTTCTATTTAGGTTCCTCTACCAATTTTGGTTACACGAGATAAACAAGTGAGACTTCTCTACGTATGGAATATTTAGAATCCGATTATCTACTGTATAGATATAAATCAATTATGGACATGAATTCTCATAAATGACCCATGCAAAAAAGAAGATCTTGAATATTATCAAACTCAAGTGGATCAGATTCAGTATTTCACAATATATACAAGTTTCTTTTATTATATATGGCTAGTAAAAGAGGTTTTTGTTAGTACTAGCTAAAGTAGCTTGACGAAACAGTAGTGGAAACATATTTGTATCAATCAATACTAAAAAAACATATTTTTTTTGTTGCAAAAACAAAATTACACCATTCTTTGAAATCAATCTGGCAAACACAACTTCACCATTTAGGAACAACCAATCCAACTTTTATATTTTAAAACGATGTTCATCGGATGCAATGATTAATATAAAATAGATTATTAATTGCATGAAAAAAAAATGAAGGGAACTCACATAGGCCTATGATTGGAGGGATATTGGCGAGTTTCGCATAGCTAATACCCTGAGGAACCGCGAGACTGGTGATTGTGATACCCGCAAGAACATCATACCTTAGTTTTGAAAGATTGTACTTTGGAAGCCACTCAAAGATTGGCACAAAATACTCCAATAGTTTTTTTGTTTTCATCAAGCCATTTGGCTCTTGCGATATCGGTTTAAATGGATCATCTGAAAAGAAGGTTTCTTTACATTTTGATCTAAATTTAACGAAAAAGCTTCTCGGGGCAGCGAAATTTACTCCTCGACCCTTGGGCGAAGAGGAGGAGTTTGTTCTAGCAGTCTCCATATTCACTGAAAACGAGTAAGATGATTTACTACAATCTTAAGACAAGAGGTACTCTCTTTTTTTTTTTTTTTTGAAAAAGAACAAGAGGTGGTCTTGTTCTTGTCTTTTGGCTTCTGTGTAGAGAGATTTGGAGAGTGTGGGGTTGTTTATATATAGAAGATTGCCGAAGAAAGTGGGACATACATGATAGAGATTTATTCCACATTGTCATCAGATTTAGATGGGTGTGTGTAGGCTGGTCTTTGTCCTTTTTTTTTGGTAATAAAAACTTGTAGTCTTATCTATTACGGCACTTGATTCGGTATCTATAAATATGTTGTGCCAGTAAAGTATTTAGCTTACTGTCAATCACATCTTTTTAAAACTGAGTTTAGAAAAATATAATTCATTCTAAATATATAGTATTTTTTTCAATCTTTTTTTTTTTTTTTATGAATATCGTCTATATAATGAAAAGAGAAGTGAATAACGGAAAAGCTAAACAAAGTTTCCCTAAAATTTTATGGAATGAAAATAAATGTTAATTTTATCTAAACTTTGACTAACAAATATAAGAAAATATTATTAAATTTCATGAAAAAATTATGGAAGTTAATCTGCTATATATGTTCCTGCTTGAATTTATTATGGGCAAAAATCCATAATGTTATTGTTATCCAAACTTATATTTGAAAGATAAGATTTCATAATATGCAAGATAAAATATTCATATCTCATACAATTCTTTCCAAAACTATGTTGAGAATAATTACATGGAAAACATTCATATCGCATCTTAATCCGCTAATTGAATGAGATTTATGAGAATCAAATTAGGAGCAATAAAGTAAATTTAATGATAAAAATTGTACATTTCCTTGTCATCAAATCAAAATTGTAAACATTCACTATGATGGAAAAAAAAAAAAAAACTACATCTCTTCATCTGGAAATAACTCATCCTTGAGTGCAGGTGCAATCCATTGAATCTGAATATAAGTAATCTCCCAAAGATCATCATCTTCCTTCTGCACCAAAATCTCTTGCTCCTTCATTGTACCAATCATGGTAGTCAAAAGCTCAGGCACAACTTCTTGAAGTTTGTTATCTCCATAATCTCCTAAATCCGCCTTCATACACGTGTCCATTCTCCTCAACACTCCTAACCAAAACGTTCTAAACTCAGCACTTCCTACAATCTGTTTCAAATAATGCAAGAAAACGCTCTTTAGCATTTTCATCGCTATTTTCAACGTTCCTTCCATACTTCTCATCTCTCTTTCCGCGTTTTCGCGCCTCGAATAATCTAGTAGCTTCTCGTGCAAGTCATCGATCGTCGGGAAAATTACATGGTCGATGCAGTAAATACATCCCGAGGGAGTGAACCCAAAATCCTCATGTCCCATTATGAAACTATTCTCGAGTGACGTCACTGCTCTGTTCCGTATCTCTTCGCGACGCGCTAGCGTCGTTTTCCGAAACGCCTCGGAGAGTTTGAGGAAAAGATGATGAACAAAGTTAACACCCCGCAACGCGTTCTCATCCGCGGATGACGAACTGCTCGCGTTACTAGCGACACTGTAATTATTATTTACGGTTTCCGTAGAAGCCGTTTTGTACCATCTTACCAGCATTTGAACCGAATCTGTCATTAGGTCCAATATCTTCAAGTTCTTCTCAACGGAACTGTTTCTCAACGCGACAAAACTAAACGCGCAATCGATGCAATAAGCGTAACTCGACTGCGTTAAATGTGTGGCGTTTATCGACATTAAACCGATTAGCGCGTCCACGGCTTGGTCTTTTGTTTCCGGATGCCTTCCACATAAAGAAAGAAGCTGTAAAACGCTTTTCCAACCGAGCTGCGTCTGTAAATTAGCAGAGTACTCTGTAATAATCGTGCTAACAAACTCGGTTATCGTATCGTAACACATATCGATGATTTCTTTATCGATTTTCCACATTATCGTTATCGACCTGAAAATGAGCTCCTCTGGTAAATAATCTTGAGGTTGAGAAGCCAAAATCTTAGTGCAGACCTTGAATAAACCCGGGATCCCTTTTTCGACAAACGGAATCGGGGAAAATAGCGGGAAATTCGCGACGTTTAGTAGATATTCATGGTAACTAGGCCAAAACATTGTGAATCTATGGATGTTAGATAAAGCAACGGCTATGATCAAATCCCAACAGAATTTAACCGTCTCTTCCTCTTCGATCGCGGTACTAAACTTCTGTCCTTTCCCGGCAGCCGCGTAGATTAACGACCGGCCTAGATTTAACACCGCAACATCTGGTAAAACCGCGCTCTTGCTAAATATCTGACCGATTCGGCATTGTTTTATAACTTTAAGGTTTTGTTCAAACTCACTCATTCCAAGAGCAACTGATTCTTCAACACTATCTAATGCCAAAAAGTGTGAGAACCTTCCCATCAAACTCGAGCCATGTTTTCGGTTAGATTGCCCGTCTTGTGACGAAACAACGTTGTTTAAGTCCGTTTCTGATCCACTGTTGTTTAAATTCTCTTCATCTGTTGTTTCGAACTCGATAGCGGATTGCGGAAGAAGCTGAAGCTTTCTAAGTTTTAAAAGACAATCCACAATGTTCCTCCAACCTCCTCTTATCGAATCTCCGAAATTGTTCGCCAGCGTGAAAACCGCGAGTGTAGCCATCCTCGGTTTCATATCGTGGCTAAACGCGAACAACGTCTCTTCCGGTGTTGTGTACGGGTTTAACAAAGTTGTGAATTTACAAAACGAAGCGATAAGTTCATCAAGAATGTCTTCAAGACCGTATTGTGCAACTCTTGCTATAGAGATTAAAGCGTCGACGCATTCGTGAAGCACTTCGTCGTCGTCCGAATGTTCGAAAAACGCGGAAACCGCTGCGATCGATGGACCTGCGATTGTAGCAAACATGTCTCTTCCGATTCGTCGATCGAACTGGCATTGACTAAACGGTTGTGTAGTCTTTGTTCTGTTCATCAACTCGATCCATCTGTTCGGATTCATTTCAACCGGACCTGAATGTGTCGATAAAGCGAACGCGTTTGATGAAATCGATTGGAATAACTCGGAAAGGTATTCTCTTGGAAGATCTTTTCCCGCGTTAATCGCTCTGTTGTTTCGGATAAACTCGTCTTCTGTCATTTTCTTCTTGACTTGAGGATTGTGTTGGTCCGTGTTTAGCATTATAAGCGAGTAACAAAGAATATGAACCGTATCTTTACTCGCAAATATTTCCGATGATTGTTGCTCGTAGAATCTTTCGGAGAAAGCTTCAATCATACGTTCGATCTTTTGTGACTCTCCCGGTAACCGAAATGACTCTAGGAATGTCCTTAAGGCGGTATCGAGATTCATACCCGTGAACTCGAATGTATGTGTAAAGCTTTTAAGAACACTTAGATGTAATTCATCAGGATCTCCGAGGTAATCTCCGATCATCGTCTTATCCAAACCCGGCGTAAATCGGAAAAATGAAGCTAATGCCATTGGATCAGGAGGATCAGAGACTAAGTGATTATACTTCAAATACTCCAAACCTTTTTTCTCATCTCTATTGAAATGATTAGCCGCAATCGCTAGCTTCCGCTTCTGCGCTTTCCTCATTCTAATATGATCAACCCATGTTTCAAAATCATCTTTTGGCTTCTCTATCCAAAATGGTATGTATTCTTGAATCTCGACCGGGCTTGGTTTAACCGTATTATTGGAATGTTCATCTTCGTCCTCTTGGACATCGCCTTCATCTTCTTCCTCTCGGTCCATATTGTCCGCGATGTTATGAATCAAGATCACTAGACCTTCAAAGGCTTGGATTTGTAGAGAGGTTAAAGGACCAGAGGTAGGGAAAGTATGCCTACATAGAACTTTTCCGGTCTCTTCGAAAATACTTCTACACATCGGATCACAATCGTAGTTCACGTAGGCTTCGACTATGAACGCGGGTTGACGACAAAAGTTTATTAGGCCTTCAAGAGCAATTTCTTGTAACTGAAGGAAGCCAGTGAAAGCTGTAACTTTCAACAACACAAAGGAGAAGAATGCTTCAAGTTGTAGCCTCACAAACCTAATCAACCAAACAAATGTTTAAAAAGTTATAAATTTTGTGGAAGCATATAATTGAAACCTAATTTTTTTGTAAAAACAGAGGACTTACTTGCGGAGGAAGTGATAGATATTGAGGATACAACTAGAGATCATGGAGAGAACTAGGGGGCTTGAAGAAGCTCCATAATGAATAAAATGATGAAACAAATCGTCTTGAACCATTCTAAGAAGTTTAGGATGTTGTCCGATCGCATCACCGCTTAGCTCAATCGCGCTATTGATTAAAACCAAAGCGAAAATTTGAACATCTTCGTCCGCGGTGTGAACGCTTGTCCCTTCCGAGTTTTCGACAACTTCAACAACGTTGAGCAACGAACACAAGAAATGGAAAATGTCGATGCAACATCGGATTCCGTATCCGCTGCTCATGTCGATTTCGTCAGTGTCGGATTCTGAATCCTCACCACCTTCATCTCCTCCTCTGACCTCGAAATCGGGTAATCTTGAGAAGATGATTTGAATGAGCTCGTGCATTGTGTACCTTCCATTTCGTTGTAGCAAATCTCCTCTACCAGCAGATTGTTGTACCACTTGGAAACATGTATTGACTATTGTACAAACTGCTTGATCTTCTAATAATTCCTATTTAATTCATAATAACTTATTAGACTCGCAAAGTCTTTAAATGAGACCTAAAAACAGAGAAATGGAAGACTAACCGAGGCTGGATGTTTCATGATTCCGGTTAAAACTTGGAGAATCCGCATCATAACCGCGTCTTCGGAAACCAAATCGGTTTTCTCCAAACGACAACTAGTAATACCCGAAACAATGGAATTCATACCATCTTTAGCACCAGGAGTTTTCTCATCGAAAATTTCGATTTTAAGGATCTTCAAGATGGCGGAAAGGGCGACCGCTGTCGCGCTAGCCGGGATCTCATCGCTTTGGATAACTTCAAGGAAAGGAGATAAGTAAATCGAAGGATCGATGGTATGCCATTCTTGTTGAGGATTGAAGATTAAGGCTCTCAAAGACTTTAAAGATTGTTGAACTGATGAATCACAATGGTCTGTTTCTTGGGGAGAAAGGTAACTTTCCGGGATAGGGCGACGAATGACGGCAAGCACTGCGCCGACCTCGGTGTTAAGCATACACGATATCCCTAGCTCTTTCCGCTTTGCTTTCGCTACGATTCTCTCCATATCTCACCTTGCCACACCGGTTAGAAAACCATTTAGGAAGTTCTTTTGGATGTTTTTATTTTGATTATGTATGGTCTTGCCTTGGTTAGTGCAAACACTAACTATATTTGGTATGTAAGTTTTTAGTGGCTGAGACTCAGTGATGGGTTAGTTTCAAACATTTGTCTTGACATCTTTGTATCATTCACCGTCAATTTCTCTATGCCTCAAAATAGCTAGAGATTAATGTAAGAAAAAGAAAAAAAATCAAGATACAATGTTTAGATTCAACGAAGATAACGTTTTCTTCCAAAAATGGATTACTTAAAGTGAAATAAAACTCTATCAATATTTTTTGTCTTACAACGCTATCTTCTTTTTTAGAAGAATCATAGTTGAGCCATGTGGTTGGAGTGGATTCAAGATTAATAAGTTCTAGATTTGAATAATCAAATTCAAACTTAATTCTAAGATCATCTTGAATGAATAATTTTAGAAGGATCTAGCCCTACCCATCATAATCTAATCATCAATTTATCATAATATACCAAACTCCTAATCCAAACAGTAGGATTATTCACTAACCATAATCACAAAACCAAAGAAAACAAAGACTAATAAAATTAGGGTTAAAATCTTATATGCCATAATCACAAAACCAACAAGAATTCTGAAATGCCACAAACACTTCTCCTTCTTTCGTTGTGCCATTAAGGGAGGTGTGAAATGACCAAAAAACCTATTTATCTGAATTAAAAAAAAAAACATTAATTCCAACCAATCACAACAATTCTTCTCATCTCTACTTCCCCGACCAAAACTCATCCTCCATTGAAGCTCAAGCTCGGTGAAAGCTCCATTACAGCTCATTGAAGGTTAATTGAGGTGAGTTCTCTTAATATTAGCCCTAACCGAAGTATTTTGTTAGTTATTTATCCAACTTTTGGTAGTTAGAATGAGATTATAAATTTGGTTGGTGTTTGATTTTGATTTCTATGCATGCATATTGTCTCAATTCTAATTGGGTCGATTAGAAATTTGCATTGGTAAGTAATGTGATGAGAAAGTATTTGAATCATAGTGCCAATCGTAGAAAACCAAATCTGGGGCTCGAATTGAAATCTGCACATTGATAAACGGAACTGGGTATGATTGGGAATACTAGGTACTACTATGAACATTACGTATTATGGTAAACACTGAAATACTTGGAACAACTGGTTTTCATAATGGTATAACTGATTTAGTTTCAGTAGGTTTAATGACGTTTTATGATTTTTTTTTCAGGATACAATGAGCACAACTCTCTATTTTTATTATGGAGGACATTATGTGAAGAATGGAGATGGGTATGAATGGATTTCAAGCGAAGAGAAAATGTATCCACTATTGTTCAAGAAATTTTCCGCGGAGGAAATTAGTTATTCGATGTTATTGGATGGTGTATGCAAGAAGGTTGGGATTGATTCAGCAAGTAGAAAGCTTAAACTGAGTTTTATAGCAGTGGACACAACACCTTTGAGACAAGCATATATATGCGATGATGATGATGTTTATGTGTATCTAATGTCAAAAGATACAAATAATCATAGAAGTGTATTGCATGTGGAGGTTAAAAAAAATCAGTTGGGGAAAGGTGTATCCTCAAGAAGAAAAGAGTTGGAAAAGGCTAAGGTTGTAGTTTCAAAAGGAGACCAAGGTAGTTCGGTTGGGTTGAATTACGAGAAAGATGATATTCCTTCCGAGGATATTCCTTGTAATGCTCTTACTCTTTATGAACCTAATAAAGATTGGGAGAGTAATGAGAATGAAGGGGACAGTGGTGAGGGGAATGAGACTGAAGGCAGTGGTTCGGATGAGGGTTCAGATAGGATTGGAGAGGAAGAAGAACAAAATCAATTGAATCAGGTTGTTGAAGAAGAAGAAAATCTGTTTTACGAGCCTCCAATTGAAAAAGAAATAAATCAATCGAAGAAAGGATGGGAAGATCAAATTGATTTGGAGGTTAGTAGAGAGTTCAACAACAAGAAGGAAGTGAAATTTTTTATGGAGAAAAGTGCACATAAAGCATCTTTTGCCTTCTACACAAAGAAAACCGATACAACGAGATATATGCTAAAATGTCGTCTTTGGAAGAAAGGGTGTCAATGGTACTTTCATGCTGCAAAGATTAATAGATCTACTCGGTTTCGTGTTGCGGTTTACAACAACATTCACACATACTCTCGGGCTACTGCAAGTGAAAGCAACGAGTGTAGAAACAGAGCAACACAAGGATTAGTCGCTAGTTTTTTGAAAGAAGATTATTCAGGATTATTAGAAACGCCAACACCTAAAGCTTTGATGGGCTTGGTTCAAAGAAAGTATGGCGTGCCACCGTCATATTCTACTTGTTGGAGGGGAAAGAATGAAGCTATTAACGCGGTGCGTGGTGATCCCGTTGAAGGATACAAGAGGTTGTACTCTTATTTGCATATGTTAGAGAAGGTGAATTGTGGCACAAAATAGAAGTGGTGTTAGATGACCAAGGAAGGTTCCATTTTTCTATTCATCGCATTAGGAGCTTGCATAGAAGGATTCAATTCCTCAATGAGAAAAGTTCTCATTGTCGATGCAACTTTTATTAAGTCTGGATACGGTGGTGTGCTATTGATTGCTACAGCTCAAGATCCGAATCGACACACTTATCCGGTTGCATTTGTTGTAGTGGATAGTGAAAATAATTTAAGTTGGCAATGGTTTTTTGAAACACTGAAGTCAGTTATACCGGACAGTTCTGATCTTGTTTTTGTGAGTGACAGAAATTACAGCCTCATAAAGGCTATAGAAGTGGTGTACAAGGATGCTTTGCATGGGTTTTGTATCTATCATTTGTCCCAAAATATGAAAATGCAAGTTGCCACAAACAAAGATATAGTTGCAGAGACGTTTTGGGAAGTTGCTCAGATTTATTCAGTTCCTAAGTTCGAGAGAAGGTACCATAATTTTAGGACAAGATATCTTAAAACAGGAGTGTATCTAGATGATAGTATAGTGGTTGAAAAATGGGCGAAGTGCTACTTTCCCGGAGCAAGGTACAACATTGATACAACGAATTCAGTTGAATCTCTTCACGTTGTGCTTGAGCAAGCAAGACATTACAATTTGCTACCCATGATAGATGCAATTGTGGGGAAGATTTTCGAATGGTTCAACAAACATAGAAAGGAGAGCGTTGGTTACGATAAGAGGTTAGTGCCCACCGTGGATGACAAATTGCACAAGAGATGTGCGGAGGCGTATTTTTTGGTTGCGAATGAGCTAAACTCATTGAGGCTTGAATATAGTGTTGTTGGAAAAGATGAGAAATTGTATACGGTCAACTTGTGAAGCAAAAGTTGTACTTGTAAGACCTTTGATATTGACAAATATCCTTGTGTCCATGCATTGTCCGCACGTAACGCACTCATGATGCAAGAATCGAGGACGGAGAACTTTGAGATACATAATTTGTGTGATGACAATTACAAGGTTGAGTATTGGAAATCGGCCTATGAGAAGACCATTTATCTTATCCCGCATCATTCTGATTGGCTAGTTCCACCACACATAGATGAAAAGTGTGTTTTACCTCTGGAATACAAAAACAGAAGGGGAAGAATACGAGTGCGAAGATTTCCATCACAAGGAGAACCCCATCCAAAAACATCGCAGAAGAAAGATAAGATGTCTGACTTTGAGAGCCAAGAAGGTACCCAACAAAATACCCCAAGAGGGAGGCCTAAAAGGACCTGTAAAGGAACTCCTAAAAGGACTGCTAAAAGGACTCCTCAAGGGACTCATCAAGTAACTCCTCATGTAACTCCTCAAGGGACTCCACAAGGGACTTCTCAAAGGACTGAAAATTGACCCCTAGAAGGAAGATGACCACCTCTAGTAGTGTGGAATTTGGTGGCGCAAGTGTTGTGCCATGAATCTTTTGTATTTTGTTTCTGACTTCTGCTGGACAACTAAGAACTACTGTTATTTGTATTCGGACTACTAATAAGTGCCATGTTATGTGCGTTTTGATAATTTGGTTCTTATTTAAACTATTCATTAAACTATTCATTGTTACTTTTGTTTGAAGTTTGGTAATATATTTCTATACACAGGTTTGGTCAATTATATTTATCATGTTTTTAATAATTATTCATATTTTAATTACATTTTTAATAATTAATCGTAATTTTATTTTTTAAAAATATAAAGTAAACAAAATTTATAAATAAATGGACCTACCTTTGTAATTATTGTTTATGTTACACTGAATAAAATTAAAAAAATTGAAAATATGTTTTATCAATTATAACACAAAAATTGTTTATCTTCCATAAACCAACATATAGTTCTAAGTTGAGTTTCATAGTGTTAACTACAAAAAGATGCAAATCTTCATATAAAATGTGTTATTAGACATATTACTTCATAGAGACATTGGAAATGTGGCAAAACTTCAAAAAATGAAGTGGACAACTAAAATTGTTTCTTCTAAACCCTTGAACAACTAACAAAATAGCAAAAACCCATTTCTGACAACTATGAACAATTCGGTACAACTCCAGAACTAGGAACTACTATGTGTTAAAAATCCAAAAAACAAAGCGCACATGTCCTCTATTACGGCGCACGTGTGTTTGTAGTTTTTGTTTTATTATTATTTGTTTTATTGTTTTTTCCGATTTTCGGTTTGAAACAAAACATTATCTACATTTCAAAAAACATTTTTCCCCAAATTTGGAAAATTAGGGTTTGTCGGGGAGAGAGAGACAAAGACATTCCGACCGATTTTCACTCAATTCTGCCCGAGAGGAACCATGGTTTCAGCTCCCAGCGACTCATCTTCGGACGGAGAGACCAGATGGCGGATAAACTATGAAGGAGAATATGACTTTCCGGAATTTGCACCAGGGATTCCGACCCGATGTGTTTGCGGACAACCACCTGTCCTCAAGACTTATATCGGGTATCCCGAGCCCATTCAGCGAAAATTTTACAGTTGCGAGAAAGATAAAAACGTAAGTTCTTTCAAATTCCTTCAATTCATGGTTTGATTTTACGGTTGCATTTTTCGGGTTTAAAATGTGAATGTTTGATTGGAATTCCGTTTGCTTGAACATTAGACTAATGAACACCATGTGTGGAAATTGTGGGACGAGGCAATCATGGAGGAGATTGCTTTATTGAAGAACAGAGTGACTGCCGTAGAAGATCGCCTTGGAGAATGGATTGGACATCCCGATCACATGTCACCGGAAGTCATGTGGGACTTGCTCCACAACTGTGAGGAAGAGAAGAAGAAACTTACCGAGACGGTTGAGAAAGTCGAAAAGACTAAGAAGGAAGCAGTTGAGCTAAAGGAAGTTGTTAGCAAACTTCAAACCAAGGTGTATGGAGAGAAAGAGTTGAAGCTTACCGATGCTGTCCTTGTTTGTGTTCTTGCAGTTTCCCTCTACTTTGTTCTTGTCTAAGTTATGCTTGTGTTTGTGTTTTTGAACTCCTAAACTATGTTGTTTATTTTCTTCCTAAAACTTGGTAACATCTTTTGTTGTTTGGAATCAAACTATGTTGTTTTGTTATGTCTTAATCTACCAATACTGAACATATTCGGTCTTAGTAATACCTAAATGTACCAGTAGTTCATTGGTAGTAGTATCTAAAATGACTAGTAGTTCGGATCAAAAAATTATCCTTACAAAACACAAACAAGCAAAGTTTTCAAGTTTTAAAAACACCAAAAACAAAACACAAACAAGCAAAGTTTGAAACACAACAAAAACACACCAGCTAAACAAAGTTTAAAAATACATAGGCAGATAGATTAGGAGATTTTTCAATCATTCTTCTCTGATGCCTTCTTTTTTGCCTTCTTCTCCTCCTTCTTTTGTTGCCTCTTTTTGGTCTTGAGTAAGGTGAAAGGAGACTTGGAGACAGCATATGGTTTTTTAATCCTCTTCTTACCCCCCCCCCCCCCCCCCCCGGACACCATCTTCAGCAGCCTCAACCTCAGCCTCAACATCCTCCATGTCAATATCTTTCCCATCCTCATTAGATTCATCCTCATCACATGATTTGAATTCATCCTCACCATCTGTCACTATCTCCTTCCCCTTTCCCTTCTCCTGATTCCCCTTTCCCTTCTCCTTTTCCTTCTCCTTCTCCTTCTCCTTCTCATTCTCCTTCTCCTTCTCCTTTTCCTTCTCCTTCTCCTTATTCTAACCCTCTCCATCACCTCCTCTACTCTCATTTGCCTTCTCTAAACCCTCTTCATCAACGGTAACACCAACAGGTGTACCACTAGATGGACCACCACCGTACCATGATCTATGACACTCTTCATCATAACCAAAATCACTCCCATACTTCTGTGATTCAACCAATGATTCCACAACCTTGAGCCTTGTATCCTGGCCTCCAAGCAATTCAAAGATTTTCTTAAGACCCGATTCAACAGTTTTAGTCAAGCTTACCATGTTATTTTTTTATTTCGAACAACTCTTTCCCTTGTGATTCCACTTTAGCAGACACCTTATCAACCTCATCAACAGCCTCATTCGCATCCTCACCCTCATTTGCAGCCTCGTTCGCACCCGCACCCACATTTGCAGCCTCAACCTCTCTTAGAGGAATCACATCAAGGTTGTATAACCTTTCAAAACAAACCGGCCTACGCTCTCTCAACAAAGGTTTGATCCAACTGTTAAGAATGGGGTCATGGACGTCTACGCCATCCTCTTGACTATCAAATATACGGTGAAAAAGAGGTCTCTCATGATCTTCGGCATACATAACACTTTGTATATTCTGTAAGGAAAAGAAACAAATACAAAACCAAAATAAGATTACAATACAATAACAACATCAACAACAAAAATTGGTATTACTAACCTTAGTAGTCCCTAGTGTTTCGTATAACTCAGACAGTGGAAAACCGGTCATAGAACACTTTGCAAACTTTAACTTGCACATCCTTGGACAGTCAGGGGCTACTCCTCTAATTTGTTCTCTGTATCTGCTTTTCAACCATGGAATTGCCTCAAATGCTAGAAGCTACATATAAGGACATAAAACATCATTATTTTAGAACCTAATAATGTCTACAAAAAAGTTTCAATAATGCATAAATCAATTTACCTGCAAAGGAATATTGAAAGCTAGAAAACACCACCCATCTTTCTCAACGACACTTCCGAAATTATTAAGCAAATTGCACAGTTGACTTAGATTGTCATCATACAAAAACCGTCCCCATGGAAAAGTTTTGCACAACTCGAGATCACTACAAGCTCTAAGGAAGAAAGGATCAACAGAAGGTGCTCCTTCTCCTCTCCTTGTCTTTCCAGAAATCACACTACATAAAAAGTACAAGACAGCCATACGCAACCTTTTTCCAGAATTAATACCCTCCACACCCTTCATCTCCAAGAATATCTTCTTCACATCTGCATAGGTTATGGTTCTCCCACAATCAAATTGCTCTCCCACAACCAAATTGCTCTCCCACAAAGTCTGTACTGCCCAATCTTTGTCATTGAAGTGGATAATTGTGACAGTATAAACCAGAGATGAATCCGTGTTCTCTGATAGAATATCGGATCGGAACACCATTCACAATAAACCAAGCTTGCCTTCTTGATGCTAGATTAGCCGTATGAAGAATGAGCATCCACATGCCCTGGACCTTATTCTTTGTCTCTAAATGCATGTGTAAGAAATGCTTGAATTACGGGTGATTATGAAACCATCTCTTCTCTCTAGTCGTTAGAATGTCATTGATAGCCTCCACTGCCTCCTTGACAAAACACCTTGATTGGATCTTTATTTGCCTTGTATAGTGGGTGTGTTGGAAGCGCATAAATTCAGGTTCTAATGGAATGTCATCCTCAAACGGATCCTCAAACATATCCTGCAATCATACAACAAATTTCTTGAAATTGGATCCTTATTTTTCTGTATAGTAATACCTAGTAATGTCTAGTAATTCCTACGGTTTCCATACACTATAGTAATACCTAGTAATCTGTAGTAATGCCAAATTATTTTGGTTCCAATTCATAAATTTTTGAATCACATACCATTAGATCCTCTGAATCAAAACCATGATTTTCTTCTTCTTCTTCGTGACCATCATTTGTGTTATCTTCTTCTTCGTCAACCCCTTCTTCTTCAGTACCTTCTTCTTCTTCATCTTCGCCGGTTTCTTCTTCATCATTTCCGGCGGCTTCTTTTGAACTCCCACCGTGTTCAAACACGGACGGAACAATTGGAGGTTCCGCAGCAATTGCTGCATCCGCAATTGGTCCATCTGCAGTTGGTGCATCCGCAATTGGATCGATATCCGAAAGTCCATATTGCGGATACTTCGTACGCGCCCTCTTCATCCTCCGTGATGGTGCCAATTTTGCCATTTCTGGGTCAAAAAGACATAATTTAGTTTCCAAATCGACGAACGTTAATCAAATTCAAAATCAACATAATCAAAATTCAAATCGACGACGAACCTTAATCAAATTCCAATTACTCGAAGATCTTCCTTACTTTCGGTTGTATGAGTAATCCCATCGATACACTTGTGTTTTTCTTTCAAAAAATCTCCCAATTCTCAGACTTTAATCGGGGAATTGAAAAAAAAACCATAAAAAGGAAGTTGGGCGGTTTACCCTTTTTGATCCGGTTTAAAGGGGATTGGATACTGAATTCGGGTCGGATCCACGTGTTTGGGTCGTAATAAGTGTAATAAAGCCCGGTTTTTACATCATTTACTTATTTTTCGATTAGAATTTTTAAAAAAATTAAACAAATTAATTCCTATGGCATTTGTGGTTTTCGCCGAGCCTTTTATGGCATATAAGATTTTGATTCAATAAAATTATGAGCATAATAAAAGGAGGAAAATGTTCATCATATATGATAACAATTTTTGTTGTAGATAAAAATGGGTTAAAAATTTCGTAGAAATGCTTAAATAGCAAATAATAATATATTTGGATTGGGTCGACCTGGTTTGAACCACCAGATCGGGTCTTCAAATCTTGGTTTGAACCACTCCACTATAGGATTATTCACCCATCATCTTCTACCTCGAAACAAAACCCTAGCTGATTTTTTCTTCTTCTTCTTCTTCATAGGTTTTAGCTCAAGCTCTTCTTGTTGTCAAACATTTCCTCAGTTTCGCGTTCGAGTACAATTCACAATGCATGGTACTCATGATGATGAAGTTCATTTCTCTTCATCTTCTACAAAAACCCATTCCTCTTTTCACGAACACCAGTCTTTCCTCACAAATCTCCAATCCTGCTCTAAAAACTTGGTCTCTCATCTCTCTAATACTCGTCTCTCGATGAATCGAATATTCGAATCGCTGAAGAATCGCCACAATTCTCCACGAAACACCCAAAATCAACCGATTCGTCATTCCGATTCACCGACTCGAATGCTCAATTCAGTAACCCAGCTTATGATTGTGAAGTCTCCGTTACTCTCCTCAGTTTCCTTGTCTCTCATACGAAATTCCCAATCGATTAGGTCTGATTCGGGAGGAACTGAGAACGATTTGATAACCCGTGGGCTAAATTCGCCTCTCCTTTGTTGCGCATCTCTGTCTCTAAATCGACCTAACGAGTCGACTCAGTCCGTAGAGGGGAAAGATGTAATACAGCAGCAGTTTACGAAAGGTCACTCGGTGAGTCGGAACGCGGAGGAGCGAGTTTTGATAAGCGAGGTGTTAGTAAGAACCAAAGATGGTGAAGAACTTGAGAGGAAGGATTTGGAAATGGAGGCATTGGCTGCGTTAAAGGCTTGTCGAGCTAATTCAGCGTTAACGATTCTCGAGGTACAGGAAGATGTTCATAGGATTATAGAGAGTGGTTACTTCTGCTCTTGTACACCTGTTGCTGTTGATACACGAGATGGGATTCGATTGATGTTTCAGGTATGTTCTGATTAAGAACTTTGTTGGGGAGAAAAAAAGGTTTTTTTTGTGTGTGTTTTGGGATGCAAATGATTCTTATTTTCTTGCCACAAGGTAGAACCAAACCAAGAATTTCGTGGGTTAGTTTGTGAAAACGCAAATGTTCTTCCTTCAAAGTTCATACAAGAAGCTTTCCAAGATGGAATTGGTATGGATTCTCTAATTTGGCTTTTCTTTTGTAATGTAGTCATTGTTCGATTCATCTCTCTCTTTGTGGTTGGTATTTTTTAGCTTTAAAATAGGTAATAAGTAGGCACTAGGAAATATGACCGAAAATCTTTCATGCTTGGGAATGCATCAATCACTAGCTGTTCTTAGACGTGTTACTGCTGTTAACCAGAGTCTATGAAATTCATGCGAAGTTGCTCATAGTGTACATGTAAATGTTTTGAGACTAGTTAGCTGGGTCTTCGTTTTTGGTGTGTGTTTAATAGGATAGTGTAATTGTTAGTAAATGTTGGTGTGAAGCTGTGTAGGGAAAGTGCTTAATATTAAGAGACTAGAGGAAGCTATTACATCCATCAATGGCTGGTACATGGAGCGTGGTCTTTTCGGAATTGTAAGTGTTCTTTTAAGTTTTAACACCATAAATTTTTTTTGAACTCGTCATCCTTCTCTCATATAATCTGCCATTGCAGGTTTCAGATATTGATACGCTTTCTGGGGGTATAGTAAGGCTTCAAGTTGCTGAAGCAGAGGTTAACAACATATCCATCAGATTCCTTGATCGTAAGACGTAAGCTTGTGCCATTCTCTGCCTTTTGAATGTCACTGACAGCGTCTTTTTATTCCAGTATCACATTAGGATGTTTATTGATAATGGTGTCTTTTATATTTAGTGGTGAACCAACTAAAGGGAAAACAAGGATAGAGACAATACTACGACAGCTTACAACAAAGAAGGGACAGGTATTTTTGGAATATAAAGATATGTTGAACATCACGGTTTACCTGGGCTGAGTATTATGTGAAAATCCACGTCTGATTGCATCATTTATTTCCGAAATCCTTTTAAAATCATATTTTGTTTTAATTTTGATCACTCTCTATGGTATCATATTGTAATTTGCTGTGTGTTCTCTGAAAGTGAAAGTTCCTTCGTCAAAAACTTCTTGTTATGCATAAGCCTCTAAGATTCTATGGACCTCTAATGGCTATTCATTCTTATAGGTTTACAGTATGCTTCAAGGGAAGAGGGATGTAGACACTGTGCTAGCTATGGGAATCATGGAAGATGTCAGCATTATACCTCAACCTGCAGGAGGTGAGTGAATGCATTCCACGATTATAAACTAATGTTTTATATTCACTTTTTGTGCTTAAACTGCAATAGTATAAGTAGAAAAAGTAATTGCCTTGCTTATCCATCAGGCCCAGTAAGTTTTGATGGTTTATGACTCTAAAACTTTCTTCTTTTCTTTTTTTTTTTCTTCCTGGAAACGCTAGAGACTGGGAAGGTTGATTTGATCATGAACTGTGTTGAGCGTCCCAGTGGAGGCTTCTCTGCTGGTGGTGGGATATCTAGTGGGTAAGATTTAGTTTGTTTACAGCGTTTCACTTTTTTCTTTGGTAGCTGAAGAAAAAGTTTGTCCATTTCTTATTTGTAGGATCACAAGTGGCCCCCTATCAGGACTAATTGGAAGGTAAGATCCTATGACAATGCTGTTTTTTTTGTTTTGCTGGATGGTTTTATAGCCTGAAGTTATGTATGTTTTATTTGTGACGATTCCTTATTCTGGTCCAGGCTGTGTTTTTTAGTGAATACATTACTGGTCTAATTGAAGTAACTATATCATGTAGCTTCGCTTATTCTCACCGCAATTTACTTGGAAGAAACCAGAAGCTTAACGTTTCCCTAGAGAGGGGTCAAATTGACTCTATATTCCGTGTAAATTACACTGATCCATGGATTGAAGGAGACGACAAGAGGACATCTAGATCTATTATGGTTCAGGTAAAACCTTTAGTGGGTGTGGCTCTTTTTGTTCATCTCAATGAGAATGCTAAATTGAGTAATAGACTAACTTGGCTTCATATTGTGTTAGAATTCAAGAACACCCGGGAATCTTGTCCATGGCAATCAACCCGACAACAGTAATCTCACGATTGGTCGGGTTACAGCAGGTATTGAATACAGTCGACCATTCCGGCCAAAGTGGAGTGGTACTGCTGGACTTATATTTCAGGTAGTTTTGCCAATCTAGAACAGTATTGGTGCTAAAGCAATTAACTTATGTATGTTATCATTGTCTCGGGTATTATCCAAATGGTGTCCCTACGCACTCGCAGATGCTTACCTTATCTTCTAATTAATGCTACCTCTTCATCTCGAGGGTTCAGTTTCCACATTGGAAATCTACATGGAACTTATCATTTCTACAATTCACATCTAATGTTTTCTTTTTCTTTCTCTTCGGAGAACCCATGCATTGCAATTATGTTGATAAAAGAGCCAGTAGAGGCATCGATCATATACGATGTCTTCTCTAGCTTTCTTCCATGCTTGATTCCTCTGTTTCAGTTTTGTTATTCATCCCATTCATACACTGGCTATTTCACACTTGTCTACATAAATTGTACTCACGTTTGCGATTCAATTTTTGATGTCCAGCATGCCGGAGCTCGTGATGAACATGGAAACCCTATCATTAAGGACTTTTATAGTAGCCCTCTAACCGCAAGGTATATATGGTGCTAAGAATGAAATATCTTTGGTTTTGCCTTCTGTTTTTACCAATGCTGTATTTGGCCATTTGAATTTGATACATGATATTTTTATGTTTTCTCATGTAGTGGTAAGACCCATGATGAGACCTTGCTAGCTAAACTTGAAAGCATTTATACTGGCTCAGGTGATCATGGATCAACGATGGTCAGTCTGAATTCTCTATTAGTAACTAAAACTTCCTAATCTTTTTCCTGTTGACTAATCCCATCTGTTTTTATGTACCAGTTTGCGTTTAACTTGGAACAAGGGCTTCCTCTTTTGCCTGAATGGTTATTTTTTAATCGAGTGAATGCTCGTATTAGAAAAGGCATACACATTGGACCATCTCGTTTTCTTTTTAGGTGAGCTAACCTCTTTACAGGATATATTCTTATTATCATTTCCCAAGTTGTATACATAGCTTATCTTACCCTTGTTCATGTTTATAGTCTGTCTGGTGGACATGTGGTGGGAAATTTTTCACCTCATGAAGCATTTGGCATAGGTGGAACAAACAGCGTAAGAGGTTACGAAGAGGGCGCTGTAGGATCTGGTCGGTCATACGTAGTTGGTTCAGGGGAGATCTCTTTCCCAATGGTAACTTTTTCCATGACATTCCTAATAGCTTATTTTCCTATAGTGTGAATATTATGATTCTCATATTTGCCATTTTGTGCAGAGAGGACCGGTTGAGGGCGTTGTTTTTGCGGATTATGGTACTGATTTGGGATCAGGATCCACCGTCCCAGGTACATTCAGAGTCTTTCCATATTTTTATAAAAATCATTTAGTATTTCACGAGTGTGCGAGTAGACCTTTACCTTTGTTATACTCTGCACTTTAGGTGATCCTGCTGGGGCTAGGCTGAAGCCGGGAAGTGGTCACGGGTATGGTTTTGGGGTGCGTGTTGATTCTCCGTTGGGGCCGCTACGCCTCGAATACGCCTTTAATGACAAAAACATCGGAAGGTTTCACTTTGGGGTTGGTCTCCGTAATTAATCTACCCAGTTTCATCTTCTGCTTCTTCTTTTTAGGGTCCTTAGTACTAAAAAGTGTTTTCTTAACCTTTGGCGTCGTATATTCATCTATATGATGTTTGTTTATTTTGATTAGTTATATAATATCGTTATTTAATTAACTGTTTAATGAGTGATATTCGTGCATCTACATGCCGCGAATGAATGCTTTATATATAGACAAGATCTTATTTATGCATATGATAATATAAAAAAAGAAACAAATCAGACAAGGGTGATAAATTAGTTTGTTAATCGGCCGATAACTAATAGACAATGGTAAAACATATGTAAATTAAATGAAATGTAATAAATAAATTAAATACATATGTAAATCAATCCTCAACTAGAGGTTCGTCCGCAAGGTTAGAACTAGAGTTGCACCACTCCTCGCACTTCATATTGAGCCTAAATGAGTTCGACGGTGCATGTCCCGCCGTCCCGGTGATCGTCTTGTCTAGATTAGGAATCTGAAATCGCGTTCATATGCTATGGCTGTGAATGGTAAGCAATGTGGATGAAAAGAAAAAAAAAGTATAGTAGAAAATGAATTGTATAGTCCACCATGACTAGATGAAATCAGATTAAATTTTTCTTCTTCTTTTCTTGAGAGTAAATTTTTCTACTAGGAAAAAAAACAAATCATTTGATAAGAAAAAAATATTTCTTCTGATTATGGTGGGTCCAGAATATTTTTAAAAATTTTCTTTTCTACTTGATTGGTAAAACTAAAATTTTCTTTTCTTTTCTTTTATTTTATTTTCTTCTCATTTCTTCTATTTATGACAAACAGTCACACCTATAAGTTTTGCTAGTCCTGCCGCACGAATCAATGGTCAAATCATATCTGAGAGATGGCTTGGGGGATGTCTCAAAAATTCAATGACGCTTAATTCATCAAATATGTATACCACACAACTGGACGGAATTTCAAAAATCTGGACGACGAGATTGATGATTGGTTTCACGTCGGGTCTTAAAGAAAGATCCACCATGTAATATACTAATATATTGTGAGTTTTTAAAGTCTTTAAGGTGATATTGTGATAGTAGAGATTTTCCCGGTTTTTTGGAATAGTTTCGGGATTTTAATGAATTTGTACTCAAAAGAAAGGTCTTCTAGACTTGTAAAGTGTAGTTTGTTTAGTCCTACTCCTTTTTTTCAGATCTCTTTATATACAAAAATTGTAGTAAATTTTCATCAACCATTACATCATGAACACTTTTACTCAAAAATTAGTTTAGAAATACTATTTCAAATAATAATATAACAAAATTTCTTCGATTTGCCATATGGTGATTTTCTTTCTTTCTTTTTCTTCATTAATTTTTTTTTTAAATGCTATCCAATTTTTAAAATAAAAATATACTGTATGAGGCAATGAGTTTTAAATATTAAAAAAATAACAGCGGAATTGAAATATTTGATTAGATTTTGAAAAACTCAGGAATTTTTTTTGTTGAAAAACTCAGGAATTTTTTTTGAAAAAATAACACGAACCTCTTTACATGTTGTGCGGATTTTTTTAAAAGCTAGTATTCTAGAATAATATTTCAAAATCATAATATACTATTTTACCTGCAGATGTAATTTGACTTTTAGTGATCGTCGTCCACCACCTTTTTGAATAATTTTCATTTTCAATCATTTAATTCGAATTGAGTTACTTTTTTGAAGTGACTGACTACAACCCGATGCACGAATCGGGGATAAAGTTTCAACTATGGAATGTTAAATTAAATTTTATTAGAAAATTTTGTAACTTTAACGAATCATTGACTATAGCTTACTCATTGTAACCAAAAGTATAATTTATTATATTACTGATTCAAAATTAGTCGTTACACATCACGGTTTTACATACTATAAGTCTACCTAGAAGGTGAAGTGACCTTAGCCGACTGGCCGGAGGTAAGTTCACAAAAGACAGACACTATTACATTCGGGATCGAGTCTTCTTATTTATTTAATATAGGTATTAGACTAATGGACCGGCCAGTTGTAGCCAATGTTGATAAAAAAAAAAAAAAAAGTCTAGAAGGTATGGCTTTCGCATGATATCACAAGAACATAATTATTTTTTTTTACATTTTTATAAATAACCGTTTCTTGTTTCATCACATTTGAAGATGAAAAATACAATATCTCACTAATATATAAATCATATAAAAACCGAGGCCCAAAGTTTTAGGGGTCTAAAGAGAATTTGAAAATGAAATATTTTTTACATATTTTTCCAATGATAATAATAATCTAAATTTAAATAAATATTAAGAGTGTAAATAAAAAAATGAAACTAAGTAAAATATAGAAAACTTTTTTCTTAACATGGAAATGGTTCGAACTTGATATGTAAAACTTAAAAATAAAATATTTACTTTATTTTAACAACTGGACTACAAGTAAGTTTTGGAAATTAGGTGTCTCTAAAATATAAATTAGAAAAATTTACCTAGAATAACCTACTTTTTAAAAGTAACAACTAGAATAACCTATCTAATTTTTTATTGTTCAAATAACCCACTTTAAATTTGAAAAATTTCAAAATACCAAAAGTAGTCTTATTAACAAATAAATATTATCAACAAAATACAAAACAATTTTCTAGTTAGTTAATATCTCAACCGAATTTTTAGTAAAATCTACTATTTTTTTGGCAACCAATCTCAAAATCTTTCAAATATGTTGGCAAATTTAGATATCAAATATTTTTGTCTTCCAACATCATTTACCAATATCTTCGCAGAGTGCAAATATCTTGGCAGAGTCCACGAAAGTCTTCCAAACATGCTGGCAGACTTAAATGTCTGCCAATGTCTTGGCAAAGTCTGCGGTTTTCTAGCAGACGCTCCAAAGTCTTCCAAATAAGTTGGCAGACTTTTAAATCAATCTACTAGTCTGCGAACATTTTGGCAGACTTAGTAGAGTCTGCACTTTCTGGCAAAATCTGCCAATATCTCGGAACACTCTACCAATATCTCGGAAGAGTCTGCCAATATCTCGGCAGAGTCTGCCAAAATTTTGGCCGAGTCTACGTTTTCTTGGCAGAGTCTGAGAACATGTTGGCAGACTCGGTAGAGTCTACGCTTTCTGGCAAAGTCTGCCAATGTCTCAGCAGAGTATGCGTTTCCTTAGAAGAGTTTGTCAATGTCTCGGTAGAGTCCACCAATACTTCAGCAGAGTCTGCCAATATCTCAGCTGAGTCTGCCAATATCTCAGCTGAGTCTGCCAATATCTCGGCAGAGTCTGAGTTTTCTTAGAAGAGCCTGTCAATATCTCGGTAGAGTCCGCCAATACTTCAGCAGAGTCTGTCAATATCTCGCCAGAGTCTGAGTTTTCTCAGCAGCGTCTGCCAATCTCAGCAAAGTTTGCCAATATCTCAGCAGAGTCTGCGTTTCCTTAGTAGAGTCTGTCAATATCTTGCAGAGTCTGCGTTTTTCTAGCAGACCTTCTAAAAGTCTTCCAAACATATTGGCAGACTTAGATATCAATATGTTAGTCTGCCAATATCTCGGTAGAGTCTGCTAATGTTTCGGTAGAGTCTACCGAGGATAATTTTGGTATTACGAAAAAAATGAAATACAAAGTAGGTTATTTTAGCAATAAAAAAATAGATAGGTTATTCTAGCTATTAAAATTCAAAAGTAGGTTATTCTAGCTAATCTCCCTAATTCTGGGACCTAGGCGAATGTCTAATTAAATGCATGATAAGCACGGCTCTGGATACCTTACATGTATACCAAAAAATGAAACATAACTTCGTTAAATCTAAAAAGCTAAACCACATTGTAACTATAAGTGTGAAACATGTTGTTGGTGAAGATGACAATTAACCCCATGGAAGAGAAAGCTGAAAATGTAGGATAAGTTTATATTTCTATTTATATGATGCCTATACCTTTGTAATTTCAATATTTTTATTTGAATTAATTTGATTTTATGTTTACAATTAATAGTTGTAAACATGTCAACTTCTCAAAATACTGTTCTGATGAGTTGAACAATGGAAATTGTTATTCTATTTTATCTACATGGAAATGAAGTACATTTTTTTTTTTGGGTTAATAGCTAGATTTGAAAATGAATTAATACCTCATTTACCTTTGGAGTGGGTATTGATGTTGACATCCTGTATACTAGATGACATACATTACAAATACAATTATTTTGTCAAAATTTCAAAATTAAATAAACGAATTTAAAAAAAAATGCATAGAAAGGTCAAACGTCTATAGTACTATACTTTAGATAGAAACAGAAAGAAAAGAGCAACAAGGAAATTCCAATGGTTAATTTTTGTGTCAGCAATTCGAATAGTTCGAGTTAAAGACGACAACGAAAAGACAAACGACATTGCAGAATGAGTAAATGTAAAAAGTCACAAAAAAACATTAATATTTCGAAAAATGAACGTAACACCAAAATTAAATAAAAGAGAATTTATCATCTCCCTCCCATAAAAGTCTTCTATGTCACACCACTTTCTCTAACACATCATTTTCCTCTCTCTCTTATTCTCTCCTCGATTTTCTCTAACATGGAGAAGAGAATGAAGCTTGGAGTTTCAAGGCTGGTCCGGTCATCTCTTAGCTCTTGCCGACCACGGGAGCTATACGACGTCGTTGAGACATGTACGTTTACAAGTCGCACAACTTGTTCAGAACTTACCAAAGCAACAAAAACCAAAACTCCACGTCAAGTCCACACTCATGTTTCGTCACCAATCTTCCCACCAAACCCTTTTTACGAAGGAAGTCGATCTTTTCGAAAGGCGAAGACAACGAAGAGCAAGAAGATACGATCAAAGTTTGGTTCTGATTCAATCTTGAGTACTTCTCGTTTTAAGTCAAGTGGTTCTTGGTGTTGGTCTTCTAGCGAAGATGAAGAACAAGAAAGTGATGATAGAGATACACTCTTTTCTTCTAGAAGCTTATCTTCGGATTCTTCGGAGAGTTTTGCAGTAGTGAAGAAGTCGGAGGATCCTTATGAAGATTTTAGGTCGTCAATGGTGGAGATGATTCTTGTGAGACAGATATTTGGTGCGGTTCAGTTACAAGAGCTTCTACAATGTTTTCTTTCGTTGAACTCTCGTCAACACCACAGTGTTATTGTCCAAGTCTTTTTAGAAATTTATGCCACCTTGTTCTCTCCCTAATTACTCTCTTTTGTCCCTGTAACATTTTGTACTAAACTACTATGTTCAATCTACATCTTTTTTTCTTTTTTTTTCAATCTACATCTTGATTTTAGTGTTTGGTCCTTGTTTTAATTTAATCCACTATATTCACTTTTACCGTTTAATCTTTTTATTTTAGCTTTTCTTTGTATTTATTTGCATCATGCACTGATTTTGGTTGACTTTGATCCAAATAAGTATAACAATATTATCCGGAGTCAGTAACCCAACTGGTTCAAGTTTTGGTGGGAGTTGGGGTCTGAAGGGATGTAGGAGTCACGTGAACTTCCCGGTTACAAAAAAAATGGACTAGCACTCAAACGAAAACGGTTATTTGTGCACATGGTTTAAAAATTAAAACAGAGAACGCCAAAGTTTCATTTCCAAACCACCATACCATAGAAACCCCTAGATGTGCTCTAACTATTGGAACGCCCCATTAACACTTTAGCATAAGAAAAAAGAAAATACAATTTCTAGCCGTTTAATTAAATAAAATGCCAAGAAATAAAGTAAATATTATGAAACGAAATGGAAGGGGCTCGAGTATCGAACCAGCATTTACTTGAACCTCGAAAGCTCAGGTCTTGCAGCTTTTAAAATTGTGGTCCTAACCCCAATTTTGTTGGTTGTTTGTGATGTTAACCTCAAATCAACCAAAAGGGCATCGATATATAAAAGTGGACAGGGGAATGATACAAGTAAAAGACAATTCTAATTAATGTATGTACAATATAAATCCATATTCACTTCATTAGGGCATCCGCATTGCTGACACCATCGTGTCTTAAAGCCATATAAAATTATTAAAACACACATTCTCTCTTCCTTTTACTCAACTTTATACCTTCTCTTTCATACTTTTACTCAACTTTTATTAATTTTATATTTAAACACTTTCTCTTCCTTTTAAAAACACTCTCCAAAATATCCAATTTTAGACATTCTCTCTCTTCCTTTTCCTAAACACACTCACTATCTACTCTCTTTACTCAAATTTTATTAATTTTATATTTCAATATACCCCACAAAAACACTCTCTTTCTTCCTTTTACAACTATTTTAATAATTTTATACTATAAGAACACCACATTAGACCCCAAGGGGTCACCAATGCGGATGCCCTTAATGTATATGTACAATATAAATCCATATTCACAATAACTAAGAGCATCTCCATCAAAGGGTTTAGACTAGATTCTCAAAAAAATTATATAAAATAAAATATAAATAAAATATGAAGAGAAGTTATCAAAAGAGTAGAGAAGAGTTCTCAAATGAGAAACTTTAGAATCCATCTCTCCTCTTTTGAGAATTTCTCTAATATTTTGTTATTATTTTATAGATTTAAATTGTTCAGAGCCTCTCGTCTAATCCCCTTGATCCAGATGCTCTATGTTTTTACTCTCTTTGGGCTCGGTTCTATAAGGCTCACCTCATTATGTCTTTAGATCTTGTTAAGCTTAGTAAAGAAATATTAAGTTGAAACAAGACAATCATGGAGAGTAAGTAAAGTGTCTTTTCGAGTGTCCATGTCTTAAGGATGCATGATCACAAATTCAACTACTTGCCGGTTTTCTTGGACAAAAGTCAAGAGAAGAAGAGTGGTTATCAACTACTACTCTGCCAAAGGAAAGTGGTTATGTTGTGCCTAACTTTGTAAAAAGACACGTACAGAGGCAAAAAGAGTGACAAACACAAGAAGAGAGAACACAAGCTCTAAGTATAAACTTGTCTTAGTGTTCTTGGGGAAAAGAGAGTAGAGATTAAAAGAAACCGAGTGAAACTTTGTAAGGGGTTTGGGGTTTCATTATCTCTTGTAACTCTCCGATCTAGTGGATTCCGGGAGTGAGTTCCCGGCGAGACGTAGCGACCCATTTAAGGGCGTGAACTCGATAAAGTTTATGTGTGCTCTATTTTTCTTTTAAACATTTCTTTGCTCTGTTTTCACAAAATGGTTTTTGAGTGTGTGTCAAGTTTCGATCTCATTACGTTCTCAAATACAAACCATTCTTGTTGTGTGATTGAAAGCTGCAGTAACTTAACGGAGACACGTTTGGTTCTGGGTTTTTTTCTCTCCATATATTGGTATTAGAGCAAGGTCACGATTGTTCCGTGATTCTTGGCGTGATCTTTTGGTGAAAAGTTCATGGCGTCTTCGAGAATGGATTTGGAGAAGTTCGACGGTCATGGGGACTACACACTGTGGAAGGACAAGCTGCTTGCTCATATAGATCTTTTGGGTTTGAGCAAAGCTTTGGAAGAATCTGGCACCTCAAAAGCTAGACTCTTTGTTTTGGGTGAATCGGACGAGAAGAAGAAAGAAGATAAAGAAAGAGAAGAAGCCTTGTCTGAGAAGATAAAAAAGGCTAGAAGCACCATAATCTTGAGTGTCACTAATAGAGTTTTGAGACAGATAAGGAAGGAAGAAACAGCGGCTGGGATGATTCAAGCTTTGGATAAACTCTACTTAGCTAAAGCCCTTCCAAATCGGTTTTACCTCAAGCAGAAGCTCTATGCGTTTAAGATGTCGGAGAGCTCGTCTATTGAAAGTAACTTAGATGATTTCTTGCGACTCATTGCTGATTTGGAGAACATTGATGTTCAGGTCTCGGATGAAGACCAAGCGATACTACTCCTCATGTCTCTGCCTCGACAGTTTGATCAACTTCGAGACACTCTAAGATATGGCTCAGGAAGAACAACGTTGACTCTTGATGAAGTTGTTGCAGCCATATATGCTAAAGACCTGGAGTTTGGCTCTAGTTCAATAGGTGTTAAAGCTCAAGCTGAGAGTTTGTATGTCAGAGACAAAGGAGAGCAAAGAGGAAGGTCGGAATACAGAGACAAATCATCAAAGCATATAAAGTCTCGGTCTAAATCAAGAATACTTGTCCAAACAGAAATAAATCTCAAGGCAAGTACAAGAACCACAAAGGAGAAGCGGCTATGGTGAAAGAAAATCACAACGAAGCTGCAGGTTATTATGTATCCGAGGCTCTGCATTCAACGGGTGTAAGCTTGGAGAATGAGTGGGTGATGGATACTGGATGCACGTATCACATGACATATAGGAAAGAGTGGTTCGAGTATCTCGACGAGGACCTTGGTGGATCAGTTCGGATGGGAAACAAAACAACATCAAAGGTCAAAGGGATTGGAAAAGTCAGAATCCGAAATGAGGATGGATCGACTTTTCTATTGACTCAGGTGAGATACATTCCCGACATGGACCACAATTTGATATCTATGGGAACCATTGAAGATCATGGATGTAAGTTTGAATCGGAGAATGGGATTCTAAGTGTCAAAGATATCAAAGACAAGACCAAGACTCTCATGAAAGGAAAGAAGCATGAGAAGTTATACTTACTTCTAGGTAAGGCGGAATGCGGTCAGTCCTGTGTTGCCGAGAAGAAGGCAGATGATACGGTTTTATGGCATCGAAGATTAGGCCACGTGAGTCAGAAGAATATGGACTTGATGGTGAAGAAGGGGTTGCTTGATAGGAAGAAGATTTCAACTTTGGAGATGTGTGAGGATTGCGTCTATGGAAGAGCAAAAAGGGTTAGTTTTTCTGTAGCTACTCATGATACTAAGAATCGATTAGATTACATTCATTCCAATCTTTGGGGAGCACCAAGTGTGCCATTATCTTTGGAAAAATGTCAGTACTTCATCTCGTTTATAGATGATTACTCAAGAAAGACATGGGTATATTTCTTGAAGCACAAAGATGAAGCGTTTGGAATGTTTGTGGAATGGAGTATCATGGTAGAAAATCAAGCGGAGAGAAAGATCAAGATACTTCGAACTGATAACGGTCTTGAATTCTGTAACTCTAAATTCGAAAACATCTGTAAGGAAAAGGGAATTGTGAGACACTGAACGTGCGCTTACACTCCGCAACAAAACGGAGTCGCGGAGAGAATGAATCGCACCATAATGGAAAAGGTGCAGAGTATGTTAAGCGATTCGGGTTTGCCTAAAAGTTTTTGGGCTGAAGCTACTCACACGGCGGTTATCTTAATCAACAAGACACCATCCTCTTCTATCAACTTCGAGATTCCAGATAAGAAGTGGTCGGGAAAGGTACCGGTTTATAGCTACTTAAGGAGATTCGGTTGTGTGTGTTTTGCTCACGTAGATGAAGGGAAATTAACTCTAAGAGCTAGAAAAGGAGTATTGTTGGGTTATCCTACCGGAGTGAAAGGCTATAAGGTGTGGTTGATAGAAGAAAAGAAGTGTTCAATAAGTAGAAACGTGGTGTTCCAAGAAAACGCAATCTATAAGGACGTGATGCAGAGAGGAAAACAATCTCAGGATGATGTTTGTGAAAAATCCGAGACAGTGTTTGACATCGACTTTGGGGAAACCAATGATATTACTTCAGGTGGAGATCTCTTGGATGAAATAGGATCCCCAAGAGATAGCTCATCAGTTCAAGACCCTCTCCCGATAGAGGAAGATCAAGACGAAGAAGATGAAGTAGAGGAATCACCCGAAAGTTATCACTTGGCTCGGGACAGACCAAGGAGAGATGTCACAGCACCAAAACGTTTTGACATTGAAGGTTATTTCAGTGAAGGGGATGAAGAAGATGATAATTTCTTTGATGCGGAAGCACTTATCACTACCGTTGATGGAGAGACCCGAGAGCCTGCAACTTACCAAGAAGCGTTAAGAGATGCAGATTGGAAATTTTGGAAAGAAGGAATGAGTGATGAGATGGAATCTCTCTTGAAGAATCACACATGGATCGTTGTAAACCGACCTAAGGGACAACGTGTGATCGGTTGCAAATGGGTTTTCACACTCAAGTCGGGAATTCCAGGAGTAGAGAACCCGAGACACAAAGCTAGACTTGTCGCAAAGTATTATGCTAAAAGAGAAGGTATAGATTACACGGATATCTTTGTTCCCGTGGTTAGACATGTATCTATAAGGATTATGCTAGCTATTGTTGTAGAAGAAGACTTAGAGCTGGAACAACTTGACGTTAAAACGGCTTTTCTACATGGGGAATTAGATGAAAAGATCTATATGGAACCACCAGAGGGATTTGATGATCAGTTCAAGCCAAATCAGGTTTGTCTCTTGAACAAATCACTCTACGGTCTTAAGCAATCACCACGAAAATGGAACCAGAAGTTTGATAGTTTCATGAAGGAGATTGGCTTTACTCAAAGCCTACGAGACAGTTGTGTTTATACGAAAACACTTGCAAACGGTTCAAAGGTTTATTTGCTCATCTATGTAGATGACATGTTGGTGGCTGCGAAAGACAAAGGTGTTATCTCTGATTTGAAGCAGAAACTCAGCGATAAGTTCGAGATGAAAGATCTCGGGGCAGCTCGGAAAATACTCGGTATGGAGATCACTAGAGACAGAGCACAAGGAAAGTTGTGGTTATCTCAAGAAGATTACTTGAGCAAGGTGTTGGAGCTGTATAAAATGGAACAAGCTAAGCAAGTGGCAACCCCACTTGGAGTTCATTTGAAGATGAGAGCAGCTACTGAGCAACAACTAAAGGACGATGCAGAGTACATGAAGGCAGTCCCGTACTCAAACACAGTTGGGAGTATTATGTACTCGATGATCGCAATAAGACCATATTTGGCGTATCCAGTGGGTATCATCAGTAGGTTTATGAGCAAACCGATCAAAGAACATTGGTTGGGAGTTAAATGGGTGCTGAGATACATCAAAGGAACATCAAAGGAGCACTAAAGAACAAGCTGTGTTATCGCAAAGATTTTGATTTCATTCTAAAAGGATATTGCGATTCAAATTATGCAGCGAATGTTGATAGAAGTAGATCAATTAGTGGAATGGTGTTCACTCTTGGAGGAAATACGATCAGTTGGAGGTCTTCGTTGCAGAAGGTTGTTGCTTTGTCCACAACGGAAGCGGAATACATGTCTCTAAATAAAGCGGTCAAAGAAGCTATATGGCTCAAAGGATTGCTAGAGGACTTCGGCTATGAGCAGAAAAGTGTTGAGATCTTTTGTGATTCTCAAAGCGCTATAGCCTTGTCGAAGAACAATGTGCATCATGAGAGAACGAAGCACATAGCCACCAAGTTCCACAAGATTCGGGAAGTGATCGCGGATGGAATTGTGGAGGTACTAAAGATATCGACGTTGAGTAATCCGGCGGATATCTTCACAAAAGTTTTACCTGTTAGCAAGTTTCAAGCTGCACTTAACTTGCTGCGTGTAAAGGCTGAGTAATCGGACTCAGGAAATCCGGGAATGGAATCCAGTATACTAGATCATAAAAGGTTTGTCACTGTCCTCAAGTCTCACGTTATGGGTCTTGTTGATATTTCTTTGCTAGGTGGAGAATTGTTAAGCTTAGTAAAGAAATATTATGTTGAAACAAGACAATCATGGAGAGTAAGCAAAGTGTCTTTTCGAGTGTCCATGTCTTAAGGATGCATGATCACAAATTCAACTACTTGCCGGTTTTCTTGGAAAAAAGTCAAGAGAAGAAGAGTGGTTATCAACTACTACTCTGCCAAAGGAAAGTGGTTATGTTGTGCCTAACTTTGTAAAAAGACACGTACAGAGGCAAAAAGAGTGACAAACACAAGAAGAGAGAACACAAGCTCTAAGTATCATCTTGTCTTAGTGTTCTTGGGGAAAAGAGAGTAGAGATTAAAAGAAACCGAGTGAAACTTTGTAAGGGGTTTGGGGTTTCATTATCTCCGTAACTCTCCGATCTAGTGGATTCCGGGAGTGAGCTCGGCGAGACGTAGCGACCCATTTAAGGGCGTGAACTCGATAAAGTTTGTGTGTGCTCTGTTTTTCTTTTAAACATTTCTTTGCTCTGTTTTCACAAAACGGTTTTTGAGTGTGTGTCAAGTTTCGATCTCATTACGTTCTCAAATACAAACCATTCTTGTTGTGTGATTGAAAGCTGCAGTAACTTAACGGAGACACGTTTGGTTCTGGGTTTTTTTTTCTCCACAGATCTCTTCAACAATTCTGCAAAAACAAGTAACATTCATTGTAACATAGTTTTTGTTTGAATAATACTTTTACATTCTTTAAAAAACCAAGACCATAAGTTTATTGCCTCTGTTTCCATTTTAGCACAAACGATCACTTGGTTTGTATAATAAACTAAAAAACATTGTCTTATTATTCAATTGAATCCACTAAAAGAAACATTTGACCCCGAAACCAAAAAAAAACACAGAAACAATTAAAAAAGGCCCAAAAGATTACTACGCTAAAATTATGAAAGTCTAAATAGAAACGAAAATCAAACTTGGTCCAACTCTGAGTCTGCCTTCAAATTTCCACCAGAACCACCCTTGATGCTATCTTCATCATGGCTAATAGGTTGATACCATTTAGCAAAGATCAGATAAAGCACGAAATCGATACCAGCCAATGTTGCAATGAGAAAATAAAACCTATCCATATGACCTTCATTGAGATTTTCCGGTATCCACCCGGGACTATACGGGCCTCTCGCGGTTATAGCCATAACAATATTCACCATCAAACTACTCACATAGTTACCTAATGCCATTGAAGCCATACACAACGAGCTTCCTAAGTTCTTTAACCCGTCCGGTGCTTGTCCATTGAAGAACTCTAACTGTCCAACGTACATAAACACCTCACTCGCACCAACAAGCACATATTGCGGTATTTGCCATAAAATGGTCAGCTCACTCTCCTTTTGGCCCGGTACTATTCGTCTCAACCGTTGGATCTCGGTTAATCCTGCAGCTACCATTGCCATTATCCCTATGATTAACCCTATACCCATCCGCATAAGTTCCGTGGGTCTCACGTATGGAAATATAACGTGACGGTAGATTCCGGTTGATACTAAGACGCTACATATATCGAAAACCGACATGCTCGCTGCGGGGATGTGGAATTTTCCGATGTATGCATCCATTACATCACCTTGCTCCACAAACAAAGACGCCATTTGTGTGAAAATCACTGAGTAGATTATAGTGCATAGCCATATTGGGAGCATCTTCATCACACATTTTGCTTCCTCTACTTGTGTTACACTACACAACCGCCACGCGCTGCTCTCCGACTCGATCCTATATATGGACCGACCAATTTCATATGTTAAAAATAAAGATTATGAAGTATGAAACATGGATTATGTGGATTTGAACTCGGCTGGTAACACAATGATATTAAAATAAACTACTAAGCTACGTGTCAAAAATAGAAATTTACTAAATATGCATTACGTACCTGTCTCTCTCCGTTAGTACTGCTGCTTTATCCAAGAAGAGAAATTTGGAACTATGAAATATCTTTCGACTTCCTCTAATGGCCGATTCAGGTCCTTCGACTTCATACAACTCTTCCGGATTATTCGGTCGTACAACACTCCATTTCCGAGCAGTAGCCACGAAAACTTGTGCTACACGTGGTAAAGGGTTCCCACACGGCTTAACATAACGGTACCGTCTAGTCGGAGCCAGAAAAGCCATCAATGCGACAATCGCTGAGCCTAACGACACTAGAAACCCTTCAGTCCACAAACCTTTGTCCTCAAAGTAAACAAGAATCGTGTTCGAAAACAGAGATCCAACGTTGAGGGCAAAGTAGAAGTAACTGAAAAACGCAGCTTTCTTGTTTTTATCTTCATCAAACTGGTCCGCACCGAAAGTAGCCAGTGTAGGTTGATGACCACCATAACCAAACGCTATTAGATAAACCGATAGATAAAATATCGCAACGCCAATGGAAGAAGTAGGGTTGCATATAAGGTCTCCATTGCCACAACCTTTAGGTTTGATCAAGAAAAACCAAGAAGCAAAAGAGAGCAGACCGATACCGAGGACGAAGATGACTTGGAAGATAGCGCATGTCATGTAACGTCCCCAATAAGAGTCGCTAAGAAATGCACCAACAAGAGAAAACATGTAAACTGTTCCTGTCCATTTGCTTACGTTGTTCGCTGCCTCGGCATTTCCTTGTCCGAGAACACGTGTTAAGAACAACACCAAGTTTACTCCCACTCCAAAAAACGCCAACGTAGCTAGTCCTTGATTTGCTGCATAAGAAAAAAAATGATTTTTCAATTAGTATTCGAATGAGTACTTCAACTAGTATAGTAACGATCGATTTAAAACCACTGATTTAAAAATTTTAATTATGTCGTCATCAGAGCCGTTGGGGGAAATTACTAAAAAAAAAAGACATCAAGTTTTCTGGTCTTGCCTTTAGTTGCTTGTATAGTTAATCCACATGTGTGAAATGTGTGTATGTGACCTCTCTTTGTCTAATGCAATCTTTGTAAACAAGGAATAAATAAGTCCACCGCAGAATCCTAATTCCTTCTTGTTTATTTAACCACAAAAGGGAGTTTTAACTAAAAATTGTGAATGTCTGGTCATTTAAATCAAAAGATGTTTAACATGGATACTGGTATATGGATAATACGAACCAAAATTATGTATTATGGAACTTTACTAATTGATTTGAAAGTCCATCTAAAATTATGTGTCAAGTCTTATGTAGTTAAGAATTTTTTTTTTTTTTAAAAGATTTTTTTGTCAAACTCTGGTGTTAACCGTTATATGATTTCTAAATAGTAACTACTATAGTAGAGCAAAAGTATGCCAAAAACAGAAATTTTATAGATTAAAACAAACCTTAACGATTCTTTTGTTAAAATCTTAGGCTTGAATATCACATAGGTTTTGTATTTTTTTTTTTATTCTTACCAAAATCAAGTAAATTCATATAAATTTTAAACAAGATGTCGATTTTGTCAGTTTAGTTATGGCGGCTCTAAAGAAAAAACGCAAGAAGTGTACGTACCAAGCAATATGATCGCGCTTGTCCAGCCACCTTTCTCCTTGATTTCCACGTTCTTTAGCTTCTTCTTAAGATCAGAATCGTTGGACTTGAGAGACGCAATACTTTGATCATCTTGAAACTCTACCACCTCAACAACATCCAAATTCTCATCCCGCTCCTTGAAATAATATGTACCATTCAAAACAATAAGCAATCGATATCGTTATATGTATTAGAAGGTGCGTGTAAGAGTTAGAGAAAGTTTTCCATACATTCAGCGAAGCAACGTTGTCATTAGCTCTCGGATCCATAGCGGCCACTTAAGGTATCTGCCCAAAGTTAACATTTGATTAGTTTTTAACTTTATGTGGCCGATATAAGAACAAAAAAAAGTAGAACACGTTCGGATATATAGAACTAATAACTAGATGATGTATTATAGAACTAATAGCTTGACTATGTATATTTTCTCAACAACAACAAAAAAAACAACAACTTGACGATGTATTATATACAGAATGAATAACATACTTTACACGCAAATATAGAAGACAGCTTAATTCACTGCCTTAAATCTAGATGTCACAGAAACATTCGATGTACATATATATTAATGGAAGTGGTAAAAGTTGCTCAATATCCAAACTTATAAAAAGATAGTAAAAAACAATCGATGTATTTCTTTATGAATTAGAATGTAACCTTTTTCGAGAAATCTCCGGAGATGGAGAAGAAGTTGTGTCGACGAGGATGAGATTTGGCCGGAGAAATGCAGAAAAACTAGAAACACCTTTTGTCATTTACGGTTGAAGGATTAGTGTTTAGCAAATTTCTATCGTTTTTGATATGAGTATTTTTACTCAGATAAACAGAGAGATGCAGATGAATCTAACAATGGTTTACGTTTTACCTAAGTGAAGGAGGCACTTTTCTCCTTTGTTTATAGTTTTATAGGGAAAAAAAAATTTACGAAATCTTTTTGTTTTTGTTTTTAATTCTACACTTCATAACAAAAAATCAGTTATTTAATCCCATAACAATTCACCAACTATTTAGGTGCTTAAAAAAAAAAAATACAAATTTGACCCAAAAAAAAAATAACACAAAAAATCGTTAGTTTCCAAAATATCAAATTCAAAATTAAGTTAGTTGTTTACCAATTCTAAACAACACTCCATATTTTGTGGTGTTTTTGGTGATCATCGAATTTGTTGTAAAAACAAAGACTTCGTCTTTGTAGGTAGTGAGATATTTTTGAACCAAATGTTTTTTGTTTAGAAAGGATTTGATTGTGTCAAAAATCAAGATCCAATTCAATTTTATAGAAACAAAAAGAAAAGAACAAAAGATGAAAGAGAAATTAGAGTGTAGAGCAAATATTTCGATAATAATTAGGTTCAGAACATAACACTGTTTTGACTACTGTGTGAAATTAAAATAATCCGACAATAACTCTACTGACCTTTGTCAGATTGAGCCACTGTAAATATATTATTATATCAAAAGTTATGTGGTAAATATATAGATATTCATATAGTGGAGACAAAAAGGATTAGAGTACTGATAAATGAACAGTCGTCTTCTTTCTAAAGAGCAAGGGTCATCTTTTCTCATTGAACAAATATTGCGAGATGGCGTAACTAGTGTTTGATTCACCCCTTCCGACGTTAACACAATCAACGGCATCGACAACTATTGGTAAGTATTACAGATGTTGTTGCAATATTTTTGATACAAATCCACTGGATTTGGGTTCATTTTTTACGGTGGTGTTATACATGCATTACCAGAGAGAATTTTAACCGCCGACGAAAAATCGTTGGAGATCGAGCCAATTTCTCTCCCACAAATTAGGATTGTGTTCTTATCACTGGTGAAGAAAAAAAATTCCATATTCTTTTGTTCTTCTGGGCAGCTTAGAGGTGCCGCAGCTAGGCTTCTCTGATGCCGCAGCTAGGCTTCTCTGATGTCGCACCAGTGACCGACGCACATCATCGAAATATCATCAAAGTATTATCGAAGCAAAGATAATGATATAGTTATTTGTATAATATAAATGGTAACGAGTACGATTCTACTCAAATTAGTTCCATTGTGTTTAACAAAAATATCATGATTTTGGTTCTTTCTTTTCATGTGGTGTTACATATGTACATACATGAATAGCCAACCTTCTAAAACCACTTTGATTTTAAAAGTATTTTACAAATTAGCTGGTAACACAATGCATTCCCAAATAGTTATGGTGTTAACTCAATAAATAAATATTTACCTTTGATACAAGTGATCAAAGAGAAGATGCAAAATTAATGATAACTAGATAACATCGAGTTTAATATGACATATCAGTTGTTATCATTGTCTCCCCGACGTTAGCCAATTTAAAAAAGTTGGATAACTATAACTTTTGAGTTAGCCATTGTTTAGTAAAATAAAGTGGTATAATAGTTTTTGTATTGCAATGAACATATAAATAACTCACTAAACGTAATGGCTATAAAAGAGTCAAATTTGAAGTTCACAGACATTAATTTCTTAGGAACAAAATTACTATATCTTCTGAAAATGATTTAATGAAGAGAAACATGAAAGTTAACAGACAATTATATAGAGTTATCGCGTTTAACAAAACATTATAGATACAATCAAATGTTTATATCGTAAAATCAATATTTTAGCATATTTCAATATCGTGTAACTTGTATGAGATAAACGGAGTCCCAAAAGGAAGAATCAAACCGTCCTGGGGAATTAGACAAGGAGATCCCCTATCTCCTTTTCTATTCATACTATGCACGGAAGCTCTCATCTCCCTGCTCAAAGGAGCAAAGGAAGAATTTCGTATTACAGGATTACGAATAGCTCAAGCAAGCCCGAGAGTTTCCCATCTCTTTTTTGCTGACGATAGTTTATTTTTCTGCAAAGCAGATGTCCTACAATGTGCAGAGATTTTAAAAATTATCAAAACCTATGGCGATGCATCTGGTCAACAACTAAATCCCAATAAATCCTCTCTATTTGTTGGGAATAGAGTTGACCATCAGATCAAAAGATAAATCAAGAGAGTCATCGGCATAATAAGTGAAGGAGGTATAGGCATGTACCTAGGACTACCAGAACAAATATGCCGCTCTAAAACAAAAGTATTTGCCTATGTTTAAGTTTGCCTTAACAATCGTATTAACCCTTGGTCTGCAAAATTATTTTCCAAAGGAGGGAAACATGTTTTAGTAAAATCAGTGGCACAAGCCCTTCCGACATATATTATGTCGTGTTTTCTACTCCCTCAGGGTATCACAGATAAACTCATGAGCGCTATATCCAACTTTTGGTGGAGTTCCCATCAAAATAGTAGAGGACTACATTAGATTGCCTGAGATAAGATCTGTACTTCTCGAGACTCATGCGGTTTAGGATTCAAAGATCTTCACGAGTTCAACCTAGCCCTCCTTGCCAAACAATTGTGGAGGTTGATCCACTTTCCAACATCTCTCCTTGCTAGAGTATTACGTGGACGATACTACCACCAATCATCCTCAATGGTAGATCGAAGGGCCAGATCCTCCTCGTATAGTTGGACTAGCATTATGGCGGTTAAACCCCTGCTCAGATTAGGTCTTCAGAAGACTATTCGCTCTGGGTATGATACCAAGACTTGAAGTGAATCCTGGATTCTTGATGTACCGGCTAGTATACCAAGACGCCTCAATAGACAGACCCGGCGAGATCCTAATCTTCTGGTTAAGACCTAATGTCACACAATTCATCAGAATGGAATCACATAAGACCTCGGGAATTATCCATCCCGAGGATGTTGCCCTAATTATGGGATTGAAACCTAGTCGAACTTTCAAACTAGACGGTTATGTGTGGTGTTATACAAAATCAAAAATGTATACGATTAAATCTGGCTACGAGATACTACAAAACACAAACCAAATATTACAACCCCAACAGATATCCGAGCCGAGCATCACATGTCTGCTTAGCCAAGTTTAGAAAATCAAGACCCCGGAAAAGCTTCGACACTTCATGTGGAAAGCCCTAACGGGGTGTATAACCACTTGCCAACGACTTACTTACCGATACCTTGGAAACGACAAGAGTTATGCGAGATGTGGTGCACCAGAGGAAACAATTAATCATATAATTTTTGAGTCCCCTCCCCCCCCCCCCCCCCATCGAACTATTTGTCCCTTCCAGTTTATTTCCCGAGTATATCCCTATACCAAAATATGGATTTCCTATTTTGGTGGTCAAAAGAAAGGGGTCTTCCTAAACCACAAAGGAATATATGCCCGTGGATCATTTGGTTTAACTGGAAGGCTAGGAACGACAAGCTCTTCAATGTGAAGAATGTATCAACCGCGATTATGCTCCAAGTAGCCTAGTTATAGGAAGAAAGTTGGCGATGCGTGAATTTGGCTAGAGAAGAAGACGAAGGGGAGGAGGGAAATACTAACTTGATTGTAGATACCATCCAATCCGAACACCCATATATCCCGATGTGCCAAGTGGACGCATCTTGGGCAAATCGAGGGCCCATTAGCGGTCTCGGATGGTACCTCAGGTCAAACACACACTGGCAAGCAGGGATGCCGAAGAAGCCTCTCAGCTTTACATGCAGAATTTGAGGGACTCATCTGAGTGATGGATTGTCTTATTCAGAAACGTGTATCTAGGGTCCGATTTGAGACGGATTGCTCAAACCTATAGACGATGACCGACGATTCGATGGCCAGCTTTCCAGTCTGAGTTATATCATTTTGCAGAGCTTAGAAAATATTTTATTTCCTTTTAGTTAACTTATATTCCTCGTTCTTGTAATGATTGTGTCGATGCTCTTGCAAAAGCGGCAAGAGTACGGAACCATATCTTTTTCCATGCAGATCTCGATGAGTCGGTAGATAGTACCGACCAACTGTGATTTAATATATGAAGCTTGTTGACAAAAAAAAAAAGCCATTTCCAAAATTTGTTTTCTTCTTACAACTCTTCATACCACTTTTCAAAGTATCTAACGATACAACTCATCTGATTACAAGGTACACAAGAATAGAATAAACATTGTGGTTGATGGTTAATTTTTTTAATAGTTTCTAGCTCGTTTATTTTAGTTGTTTTTAAAAACATTGCAACACCGTTTTCACTCTTGACTTTTTTATTGAAGTCTGAAATATAATTCCTGCAATCTTATAATAAAAGAAGGTCTCCTGTAATGCAATTTAATACGTTCATAAGATGTTTGCAAAATAAATTAACGAATAGTTGCGGTTTAGTAATTTTACTTGCAAATATAAACTAATGAATAGTTTTGGTTTAGTAATCTAATAGTTCAACCATTCTTACTTAATAAAGTTTTAAATGTAGCCATTAATTCGTGATACGTACGTAATCTTAACTCGTAACTAACTAAGACATCATTGTGAAAAGCAAGTTCTATAACTTTCTTTACATGCAATTTTTAAAGGAACTTGTGTATAAGTCTTCGAGTTCATATGTATAAGAAACACATGTAGACAGGAAACTATATGAATCTTTACTAAAGAAATTACTATATGAATATGTACATCCCTTTACTCTCTATTTACCCTTGGAGACTATATTGTCGAGGATACGTAAACTGTATGCAACTAAAGGCTCTGAATGGAGAAAGCGGATCAGGCAGATCAAGCGGATCAAACGGAAAAAATGCGGATCGAGCGGATCAAGAGGTACTGTAACATCCCGAAACCAAAATATGGATTTTGGTCAGGGGTGTCGATCGACACCAAGGCAGGGTGTCGATCGACACCATTGTTTTCGGTCAATTTTGGTTTGAGTTAAATTGTCCGGTTTGGCTCGGTTATGGGTGTGTAGCCCTAGGACGTCTTATATAAGAGTCCAACCGCAGTTAGCACGATTTGGAAGAGAATTTTAGAGAGAAAAATCGTGTTTTGAGTATTCGAGCGAGAATCGAAAGGTTTGTGATCCGTTCGTCGTCGGTTTCATTAGGAGCTTTCGTGTGATCGTTTGTGTTGATTGTGGACGTTCCTCAGTGTTTTTCTCGCTGTGTTCGTCGGGTTTCGTCGTTGTTCAATCCTTTTTTCCTTTTCAATTCGCAATTTTGAGGTGAGTGCGCAATCGTGGATATGAGATTAGGTTATTAGGATTTGGAACGATTGTTTGTGATACTTTGATTGGTTTTTCTGTGATTATTTTCTGTGTGATTTGTGTGGTCTGTGCCGTGATGATCTCATGCGATGAAATGGAACTCGAGTCGTGTGAGGATTTGACTCGGTTCAGGTTTTCTGCGAGAGGTGTCGATCGACACCTAGTGGGAGTGTCGATCGACACCATTGTTTTATAATCGCGAGGATCGAGTGCTGGAATACAGTGTCGATCGACACCATTTTTAAATGCTGTTTTTGGTCATTTTTGTGGATTGTTGCTTGATCGCATAGAATTGATAATCTATATTCCCTTACTATGTATCCGGTAGACGGGATGACCGCTCCACTAAGTATTTATTAAATACTTACGCAACTCTTATTACCATGTGTTGCAGGTAACAGAAATGCGTGATCGCGGAATCAATGCCAGTTGAAGAGGATGATTAGGGTGTTGTAGTTCCTGTTTAGTCTAGTGAAACATGGTGTTTAGGTTGCTAGATATTTATTATTACTCCTGGAATTTGAATTATGGAATTGAATTGTTGGATAATTGTTTTATTATTTTGTTGGATTATTTCATGAGAACTTCCACAAATTGTTGAATAGCTGTAAAGAATTAATATTTATGGGAATATTAATTCCAGCTAATATTTTAAAAAAATGTGTGTTGGTTGTTTCAGGTACAAACGCGAATAATATGGAACTAGCGCTCCAAAATGTATGTTTGAATGGTGAAAGCGGATAAAAAGCGATCTAAAATACTGTACATATATATTAGAATTTATATGAAATTTAAAATTGCTATTTTATTGATATATAATTAAATTATTAAAAATTGGCTACTTTCAAAGAAAAATTTATCTATAAACACAACAAATATAAATTAACATAGTTATTTTATAAATATTTCGTATTATAATTCTTTTTTTTTTTTGGTAGGAATAGGGAAGACATATGTCTCCCTTGTTTTATTTAAGAAAATTCATACAAAAAAAATCACTCCCGCACAATTCGCGGTCGTGTAAAACCATTAACATCGTCCACCCAGATTTCATGAACACAATCCGGAGCAGAAGGTAACAAAAGAAAACCTAACGGTAGAGAAAATGCATAGTTCGCTAATCCATCTGCAAGACGATTGGCCTCCCTATACACATGTTTGATACGGACAATCCAGTCCTTCGCTAAAAAGCCATAGCACAAACGTACTAGGAATGACAAAGGATGCGCGTCACTGATCCCTGTCGTAAGAAAACCCACCACTATCTCTGAATCCACCTCTAGTTCCAATCGTGTCACTCGCTGCTCCCAAGCTATGTAGAGTCCATAGTACACTCCCCATAACTCTGCTAACGGAGCCGAGCAAATACCAATATTCAACGCAAAACCACACTTCCAGTTCCCCTCATTATCCCGCAAAACTCCACCAGCTGTAGCGAAACCCGGATTCCCATGTGACGCTCCATTCGTGTTCAACTTATACCAACCATCTTGCGGCATAACCCACGCAACCTGTCTCTCAACTCGCAAACTCCGGTTTATTCGACCCGTCTCCTTCATATTCAGACCATACACTTCCTTGCTCAATTCTCTAATAAACCGAGTTCGATCCCGGCATCTCCCTTTCTCTCCGAAAACATTTCCACACCTCCATTTCCATCCCCACCATATAGCCATTCCAAAAGCTGTTGACCAAGCCGTCTCCTCTACCAATCGATGTACTCCCAAATTTGTATAAACCCATTCAAGCAAAGAGTAACCGAAAAAGGCCTTATGATGTCTCAAAGGGACAATTCTTCTCCAAATTCCCTCCATTGTTGGACAGTCATGCAACACATGGAGGATTGACTCCTCTCCCTTGCAAACCGGACAAGTACTCGTATTACTTAAATGTCTTCGATGCCTCTCCTTATTTGTCATAATAACTTGATGCAGCGGAAGCTAGATAAATACAAAGATCTTATTTAGTCTCAGAATACCTAAGATCAATGTCTTCCTGGATTCATTGAGATCAACCTAGATCTACTGAAACAAATAGACCTTAAGAGGCTATTTATAATAAAACCATAAAAAACCCTAGATACTATAGAATATTCTAGAAAATCCTAAAAGATAAACATCATAAATATTAATAAAATACAATTAATCATAATTATCTAAATAGAATATTAAATAATAAAGATATCTTCCTGCATCATTCTCTCTGAGTTGGAAAAGATTCGTCCTCGAATCTTGAATCGGTTTTTCGCTGCTAAAATCTTCCATCGATGAATTCCTTCACATACAAGTAAGCAATTTTGACTTACTCTCAAAACATTGGACTTCCTACTATAACTTGATTCACGTGCCTTGTGTTGACTCCAACGAACCATGATGGGATGAAAACAACTTTGCAATGGGCCTTGTGTTGCAGAAGCCCAAATCAAACTAGGATTCTCCACGTTGTACTCTGCAAGACATAACACACGAAGTGTAGAAAAAAATCCAACGATCGGACCGGTCACCTCTTGAAGAACAAATTGATCGTCTTTGTCTACAAGCCGGCCGTTGTCATCATAATCATCGAATATTGGATCTCCAATGATTTCTTTAAATTGAAGAAAAGGACTTTCGTCCGAGAACGGATAAACGCATCCGGTAAACATAGCAAGGATCGAACTTTGATTAAGAAACCAAAGTATTGTCTCTGATACCAACTGATGCAGCGGAAGCTAGATAAATACAAAGATCTTATTTAGTCTGAGAATACCTAAGATCAATGTCTTCCTGGATTCATTGAGATCAACCTAGATCTACTGAAACAAGGGTTTAGAGAATACTCTTCTCTGAAAAGCTAGAAGCTCTTTAATTTTATTAATCAATCAACTGAATAATACAATAGACCTACACTACAAGAAAACAACATCAATACTGACGGAATTTTTAGCCGTCAGTAATTCCGTCAGTCAATTCTGACAGATTTCTGACGGTAATCTGACAGAAAATCACTCCGTCAGTATTCCGTCAGAATATACTGACGGAATTACTGACGGCGAGGATAGCCGACAGTATTCCGTCATAAATCTGTCAGTATATTCTGACGGAATACTGACGGAAATAATCGGTCATCCAATTCCGACGGTTTTAATGACGGAACACTGACGGAAATCAGATTTTTTATAGGGCTGACGGAATTCTGACGGAATTCTGACGGATCCGATGTCGGCAAACTTTGAGTGGTTAACACATCGTCTGGGTTGGCCGATGGGATTGATGTGTCGTTATGTCGGAGGTTTTGACGGTTGTCTGACGGAATTCTGACGGATTTTCATCCTACATAAGTTTTCCACTTTCTCCGGTTGTTCCTAAGATCATTAGACAAAAAAAAAAAAAAAAAAAATTTAGTTATGAGTTCATATTTTCGGTCATGGATGGACGGGCCAATGATGCAAGAGGGGGGTAACTTATTAACGACTGAATACGCTACTGGTATTTGCGAGTTCATGAAGTTACCTAGAAATCAAGAGGCGGCCAACAAAGGTCAGCATATCAAATGTCCTTGTTCTAATTGTTGTAATAGAATTAGTGTTGATGTTCCTAATGTTTGGAACCACTTATATAGATATGGATTTAGGGCGGGATATAAGGTTTGGTATTTACATGGAGAAAGGAATTATGAATATGGTAGCAGTAGTAGTAATGCACCTTATTTTCCGGATAGCGTAGGGGAACCTACAGCGGAATTAGATGCAGGGGTAAGTACGGAAGTAGATGTTGGGGTAAGTACGGAAGTAGATGTTGGGGTAAGTACGGTTGCGATGGTTAGAGATAATTTCCAGTCGGGTGGTTATGACGGTGGTAGGGTTGAAGAGCCTAATTTAGAATCTCGAAGTTTTTTCGATATGTTAGACGCAGCAAATCAACCACTATACAGCGGTTGTAGGGATGGTCATTCACCGCTATCTTCTGCTACAAGGATGATGAACATAAAAACTAATTACAATTTGTCCGAAGATTGTGTTGATGCATTCGCCGAGTTCGTGAAAGATATTTTGCCAGAGGATAATCTGGCCCCTGCATCATACTACGAGATCCAAAAACTTGTTGCCGGTCTTGGTTTGTCCTACCAGGTTATTGATGTGTGCATCGACAACTGTATGATATACTGGAGAGAAGACGAGAACCAAAATAAATGTAAATTTTGCAACAAACCACGGTTCCAGGACACAAGTGGGAGGGTGAAGATTCCCTTCAAACGGATGTGGTATTTACCCTTAACGGAGAGGTTGAAGAGGCTGTACGAATCTGAACGCACAGCTAACTCTATGAGATGGCATGCAGAGCATAGACAAGATGGAGATATCACGCATCCTTCTGACGCGGAAGCGTGGAAACAATATTTATGAGATGGCATGCAGAGCATAGACAATATTTACCCAGCTCTCTTGTCGATTGAATTCCGCTCTCATCACTTATTAACTTCTCCATATCGCGATGAACATTATTCAAGAAAAAGATCTTTGACTTCTCCAAGCTGACTTTCTGGCCCAACGCATTACAGAATTGTTCAAGCACACTCCGAATAACTCGAATCTGAGCCACCGATGCTTCCGCAAACAGGATTAGGTCATCCCCGAGATAGGCTAATTGGTTTCCATTTCTTCAAACCAACCGATTCTTCGATGAGGTGAGAAAGCCTCTCCATACATAAGACAAAGAGATATGGGGAAAGTGGATCTCCTTGTCTTAGACCCCGAGCCGGAGTAAAACCATCCGTCTTCTCTCCATTCCACATTAAACTCATCTTTAACTTTTTTACACACATAAGAATCCACCGTACCCAAGTCTCTGGTAATTGAGCCGCTCGAAGTGTATCTTCCAGGAAATCCCATCTGATTCGATCATACGCCTTCTCCAAATCCAGTTTTAGAAGCATCCACCCCTTCTTTCCTTTCTTACGCCACATTGAGTGTACAGCTTCTTGTACCACCACAATGTTATCTAAGCTTAGACGCCTTGGTATAAAAACTTGATTGAGTTGGCCCTATCAACTTCTCCATTATATGCTTCAAGCGTAAAACCATAGTCCTTGTAATTGTTTTGAATAAAACATTGCATAGACTTATCGAGCGGAACTGCATAATTCTCTCTGGTTTCAACACCTTTGCAATTAACACCACAAGCGCATCATTAGTTCCACTCGGTAAAATCCCTGTTTCAAAGAAATCCAAGACAAACCGAACCACTGAGCTCCCAATCACTTCCCAACAATCCTGATAAAACACCGGTTGAAAACCATCCGGCCCCGGAGCTTTATATTTTCCCATACTCTTAACTGCACTTTCAAATCTACAGCCGAGAACGGCTTATTCAACTCTCGGATATCTCCTCCACTTAACCCGACAAAACCTTCCTGAGGCAAACTCTCCACAACTGCGTCCACATCGTCCATAGAATACAAGCACTTATAATAATTAATAGCCAGCTCCTCAAGTTCCTTACCATCCGAAACCCATCTTCCCTCATCATTCTTCAAACTCTCAATCTTATTTCTTCTCCTACGCACAATTGTAGTAGTGTGAAAGAACTTGGTATTCCGATCACCAAGTACAATATACCTCTCCCTGGACTTTTGAAACCACAAGACTTCTTCTTGTTCTAAGATGGTGTCAAACTCTTTAAGCAACTCCTCCTCCTTTGCCAAAAGAATATCGGTTTGGTTCATCTCCAAAGATGTTTGTACCTCCTTAATCTCGTGTATCAACCTCTCTTTCTTCTGGTGTATATCACCAAAAACCTCCTTGTTCCATCTCTTTAAAGATCTCCGAAGTCTAACAAGTGCTTCCGGAGTACTTATATCTCCATTCCAGGACGTTACGAGCAACTCTTTAAAACTCTCATGCTTCAGCCAAGCAGCTTTAAACCTAAAGGGTCTCCTACACGGATTTTCTCTAGTTTCCGGAACCAACTGCACATAGATTGGAGCGTGATCAGACGACAAAAAAGGAAAGTGAGAGACGCTCGCTTCTTGCCATTTTAATCTTGCTTGAGCACAACATAGTACCCTATCCAATCTCTTAGCCACAAAAGTATCCTCTACACGACCTTGTTTCCATGTAAATTTACTACCTTTGAAGCCCATGTCTATCAACGAAAGCTCATTCAACCAATCTCCAAAAGCTAAGGAATCCGGTGAGAGCCTCCCATTACCCCCAGTTCTCTCATCAAGTCGTAGGATAGTATTGAAGTCTCCACCAATAAGAAGAGGCTGATTGATTCCCCTTATCACCTGGCTCAACTCACCCCATAAACCACTCCGTCGGCTTACAGTTGGAGCAGCATACACTACAATCAAATGCACCACATCAATCCCATTTGTAACCCGTGCATGTACAAACTGAGATGTTGACAACATAATGTCAATCTCCCCTACTTCGGCTCTCCACAATAGCCATATTCCCCCGCTTTGCCCAACTGCATCTACACGGAAAGAATTCTCAAACCCGAGACCTCGACAAATGTTCATCGCCCTATCTCCACCAGCATGCGTCTCAAATAATTCTTTTTTAAAATAAGGATATTGCACCATATATTAAAAAAATTTCCTCTCTTTTCCACGAAAGAATTAAACCCAAACCATAAACCCTATCCCGAAAACTATATTCTAAATATAAATAGTTAACCCAAACTTAAAAAAATAAAAAGTGGTATTCTTACAAAGTTTTTTAAATAATTGCATAACTGTAAAGTAGCATGCTAAGAGTGGCATATCGTGAAAATTCTTAATTAGATGAGTAAACGAGAAAACATATGTTAAAAAGAAGATAAATAATAACCACATTTTTGTAATATTATTTCTCTATTATATTCAGTTAAAAGTATTTTTCTTTTGACAAAATTACAAAAGTGGTACGCCTATGGGAGGATGGAATGCTCCGTAAATGGAGTGGGACAAGAACCAGTTCTGGCACGTTTTTCAAAGACGGTTCAAGTTTATTTTATAGTAATTTTTTTAACATGATAAACTTTTACTGTTTAAAAGGGTGTTATTCGATTGAGGAATTCAATTGAATTGGAATGAATTTAAGTTTCTTGTTATTTAATGAAATACTTTACTAATTCTTTCAAATGCTAGTGTTATTTAATTTAGTAATTTTTTAATTTTATTAAATACTAGTATTATTCAATATTATGAGGTAATTATGATAAGTGATAATTGATAAGAGTATCTCTATCCATTAGTCTTAGATAGATCTTACTTAATAATGTTGCTTACGTGAAAAACAATTAAATCAAAAATAGGCTTTTAACCTAAGATCTAAATCCTATACGGGACACTTAAGATTTCGGATTTTGGTATTAGACACTGGACACGTGTCGATATCTCATGGTTTATGTTGTTTTTATTGGCAAAAAAAATTAAAAATTAAAGAAACAAAAAACATAATGTTTTATAGGCAATTCTCATAGATACCATTTTTTAAAAAGTTTTTTTCCAACCATACCACCAATTTTTAAAAGTTCCATAGATACCAGTTTTTTCAAATGTTCCAAAAATACCACAAAATTAAAATTAGTTTTACCTGGTCAAAACTAAAACCTACACCCTATCCCTAAAACTATACCTTAATTGTACAATAGTTAACCAAAATCAAAAAATTTAAATTCTAGACCCTTTAGAAATTAATTTTTGTGTTTGTGGTATTTTTGGAAATTTTAATTTTTTTTGAATAAAGTGATATCTAAGGAACTTTTAAAAACTAATGGTATCTAAGGAACAAAAACTTTGTTTGGTGGCATCCTATGAAATTTCTCATGTTTTATCCCGTTTATGATAAATAAAAAAAATATGATTTAATTCACTTATTAAAAGTCTTAAATTTTTATCATCAATCATTTATATTAAATATATTCTCAAGACTCAAAAATGTGGATCCATGGATGGAGATGCTCTAAGAATTTAAGCGAAATTTTAGTCAAAAACGTGAAGAACCTATTCCCAACTTTTAAGGTATGATTTGGATAGAATTATACAAATTTCAAAAAATCTTTTAAAATCAATTGTTTTATAATTTTGTTCTCTAATTCAATACCACCCCCTAAAATTTGTTAAATGGAAATAATAAATACTCCCTCCGTTCTTTTTTATTTGATACTTTAGAATTTTCACTACTATTAAGAAAACATATTAAATCTTAGTTATAAATGTCTTGTTTTTTGCACTAAACAATTTTCTATAAGTTTAGCCCAATAGTAATTCAATAAAATCAATTATTGTGTCTTAAAATTTACAATTCATCATTACTTTTTCATTAAAAATGCATTGAGAATGTAAAAAATCAATATTTTAAAAATATTTGTTTTTCTACAACATCAATTAAAAGAGAACGGAGGGAGTATGTGGTTCTTCCCCTCTAGTAGTCCTGGGCATTCGGGTCTCGGGTCGGGTTCGGTTCGGGTCCATTCGTGTAACACCCAATTTTTTTTTTTTTTTAAACTAACATTTCTACTGCGGAAAATAACATAAACATTTAAACCAATTTAATACTTCAATAAATCCATAAAATAAATAAAATCCTTTAAACCAATTAAATTCAAATAACAAGTTCAGGAATGCAACCATGCTAGCAACCTAAACAACCGGTTCGCTAGACTAAACAATAAACACTAAACCCTATCATCCTCTTCTCTCGGTCTCGATTCCACGATCACACTTTTCCTTTACCTGCAACTCAAAAGAAACCGGGAGTTGCGTGAGTATTATCATAAATACTCAGTGGAGCGGTCATCCCGCTTAATGGGTTAAACATAGCAAACAAGTAACAATTAATAACAGTTTAACCATCAATTCCAATTCAGATTAAACAATAGCACAAGGTTTAACAATTTCAGGTTCAGGTGTCGGTCGACACACCCCCACGGTGTCGATCGACACTCACAAACTACGAGTATCAATTTTCACGTGGTGTCGATCGACACAACCTCTAGGTTTCGATCGACACCCCACTGCAGAACCCAGGATCCGAGTCTATCCTCGCGCGACTCGGTCCAAGGCTTCGACGGTTATCACAGCAAGCACGATACAAACATAACTCATCAATTACCATCAATCCAACAATACACAATACACAGAAACGCTAATCAACACAAATCAATCACGCAATCAAATCTTCCATGAGAAACCCACGATCACGCACTCACCTCGCGATAAAGGATTGAAACGGCGACGAAACACGAAGAACGCAGGCTCAACAAGGCTGGAACGACTCTGATTCGGACAGGGAACCACACGAAACACTCTACACACGAGAACTATACCTTAACGCTCACAGAGAAAGGTTCCCGGATTGATTTCTTTGCAACAATCAACTAAGAGAAACGATTCTCGAAATCTCTCTCTCAACTCTAAGGATTCTCAGCGTTTTCTCTGATGAAACGCGACCACCAAACCTCAGGACGTATTTAAACCCGAGCCCTAAGTTAAATCCATAAAACCGAGCCGAACCGCGATTAAAAATTTAATTCGGTCGGACAAAAACGCATGGTGTCGATCGACACTCCCCATGGGTGTCGATCGACACCCTTACCGAATTTCTACTTTTCGGTTTGGGATGTTACAATTCGGGTTCAGGTCTTTTGGGTATAGGTGTTTAGGACTCATTAGGGTATTTGAAATTTTGGTTCGGGTTCGGTTCGGGTCCGTTCGGGTTCGGGTCGGGTCCGAGTTTTAAAATAGGACCCATGTAGGACCCATTATAGGGTAATTTTTTACCCTAAATACTAGAAAAGAGGATTTATTGGTTATTTTTTATACAAGTTTTTCCAAAAACCCCGAAAAATAACTAAAATTCTATAAAAGTACATGGGTTTTTTTTTATGTTTCGGGTACAACTTCGGGTCTCGGGTCGGGTTCGGGTCGGGTCCATTCGGGTATAAATGTTTAAAACCCATTAGGGTATTTGAAAATTTCGGTTTGGGTTCAGTTCGGGTTTTTCGGATCGGGTTCGGTTCGGATCTTCGGGTTTTATGCCCAGGACTACTCTCTAGTGTACGAACCACTAAAAGTTACGCCTCCCATAAAAGTCCAAAAAATAGTGTGGACCCAGTGATGCAGACAGTCCAACGATGATAAAATTTCCACATGGGTTAGAAATTAGAAAGATTTTCCGCAATTGGCATGAAAAATAAATTGGAGACCATTTTAAATATAATTATTAATCTATACCAATTGGCACAAATTTGTTCAACAATTACAACAAATAAAAGCAAGAAAAAAACAATTTAGTTTAAGATCAAAAACAACACCCACGTGTCTTCTTGTGACCACAACTATTTTTGAATTATGGCAACAGAGCTGTCAGTTACTTTGGTGACAACAAATCTTACAGTTTGATGATTAATCAGGTAGTCACTTTCCAAATTATCCTGCTTCTAATAATTTAGTAGTCACTTTCCAAATTATTCTGCTCCATACTAGGTACTAGAATTTTTATTGATCATTTTTACTCTTTATATTTGTAAATATGCGTAATTTTAATTTGGAAAATGTATATATATATATATATATATCTTTTTTTTAATATGCATTTAAGTTTTAACACTCATTTTTAAAAAGGGTCAATTTTATAAATAACCATAAAAAACTATAATTCATAAAGTAGCTAAAAACCCTAAATTTAAGGGTTGATATTAGGCCACATAGACCAATTTAGGCTAGTTTGTGAATTTTTTAAACAAAATTATGGTTATTTGACTAATTTTCCAGTCTAAAAACCTCTTTGTTCATTCTAAATACATAAATATTCATCAATATATTAAACCTTTTTAAATTTGCATATTTACAAACCCGTAAGTTAACTTTCATCAAATGATCAAAACGTAATTTTCATTCGTTAACACTATGTGAAAAAAAAAATCGTGTTGGAATACCAAAGCGGACTACATGATGATCTTAATTAGCCAGATAAATCCTTACACTTTTTTCCCTCCGTTCCGTTTTATAAGATGTCTTGGTTGAATACATGGAAATTAAGAAAAATAAATTATAAAAAAACATATTGAATAATTAGTTTAAAATATAATTCAACCAATCATTTATAAGACTACAGAATTTTAAAGGTCAAAACTAGTAAAACATTTTATAAAATAAAACAAACAAAAATCACTTAAACATCTTATATATTGAAATAGAGGGGGTATCATTTTGCGATGTTTCGTATCCGAATTATACATATCTACCATATCAACCGTATATATGACATGTATACGATTTACAAATGAAACACTTATACGATCTACTTAGAAACATGGTTGTTAGGGCATCCACAACAGTGATACTTTATAAAGTCTCTAAGGTTCCGAATGGTGACATTAAATTAAGCGGTACGGTAAGTTTATGCGGTGCGATACGGTACAACTGCGGATCGTGCGGAAAAATTGTATTTGCGGAACAAATGCGGTTTGTGTAAAAAAAGCGGGACGAAACAATGTTTGATTGGTGAAAAAAATAAACAAAGTGCGGACATAATTATTATCAAAATTTAATCTACTTTTTTTGTAGTATTTTTAGACTAAAAAAAATGTTAAAGAATTGTATAAACCAACTAAAATAACTCGTATATGTTGTGAATCAAGAGAACGAATGGGGAAGATTGTGTTTATTCATTAATCATAAGATCCTTTATATAGGATTATTACAAGAGAGAAAAGGAAAATTCCTTTTCCTAATGGGAAAAGGAAAGTACATAAAAGGAAAATCCTAATTCAACTAGGATTCATTAAACCGGCCTAAAGACTAAGTGTTAATGGGCCGTAAACGGACCAGAACTAGTTATGATAATCCACTATGATTTATAACACTCCCCCTTGGATGTCATAACTCTAATGGGCTTGTAATACGCTTTGGATGTTGCCTCATTAAAACCTTACCAAGTAAAACCCATTTTGGGACAAAACCATGGTGAAGGAAAAAGAGTACAACACGTATTACTCCCCCTGTTCTGAACCTCGCTGCAAGTCTTTCAAACGACGCATTCCAATCTGATAAGTAAGTTTCTTGAACGTTGAGGTTGGAAGTGACTTGGTGAATAGGTCTGCTGAATTCTCACTTGATCGTACTTGCTGCACTTGAATTTCTCCATCTTTCTGTAGATCGGATGTGAAGAAGAATTTTGGCAGAATGTGCTTCGTCCTATCACCTTTGATGTATCCATCCTTAAGTTGAGCTATACACGCTGCATTGTCCTCGAACAAGACCGTCGATTCCTGCTTACCTTCGGCCATTCCACAATCCACTCTTATGTGCTGGGTCATCAGCCTTAACCAAACACACTAACGACTAGCCTCATGAATTGCCAATATCTCTGAATGATTAGAAGATGTAGCTGCAATGGCCTGCTTCATTGACCGCCAAGATATTGCAGTTCCTCCATGAGTAAACACATAACCTGTCTGGGACCGTGCATTATGAGGATCTGAAAGATAACCTGCATCAGCAAAACCAACTAAACCGTCCTTAGATTGGTTAGTATAAAATAGACCCAAGTCTTTCGTTCCTTGTAGGTAACGAAGAATATGTTTTATCCCGTCCCAGTGCCTTTGGGTCGGACATGAGCTAAATCTTGATAATAAATTCACGGCAAAACATATATCTGGCCTAGTGTGGCTTGCCAGATACATTAAAGCTCCTATGGCACTGAGATATGGCACTTCGGGACCAAGGACTTCTTCAGAGTCTCTCTTAGGACCAAACGGATCCTTTTCTAGATCAAGAGATCTCACCACCATTGGGCTGGACAATGGGTGACATTGATCCATATTAAAACGCTTGAGTACCTTTTCAGTATATGCCATTTGATGCACAAGGATTCCATCATTTATGTACTCAAGTTGCAATCCCAAACAGAACTTAGTTTTGCCTAGGTCTTTCATCTCAAATTCTTTCTTGAGGCATTCAACTGTTTGGACGATTTCAGCAGGGGTTCCAAGGATGTTCAAATCATCCACGTAAACTGCTATGATAACAAACCCTTTGTTTGCAAACTTTTTTATAAAAATACATGGACTGATGGGATCATTCTTATAGCCTTCTTTGACTAAGTACTCACTCAATCTATTGTACCACATATGCCCACTTTGCTTCAGTCCATAAAGGGATTTGTTCAGCCTTATGCAGTGTTGTTCTCGAGAACCTTTCTTATCTTTGAGCTCAATACCCTCTGGTAATCTCATATAAATCTCATTATCCAGTGGACCATATAAGTATGCAGTTACAACGTCCATTAACCGCATATCCAACTTTTCTCTTATAGCCAGACTTATCAAAAATCTAAAAGTTGTAGCATCCACCACAGGGGAGTATGTCTCCTCATAATCTATTCCTGGTCTCTGTGAGAATCCTTGTGCAACAAGCCGTGCTTTATATCTCACGATTTCACCATGTTCATTTCTTTTCCTCACAAAGACCCATTTATGTCCAACTGGTTTAATCTCATAGGGTGTCCGAATTATTGGACCAAAGACATCCCTTTTCCTTAAAGAATTCAACTCCACGTTTATAGCTTCTTTCCATTTAGTCCAATTTTCACTCTGAGTGCACTCATATATCGACGTGGGTTCTAGATCCTCCATAAGTTCAAGTGCTACCTTAAAAGCAAATATATCATCGATTTCCACACACTTTCTATTCCATTGTATTCCAGACATAACATAATTCATTGAGATCTCATTATTTTCAGGAACGTCAGAACCATGAAACTCGGCGTCCCGAGTCTCATTGCTTGGAACTATCGGTTCAGTTATGTCTGGGGTTCCATCAGATTCCTCAACCACGATTTCAGCACCTTTCTTTCTTTTCCGAGGATTCTTATCTTTGGAACCTATTGGCCGGCCACGTTTTGAGTGTGGTTTAGATTCTGTAGCAACTTGATTGTGTCCCTCTTGAACATCAATTCTAATCGGTGCATTAACAGCTGGTATGTAAGACTTAGTTACTCTTTTCGGGTCAGCAAAGGAATCTGGCAATTGATTAGCTAGCTTTTGTAAATGTATAATCTTTTGGACTTCTAATTCACATTCTTGAGTCCGAGGATCTTGCCATTTTAAGGACGTTTGATTCCATATAATTTCCTTTACCAGTCTGTTATCTCCTCCTAATGTTGGATAGACAGATTCGTCAAAATGACAATCTGCGTACCTGGCCTTAAACAAATCACCCGTGGTTGGCTCAAGGTACTTAATGATAGTAGGAGAATCATATCCAACATATATCCCCATCCTCCTTTGAGGTCCCATCTTTGTTCTCTGTGGTGGTGCAATAGGCACATAAACGGAACATCCGAATGTTTTAAGATGGGATATGTCTGGCTCTTGACCCGTTATTAACTGTGATGGGGAATATTTATGTTCACTAGATGGCCTGATACGAATTAGCTCTGCTGCATGTAAAACTGCATGTCCCCAAGCTGAGACCGGGAGTTTTGATCTCATTAGCAACGGTCTAGCAATCAACTGTATGCGTTTAATAAACGATTCAGCCAAACCGTTTTGTGTATGTACATGTGCCACAAAATATTCAACACTTACCCCCATGGACATACAATAATCGTTAAACGCTTGGGACGTAAATTCACCAGCATTGTCAAGACGTATAGTCTTTAAAGGAAAATCTGGAAAGTGTACTCTTAAACGTATGAGCTGGGCAAGCAATCTTGCAAATGCCACATTTCTAGTTGATAATAGGCAGACATGTGACCATCTCGTGGATGCATCAATAAGGACCATAAAATATCTAAACGTCCCACAAGGTGGGTGTATTGGTCCGCATATGTCTCCTTGAATTCTTTCCAGAAAATTTATCGTTTCCTTAGTTACTTTGATTGGTGATGGCCTAGTAATGAGTTTCCCTAGTGAACATGCTTCACACGTGAGATTCTTTGGGATAACTCTCCTTTCTTTCAAGGTGTGCCCATTAGTACTTGCTAATATCTTTCGCATCATGTTAGTACCGGGATGGCCAAGCCGGTTATGCCAAAAAGTGAAATTCTCAGTAAACTCTTTGTTTACCATAGCATTTGCTTCTATCATTCCGATCTTAGCACAATAAAGGCCCACAGAAATGGCAGGTATAGTCTCTAGGACTTTCTTATAGCCATGGACGGTTTCAAAGATTTGAAGGAATTCTTTGTTATTCTCGTCCTTAGTTTCAACATGAAGACCATTCATTCGAATGTCTTTAAAGCTCAATAGACTTCTCTTTGAACTAGGTGAATATAACGCATTAGAAATTTCTAGATGCGTGCCCTTAGGTAATAAAATATGGGCTTGACCGTGGCCTTCAATTAAATTTGCTATACCCGCAATTGTGGTTACATTTGCCTTTTTAAGTGTAAGATCAATGAAGTATCTCTTATCTCTTAATATCGAGTGGCTTGATCCACTATCCACAATGAACACATCCATATCGTTCATACTTCAAAAGAGATAACAATAGATACTTTTAAATAACACTCTTTCATTCCATAAAGTTTAATAGAAAGCAATAACACAAAACCAAAGTATAAAGTGTAAAACGTAAAACAAGCAAAACACAAAACACCAAAACAGAAAATCAAAATCAATCACTTAAGTATATCTGAGGTTTCAAAATTCATCAAGTCATCTTGCTCATGATCGAAATCTCCTTCATTATCATGCTGGATCATATGAGTTTCTGAATTCTTCCCTTTAAGGCTCTCTTGATAGAGTTCAACCAGATGCTTGGGAGTCCTACATGTCTTAGCCCAATGATTACTCATTCCACATCGATGGCAAACTGATTTTGGGTTTGATTCTCGTGGTTGAGAAGTAATACCACGGTTATTACGATCATAGTCAGTTCGGTATCCGCGTCCTCGTCCTCGCCCGCGGTTAGAATGATCGTTATGGAATCCGTGGCCTCGGCCCTGACCTCGGCCGTATGGATTAAAATGGCCACGGCCACGTCCTTGCCATCTACCCCCACGTCCACGACCACGATGTCTATAATCACTTTGGACGTGGTTAATTTCTTTCTTTTCATCTATGGCCACATTCGCTTCAGGAAGTGGGGCTGATCCAGGAGGTCTCATCTCACTGTTTCTCATTAGCAGTGTATTATTCTCCTCGGCTAGTAATAGACATGCTATAAGCTTTGAGTATGTCTCAAAACCTCTTTCACGGTATTGCTGTTGAAGCAACACGTTATTAGTGTGAAAGGTGGAGAAGGTCTTTTCCAACATGTCTTTCTCAGTTACCTTCTCACCACATAGTCTCAATTGAGAAACTATTCTGAACATAGCCGAGTTATATTCTTCCACGGACTTGAAGTCCTGGAACCTGAGATTCCTCCAATCATAATTGGCCTTTGGTAACAACACCGTTCTATGGTGGTCATATCTTATCTTTAATTCTTTCCAAAGGTCCAAAGGGTTCTCAATGGTTAGGTATTGATCCTTGAGACCCTCAACAAGATGATGACGAATGATCGATATCGTTCTGTATCGATTCCTTTCATTCTCATTATTATCCTCAATGATACATTCGCCAAGTCCTTTAGACTTTAGATTTATCTTAGTATCCAACGCCCACTGTAAGTAATTGTCTCCAGAGAGATTGAGGGCAGCATAATCCAAATTGTTGATTTTCGACATCTGAAAACATTCATCCTATTCTCTAAGAACTATAAGATTTTAAAGTTTATGCATATGATGCAAAATAGGTCATGGGTGCTTATATAAACGGGTACGGATGCATGATGCTTATGAAACCAGATTTTTATGTTTAACAACCTAACATAATGTTTTTATATGCTCATGATGCAAGCCTAGTATTCAAATTCTAAACCGTATGATGATATGACCGGATTTTAATCAAGCATGTTATGTCTATATGTGATAGTCTCGAGTTTTAACCCAAAATAATGCTGCAAGTGCACAGGCAAAAGCAGTAGTATATAAGGTATCGAATCCACAGAGACCAAGGTTACACTATGAATTTATAGATTTCAAATAAAGCTAAGATAAATTAAATTGGTGGAAATGGTAGCAAGCAGGTGCTCAATGTCTTGCGAGCAGGTGCTCGATTGACTAAACGATTAAACGGTATGAAAATCAATAAAACAAGCACTAGGTCAAGGTAATTCTCCGGTGATTTCGGATTCTAAGGTTGAGCGACTATTCAGGGCATAAAATAAACGCGGTCTAGAACTCAAACATAAATGTAATATTGCCCCGCTTTCGGCGGCGTATCAATATCTTTGTCTACAACCTAAATACCTAAACTTCCGAGTGGATTTAGTAATGAAGTACACAAGCCTTAATGCAATGGTTCGATATGTTCACACTCGATGGCAACGATCAATGGCGTTTTGGTTACCACCGAATGCTCATCAATGGTAATTCTAGCAACCTATATCATTTTCGGTGAATAGATTAAACCTAAAGATCATAGACTAAGTGATCAATTTAGCCTAAGCGTTGAACATCCCTATTGATGAAGACATAAGATTCGGTCCTATTTGGCTCAACCTAAAACAGTCCTAAATCACCATTGAAATCACCTAACCTAGCTAATGAACTACTCGGACATAATGAAATCAAACACAAAAATCAAAGAGAGAGAATTCATCATAAAACAATGGAAATAGATGAAGGGATTAGAATTCTTCTCAAGAGATTGTGTTGGGGATGATTCGGATTGGCCAAGTGAAGTCCACGGTGGTGGTAGAAATCGGAATGGAAAGGTGCAAGGTTTCGGAACCGAAAACCAATGAAGAACAAATGAAGAACAATGAACTCCTTTATTAAAAACTTAGAGAGAATTCTCTTTTGAACGTGAGCAGTGAACAGTTCTCTCCCCCTCTTTTCTTCCCCCCTTTTTAATACCAAATAACATTAAAAGCTAAAAATCTCAAAAGAAAACTAAAAAGGAAATAAAATCTCTTTAATCATAAAGAGATAGCATAAGTCTCTCCCCTAATTAAAAGGGATTGCTTTGACTCATTTATTCAGAGATCATGTGGGCCCTCCTTGCAACCGGCGGTTACTGAATTATTAGGTTAACTTCTGGGACTTCTGACCGAGCAGGTGCTCGCTCGGACCGAGCAGGTGCTCGGTAGAGTGAGAAGTCTTCTTTTTGCTCCAATTCTTCTCCTTTTCTCCACAGAGATCCAGCAGCTCCAAATTGTGCTCCAAGGCATTTTAGAACCTGAAAAGACATCAAAAGGAAACAAAAAGACTCGAAAAGCAACACAAAACCATGAGTGAATTAGGCTAAAAACCTAATATATCAATATGATGCAATCAGTTTCAGTTTCATGTTTATCAATCAACGAATCAATCCAAACAAGCAAACAAACAAACGAGTTCAAATAAATATGCAACCAAATTTGGACAGAGTGTTTACTGTCGATCGACGGGTGATTTGTGTCGATCGACACAGTTTAATTCAAACAACAAATTCAGGCAGAATTTTACGTGTCGATCGACATAAAACTAGTGTCGATCGACACGGGTACAGATCATGCAATTGGTTTGGATTTTAATTGAATTAGGTTAGGGTTTCAAGTTAGGGTTTCAAGTGATTACGAATCATGAATCAATAAACACAATCAAGCAAGCAATAACAATAACAAGCATGATTTAGATTAGGGTTTCTAAGATTATCATGAATCTAGGTTCTTTAGATTAGGGTTTCTTATTGTTTACCCTAACCTCCGTGAGTCTTCTAGTTCGCCGTAACCGTTGATAGGCTGTATGAACTTTCTTCTAGTTCGCCGTAACCTTAAAGGCTGTATGAACTATGATTTGAACAGTAACGCCGGATGAACAGTAATCGTCAATGAACAGTAATCGTCGATGAACAGTGTGCGATGAATAGTGCGCGATGAACAGTACGCGATGAACAGTACGATGAATAGTAACGATGAACAGTAATCGCGTTTTTTGTGTTTTTAGGGTTTAGGGAGCAACTCGTGCTGATAACGTGTTGTGAATCAAGAGAACGAATGGGGAAGATTGTGTTTATTCATTAATCATAAGATCCTTTATATAGGATTATTACAAGAGAGAAAAGGAAAATTCCTTTTCCTAATGGGAAAAGGAAAGTACATAAAAGGAAAATCCTAATTCAACTAGGATTCATTAAACCGGCCTAAAGACTAAGTGTTAATGGGCCGTAAACGGACCAGAACTAGTTATGACAATCCACTATGATTTATAACAGTATAGGATTTTTCTCAGATTCTTTTGAATTAGAAAAAAAAATCTTACCTGAACCGCATGGTAATATTAATAGGTGAGTTACAAAACTCAAGCGCGGTTCAATAAGTTTCTACATGCGGTTCAGCTTCAGTTAAAACATTTTTTAATCATCAAATACATGCAATACAAATATTAAGTGATTGGTGAATTATATTCGAACCGCCCCGCCTTAGTCTAAAACCGCCCCGCCCTGTGTCTTCCAATCAGAGCATAAATAATAAAAAGATTAAAAATAATAAAAAAACAAAAAGAGAAAGTTTGATACGGCTCTATTATCTCTACTCTCTAAGAGAGTAATGGTTTATGGGAAAGGTTGAGCGGAGTAATTAATGGTATCACAGGCCCTTTGATGATGGGGGGCGATTTTAACACGATCGTGCGTCTGGATGAACGGACGGGAGGTAATGGCCGTTTATCACCGGACTCGATTGCGTTTGGTGATTGGATAAATGAGATGACGCTTATTGATATGGGATTTAAAGGGAATAAGTATACTTGGAGAAGGGGGTGTGAAGGTCACTCCTTTGTCGCTAAAAGATTAGATCGTGTTCTATGTTGTCCCCATATGAGACTTCAATGGCAGAATGCGAGTGTCACTCATTTACCGTTTCTAGCGTCGGATCACGCCCCGCTTTATGTTCAATTGTCACCGCAATCAGAGGGAAATGCTCACCGGCGTCCTTTCCGTTTTGAAGCTGCGTGGCTCAGTCATTCAGGATATAAGGAACTTCTTATTACCTCTTGGAACCGGTCCATTGATACTCAGGAGGCTTTGAGGCAGTTGCAAGTTATCTTGAGGAAGTGGAACAAACAAGTGTTTGGGGATGTTCAAGCAAGGAAAAAAAAGCTAATGGAGGATATTATGGTGGTTCAAAGCTTGATTGACCAAAACCATACCGATGCTTTGTTTGTACAGGAGGAAAATTTACTAAGAGAATTGGAGAGTGTTTTAGAACAGGAGGAAGTATTGTGGTTTCAAAAATCGAGAGAGAAATGGGTGGTCCATGGTGATAGGAATACCAAGTTCTTTCACTTATCGACGGTTATACGGAGGAGGCGAAACAGAATTGAAATGTTAAAGAATGATGAAGAAATTTGGGTTTCAGATACTAAGGCTCTAGAGGATCATGCAGTGGAGTATTTTACAAGACTATATTCGCTTGATGATGTACAAGTGAGTGTAGCCACGTTATCAGGTCAGGGTTTTGTATCTATATCATCAGAGGATTTAAGGAGTTTAACTCGACAGTTTTCGGCGACAGAAGTTGAGCAGGCTATTCGGAGTATGGGCAGCTACAAGGCACCGGGGCCGGATGGTTTTCAACCGATTTTCTATCAAAAAGGTTGGGAAACTGTTGGTGAATCGGTGACACGATTTGTTTTAGAATTCTTGGAAACAGGTCATTTACCACCGACGACGAATGATGCTCTAGTTGTCCTAATCCCAAAGGTGTCTAAACCGGACAGGATTACTCAGTTTCGGCCTATTAGTTTGTGCAATGTTCTTTTCAAGATCATAACAAAGACGCTTGTGGGCAGGTTGAAGGGTGTTATGACGAGACTGATTGGCCCGGCTCAATCGAGCTTTATCCCAGGGAGGTTGAGTACGGATAATATTGTTATCATCCAGGAAGCCATTCATTCAATGAGAAGGAAACAAGGCAGGAAAGGTTGGATGTTATTAAAGTTAGACTTGGAAAAGGCATATGATCGTATCCGATGGGATTTTCTTGAGGATACTCTGAAGGTAGCAGGTTTGCCGGATGTTTGGGTACGATGGATAATGCAATGCGTCTCGGGGCCTTCTATGAATTTATTGTGGAATGGGGAGAAGACAAAAGCTTTTAAACCCCTCTGAGGCTTACGTCAAGGAGACCCGTTGTCTCCTTATCTGTTTGTTATGTGCATGGAGAGATTGTGTCACCTGATTGAGATGGCTATCATGGATCGGAAATGAAAGCCGGTTGCTCTATCTAGAGGAGGTCCAAAACTCTCCCATATTTGTTTTGCCGATGATTTGATTTTGTTTGCAGAGGCCTCAGTTGCGCAGGTCCAGGTGATCAGGAATATATTGGAATAATTTTGCACGGCTTCAGGGCAAAAAGTGAGCTTGGAAAAATCAAAAATTTTCTTTTCTAAGAATGTGTCAAGAGATTTAGGGAAGTTGATAAGCGAAGCGAGTGGTATCAAAGTTACGCATAACCTTGAGAATTATCTTGGAATGCCAGTCTTGCATAAAAGGATAAACAAGGATACGTTTGGGGAAGTGTTGGAGAGAGTATCTTCCCGGCTGGTAGGATGGAAGAGCCGCATGCTAAGTATGGCTGGTCGGGTCACTCTAACGAAATCAGTCCTTGCCTCAATCCCGGTTCATTCGATGAGCACGATTATGTTGCCGGCGTCGACTTTAAATGCTTTGGATCAGATTTCTAGAGATTTTGTATGGGGTAGTTCACGGGAAAGAAGGAGACATCATCTCTTAGCATGGGACCAGATTTGTGTGTCGAAGAAACAAGGAGGTTTGGGAATTCGTAAAGCTCGGGATATGAATAAAGCTTTTATTGCGAAAGTTGGATGGAGATTACTAAAGAATAAAGAGAGTCTTTGGGCCAAGGTTTTGAGGAAGAAGTATAGATTTGGGGAGTCAAATGAGCAGCCTTTGACAACAACCAGGAATACATGGTCACCAGTTTGGAGAAGTGTTGGTATCGGAGTAAGGGAGGTGGTCATGAAAGGATTCCGTTGGGTTCTTGGCAATGGAAGAGATGTTCGGTTTTGGACGGATAAATGGATATCGAGTACACCACTTGTAGAATCAGTAATGGGGATGTTACCGATTGGTTATGAAGATATGCGAGTCTGTGATTTTTGGACACATGGAAGAGGTTGGGATTTGGCTAGGATAACCCCATATGTTTATGAAGACCAGCGATTAGAGTTGTTATCTGTTGTTGTTGACAATGGGATCGGGGTACATGATCATATGTCATGGGGAGAGACGGCGGACGGGCAGTTTACGGTACGTTCCGCCTATGATTTGCTGATTCGAGATGTAGCCCCTAGACCAAATATGGAGAGCTTTTATACACGGGTTTGGCGTGTTCGGGTGCCAGAACGGGTTCGAGTTTTTATTTGGTTGGTTGTTCGTCAGGTGATTATGACAAATTCTGAACGATTTCGGCGACACTTGTCGGCAACGGATACATGTGAAGTGTGTAAAGGAGGGGTGGAGACGATTATTCATGTTCTTAGGGATTGTCCGGCAACGGAAGGCCTATGGAGTAGATTGGTTTGTCCTCGGAAGAGGAGTATTTTTTGCGCAGAGTCTGTTCGAGTGGTTTTATGCGAATTTGGGGGAGGAAACAAAATATGACGATGTTCCCTGGGCTACGACGTTTGCGTTGACAGTTTGGTGGGCTTGGAAATGGAGGTGTGGTAATGTTTTTGGTGAGAACAGAGTTTGTAGGGACAGGATTCGATTTCTGAAGGATCTTGCCAGGGAAGTGGAGAAGGCGTATTTGATGGAGAGTGAAGGCATTAGGAGTAAACCGAGAGTGGAGCAGTGGATAGCTTGGGTGAAACCGAACTCGAGATGGTTTAAATTGAATACGGATGGTGCTTCGCATGGGAACCCTGGTTTAACAACGGCAGGTGGTGTAGTGAGAGACGAAGAGGGCCAATGGGTGTGCAGGTTTGCTTTGAACATTGGTAGATGCTCCGCGCCATTAGCAGAATTATGGGGAGTATATTATGGTCTGTGTATTGCGTGGGAAAGGAAAATACCGCGCCTGGAGTTGGAAGTGGATTCAGAGTTGGTAGTGGGTTTCTTGAAGAATGGGATTGGGGATTCTCATCCGCTCTCCTTCCTGGTACGTCTGTGCCATGGCTTTCTCTCAAAGGACTGGATTGTCCAAATATCGCATGTGTATAGGGAGGCTAACCGTCTTGCCGACGGGTTAGCGAACTATGCTTTTTCTTTAAACTTAGGTTTGTATACGTTTGATGTTGTTCCTTCGGATGTTGATTTGTTCTTGCAAGAGGATGTCTCTGGACTCTCTCGGCCAAAACAAGTATGCGTGTAATTCTTTAAGTTTCCAATAAAACCTGGGGGACATGTCCCCCGGTGATTCATCAAAAAAAAAACTATAAGAGACGATTCTTTGATGTTTGAGAGACTGAAGGGCCATGTGTAGTTAAAAGATTGGTTCACTTTTTATTTGATAATTTAAATAAATAAATAATTAATTAAATTAAGTTAAAGCTATTAAAATAATACATTTTAGAAACTCGGAGGAATGGTGTTTGGCGATAAAACCACCGTAGCTCTGTCGTGTCCGTTCTTCCGAGGTCGTCCTCTTTTCTTCTTCACCGGTCTGATTGTGAAGCAACGGAGCGAAGGAATTTGATGGAGTTGACGGAGCGAAGGAATTTGATGGAGGAGCAACGGAGTTTTGCGGCGGTGGAGGAGGAGAGACGGAGACGGGTGGTGGAGTTGGAGTTTCCGATCTTGGGATCATGTGGAATCTGACGGTGCGCTGGATCTCTCCTAAGTTACTCCACCGTCGTTTCCGGTGGTTGTCCTATCATCTTCTCCGGTAGTCTCCATTTTTACTTCGGTTATTTTCTGCTTTGATTTAGGCTTGAGATTTGGCTTGGTGGGTGAGGATTTGGTTCTGGTTTAGATGTGATTAAGGCTTGTGGTGGTGGCTTGAAGTAAAGATGGCGGCGTATCCATTCTTACGGGATGCGTAGGTCTTTAATTAGCAAGAAGTGCTCGGGTTTTTAGATCCATCTGTTTCTAGATCTTGATTTACCGCCTGAGCTTTAGATCTCTTTAGTTGACGGTCGGGTTTTATCTGTGCTTTGTTGTTCTTTTGGTGTTGACTCTGTAGTCTATAGTTTATGGGTTCTAGTTTGGATGGTCCACGTTTTTTTTTTAAAAGAGTCTATGTCCTTGATTGGTTTTGGTGGACTTCAAATCAAGAGCATGTTTCTTCATTTGATATGTCCTCTTTGCCACCGTTGGGTAACTTGTTGGTTTGCATTTTCGCTCTGAGTCTGGCTCTATTTCGGTGGGGTTTTTAGTGTGGGATGGAGAGTTGGAATACGTGAAATCGGTAGCGCCCAATTACATTGGAATTCGAGGGCCTCTTGAGGGTGCGGCATAGCTGTTTTCGTTACGGTCGCGTGCTTGTCTTCAACTCTAGTTCCAGTGGTAAGCTTTAGTCTCAAATTACCATGACTATTGTTTGGGATGAAAGAGATCAATGGTTAGAAATGCAAGTAGTTGAAGTTTCGCTACAACTAGTTTGTTTAATTTGATTTCTGTTTTTTATGGAATTTGTAGTAATAGATTGGTCTTTTGATCCTATGGTTATCACGTTTTTCGTGTGTGGGTTTGTTGATGTAATCACAATATGAAATAAATAAAAACAAAATTTAGATGAAAAAAAAAAAAAAAACTCGGAGGAATACCTCTGTTAATCATGGTCTTATGTTCAACTTGGACTGGTTTGATATTCAAAACTCTATAGTATCACAAGATTTCGATTCCCTTAAAAACGTGTTCGAATCCTTATTCCTGACACACACAGATAATAATGAAGTTTCAACCACACACCATTACGACAATACATAGCACTATAGTATTTGATAGGCTTGTTTCACTAAAATGGCATGAAACCCTCAATCCATATGTAGGATCATAGGCATGTGTTAGAGAGAGAATGCAATCGAATCTTCTTCCTTCAATTAAGTCTTCGAATGGTGACAGTGCATGGCGGAACAGGTACGGTGCTGGATAAATAATAACAAAATTATATATGTACATATGTATAAGTATAGATTTTTGTTAGAAATACATATACAAGTGTAAATTTTTGGAACTGTTCAGTGCGGGGCGGGACGGTGCGGACTGCGGATCGTCACCATTCGAAGAAGTTTTTTAATTAAAAAAAAAAACTTATCCGATCCTCTCTCTCTTTCTCTCTCTATTGTCTGCCATGGCTTTCTCAAAAAAAAAAAAAAAAAAGAATGCAATCGAATAAAAAACAACAGTTTCAAAAACTTTTACCATGCATGTCATTAATAACTTATAAGTATCAATCACTTGCCTTTTTCAGAAATCTCGTCACACATATCCAAAGAGGAATCAAGTCCAAAGAGAGTGATTCAAAGTAGGAACATGTCAAGTTGTTCAGACCCATCATATAAAAAATCAGATTCGTAAAGACCGTAAGGTGCAATGGAAGAGTAGTCATGGTCATGGTTAGGGTCAAAAGCCACAAAGCTATTAGACTCCTGAAACGGCGTCGTCATAGTAAACATCATTTCAATATCCATGGAACAATCATTCACGTCCTCATCTTTGTTGCTAATCATAATCTTCTCTTCTTTATCAGAGTCTTGATTTGGTGATTCCGAAAATATCACATTATTGATCCTTTCGAGTCCAGTTGAGGAGATTCTAGTAGCTAGCTTGTTAAGTAGACGCGCGGAGCCTAAGGATGAAGAAGACAGACTTCGAAGATGAAGAAGAAGAATGGCTTGGTATTGGAGTCGGAGTCATTGAGGAGGAAATGGCTTCGACGGTCATCACCATTGGCTCATGAGTATTTGGATCGATTCCTTTTCTAATGAGTCTTTTCTTAAGACAAGAGTTCCAATGGTTCTTGATGTCATTGTCGGTTCGGTTTGCCATTTGCTTTGCTATTGCAGCCCACCTTTTCATTATGTATAATCAGTAGTTTACTTTTAAGTATCTTTATGTCACAAATATAATGATTAAAAAAAGTTAAGGGTGTGTTTGAATTGCATTTAAGCACAATTAATTACCTGTTTCCAAGAAGAGAGTGAAGTTTGATTATTTCTTCTTCCTCTTGCTGAGTGAATTTGCTTCTTTTAATCCCAGGTCTTAGATAATTCAGCCATCTTAATCTACAACTCTTTCCACATCTTTGGAGACCTGAAAAAAAAGAAGAAGAATTATTAGGAAAATAATGTATAGCTGTGACTTTCACTTTGTTAATCCATTAGAAAAAAGGAGATATAACAAAGTGAAAAGGTGAATATGTATACAAAAAAACACTTACCCATTTAGAATCAACTACTTTCTTTATTCTCTCTCTAGCGAGATAAACACCGACTAGGTCTCCTCCGTCTACCGCCGGCGTGGCCTCACGCCCGCCGGTGAGAATTTTTTCTTGCTTCTCTTCTTTCCTTTCTTGCATGTCTCTAATGGCTCTGGTTCGGTTTGTGGGTTTGGTTGCTCCGCCGCTGGCGCATCCTCGTCCAGATCCAGACCCAGAACCTCCTCCTTCTGCTTCCACTCTGGATCTGGTTAAGAAAGCTGCTCTGAATAACAAAGCTAGTGGCTTGAGCGCGATTCTCTCTCTTCTCAGGTCAGCGGTTCTCTGCGGTGGTCTCCCGACGGATTTCTTGATATCTCCGAGGACAAGGTGTCAATACCCGTTGGCCGGGCTACTTTCGAGGCCAATACCGAAGAGGGAGCTGGGTCTCTGCTTCATAGCTCCTCCCTTCCATCCAAATTCAACGTTGACGGATGACCTAATTGTCCCACCAGTGAAATCGTTCTCGTCGATGTCTTCCATAGATTCGGCGTGTTTGTTACAATGCTCGTTAAGCTTAGCGTCCTCCAATTCGAGCATGGAGAGACAAATCCGACCACCGTTCAAAACTCCTCCACCGCTGATTTGGGTCCTTTCCTCTGCGACAGAGACCTTCGACGGCGATGAAACCCTATCACCAAAAATTACCCTCTCCTCCGAACACTCAACGCAGAGATATGGAAAAAGATATGAACTGGAAAGCCCTTATTCTTCACCCAATCCTTCCCGGTGGTCACGTTTCCTTAGCCGGCTGTTTCTCATCAGAACGAGGCTCCAATGTCACAGTCCTTCCTCACCGCCGAGTGCTTCTTCAGCCTCCTCCGCTTGTCATGGGCTCTGGGCTGCTGCTTCGGATTATCAAGGATTGCGCAGGTACTCCTCATCTGACCAAACTGAATGTGAAAATTCTGCTTCCGAGAGCATCTTAATCTCCTTCGTGAGATTATTCAAGTTTTCTTGGTTCTTCAAAAACCCTGTAACCTTTACCATATGGCTTAGATCAGATTATTTATATCTTTATGCCTTCTCCATATTCAGAATTTCCAGAGGCTTAGCTCTTAGAAAGGATTTAGGATCCATGGCTAGAGTTAGGCTATTTTGGTTAGCTTGGATTGGTAACCATCGAATTGTGTATCGTTTGATGAATTTGTGTGTTCCATTACTCTATTTAGTGATGAGAACCATAAGGCTTATCTTTCTCTTTAGTAGAGATGATCGGCTTACGGTTTTACAACCGGAAAATCTCAAGTCCTCTAGGATGCGAGTATGTTTAAGCTCCGTTAAAAAGATTGTATCGCAAGCCTCTCAGGGTTTAGGTCCAATCTTACGAGCCATGAATGACCATTTGATGGTCTTGAGTATAAAGAAAGTTGACACCATTAATGTCTCTCTCCAATTTACAACATTGCAAAGTCTCGTGGACTGGGTATTGCTTGTTGTCCTTTCGGCGGTCGGATGTTTTTTGGTTCACGCTTCAGGCAGAGTTCTTATTGATTCGAGCACGCGTTCGGATACTGACTTTGGCTCTCTAGCTATCACGGAGAGGCTTCCAACCAAGTTTTGTAGCTTCTTCTCTATCTTTCCTTTAATTTGTTTAAACTTATGCTTTTGTATTCCCCTTCGGGTTGATATAATTTCTAAGCCATCCGTGTTGGATGTGAACAATGCCTCCTCTTGGAGTGTAACCGAGTTTGAGTAATAGTAATCCATGTGTTGAACAAAAAAAAAACAAAGTGAAATAAACTTTCTTATTTCGGGTCTGAAAGAAATATTTATACTAATTTCTAAATGCTTCACACTTTATAAACAAACTGATAATATAATAATAATAAATCATGAGAAAATACTGTACATGGCTTTCATGGGTTTACAAGATCGCATTATATAATATCAATAGAATCTGGAAGAAGGTTCTATAAGTTTCTGAATATAATAACCACATCAATCTCTTCTATAGAATAAATTATAATGTCATAGAAAAAACTTTACAGAAAGTTAAAAAAACCAGAAATCTCTTTACTGAAGAGTTAAGACACATCTTTCACTAATTATCCCTTAATCATATAGCTTCCAAAATCTTTCAAAAATGAAAATCTGTGTATTATGAATTTCTGTTAATCAATCTGTGACAAAAATCTTTACAAAGATAAAAAAATAGTGAATAACAAAATCTTTGGTCCGACATAAAATGGAATCTAAATAGCTTCTTCAAAGAGACAAAAACATAGGACCGTACACAATGTATGTATGTATATATATATATATATATATAAATATTTGAGTAAGTATATATTTATACCGGCTCTCTTAGGAAGTGAACCCCAATCACCGAGACCGTATTCGTTGATGTATACGGCGAGTTTCCTGTCTTCCTCCGCCGTCCACTCTCCTTTCTTCGTCCCGTTGACGTCGGTCCATGTAGTTCTTCCCATTTCTCTCGCCGGTGAACGGATCAGATCTCGTCACGTATCACTTCTCCAGTGGTGGATTCGGGTCTTCTTCCCTTCCAGATCAAACAAGTGTTACAATGTAGGTAAGTGAATTATTGTTATTCAGATGTATGACTTTACATAAGAGGCTTTTTAGTGTTTATCATTTATGTGAGGTTCTCTCACACTCTCACTTAGGCCTTGATTGGAAGCCTATGTGCGGTGCGGTATTTGTTAAAACACATGGGCATTTATGCGAGGTTCTCTCACACTCCTTTTTTCATTTTAATAATTATTTTCTTAGATTTTTTTTTAACCGTTGTATTTTTATATGTGATGATGTATAACCTTTTCATTTCTTGATTATTGATTAATATCTTGTTTTTTTTAGTTAAAGATTACCATTCGAAATATATGGCATGTTTATTTCATTAGGTTGAGTCACACATATATAGCGAATTCATATCATATAAAGCACATGATATCTATATAATATTCTAAAGTTTTTAAAAAGTGAAGCTCTAGAAAGATGCTACATGTCATTTTTTTTTAATTAGAGCCTCGTATTTTTCTTAATGTTAACATTTGTCTCCTAAATTTTTTGATTTATGTATTAATTCTTTAAAATAAAAGTGAGAAAATTTATGTATTATTACTTTAATATTAATTTTAAAATAAACAATTAACATCAAATTATCTTCCTAAATTAATTGAAACATATGTAAAACTATATTTTCATATATATAGTTTTTTTTTATTCATGAGGTTGCATCGACGAAGATATGGGTGATCAAACTTGATGTAATTTATCTAATACAGTCGATACTTGGACATATCTAATTTCACCCATGGTTTCATGTTCCCAGAAAATGTTAAGGTCTTTTATTTATTAATAAGATAAAATATGATTTTGTAAATCAGATGATATAAGAATCAAACTCTATAAACCATATATGTGATCAGTCAAATTCAAAAGCAAATAAAAATTTCACATCCATTTTTTTTTTTTTTTTTTTTGTCACAACATCCATTTTTATTTAATAGTAGACTATAATAGAGAGGTTCAAAAAGAAGATGTTAAATTTTAGAAACACTATTGAACATATGGTGTTCAAATAAAACAAATATGTATATATATATATGTATCATCATATGGTTCACTTCATATTTTGATTTTAAAAAATATAACTTGTGAGCATATATCTTAATTATCACTTATGTATAGTAAAATAATTATAAAATTAAAATAAATAGTTTTTTCACGCAACGCGTAGACTTTTTCTAGTAATCCTAATTATATGTTGTCACAGGTTTGTAGAGTGGAAAATAGCGCAAAACAATTATTTCCGCTTTAATAACTAGACATGTGTATTAACTTGGTGTATGTAGAATCAATAATCAATCATCAATCATCAATCGTTGATTTTTATGATGTGTGTAAAATATATGTTGTGAAATCATTTGTATAATTGTTCGTTGTGTAACTTGTGTTTCTAATTACTTCTTTCTATCATCTAAATTACACTAGAAATGATGCAAGAGATTCATTTTTGGGTGGATTGGTTTAATATTATAAAATCTGATAACTAACCATTGTTATGAAAACTTTGATTTTTTTTTTTTTGAATAAAAAGAAAAAAATATTCTGATATTTGAAGATTTAAAATTAAAAGAAAAAATCATTTTCCGAATTAAAAGAAATACTAATATATGAGCATATAAACCCTGACAAACAAACGTAAAATATTGAATGATTCAAGCACTCGATTTGACTAAACTTATAGATGTGAAGGAATACTAAACCCTAGTATGAGAGCATAAATCCTCATAAACGAATGTACAATATTGTGTGATTCAAAACACTCTATTTAACTAATTTAGTGGATTAAAAGAATACTGACCCCTATGAATGTCAGTCTAAACCCTCACATACGAACGTAAAATATTGAATGATTTAAATCACTTGATTTGAATAATTTAGTTGATTTAAGTATAAAAATGTTATTTTCCAAAGTTTTTGACAGATGATTAGTTTTCAAAGTAAAAATATTTTTGAGATTATTGTTACAAATTTCCTTGTCATTTTTTGGTTGCTAAATTGTAAATATCATTTATCAAAATGAAAAATTTAGGATTATAAATTGTTTGTAGAACAAAAATGATGTGTCATGATTTTAACCTCATGGCAAAAATAAATAAAAACATTGAAACAAAAAGACGATTGATACACGTGTTGAACTCTCCCCAAAGAAATCATGAGAAGTAGCGATAAAAATCCTGAAATCACCATGCAAAAATGCTAAGTGGAAATCAAAAGGGAAGTGACAAGAACGGTCCATGAAATGCCCACGACCCTAAAGAAAGCACGAGCTAAACCATTAGACCCAAGCGAGGACAAGCATCTAAACAAATAGTCCTATACACTCGTTTCGGAAGCACATCAATCAACTTAGGAATAATAGTAGAAGAGATTACACTAGCTCTACCAAGTTCTCACCCTGTATGGTAACGAAAGACTAATCATGAGCCTTAGTAGGTCTTCCTAAGCGAAGAAATTAAACACAACATAGACCAATTTTGAAACTTAACCTAAAGCTAACCATACTTATAAACAATCCTCAAGCATCCAAAAGCAAGAAGCCTTTACAAACCTACACACTAGTAAAACAAAAGAAGCAAGAGTTTTATTACAACACTTCTTTAGCTAACTAACTTTCTATACCAAAAATTCGTACCACTACCAACACAATGAAGAAAACAAAAGTCGGATCCAATCAACCAGCATACGACACATGAACCTGAAAGTCCTATAAGAGGAGGACTCTCACTCTCAAAAATTCATTTTAAGTTTTTTAACCAATAAAGAAATTTGGAAATTACATAAGACTAAAATCTACAATCTTGAGTAACTCTTTGAGCAATGAGAACATCTCCTCGATTTGCTTCTTTGATCTTTTTCACTAACTACCAGTCACCAAGACTAGAGGTAAGAAACCTGATTTCAGAGATTCGATAACCAAATGAAGGCCATGCTTGAGGTCTCTCCATGGAGTCCACCAAATCACATGCTTTAGTAGCTAAAATCACTTTTGACACTCTATGACTAATCATATTATGAAGAGCCCAAAAAAGAATCTGGAACTTAGATTCATCTTGGGAGGTGATATCAAGAAACATCGTCTACTATGGAGCATCACACTACGTATGTAGTTTCTCAATACCCAAAAACTTTTTATTAGGTAAAGTGTAAAGTGTCATATAATTAGAATTTAGTTCATGTAGTTTTGTATACCCATTCGAATTATAATATATTTGAATTTTTTAATTTTGATTTTGTTTCAGGTCGATTTGTACATATTTCTATTCATATGTGAAACACTTTTTTAAAAAAATTGTCAGGAACACACTTTGCGTATTGAAACAGGTTCAATTTCATAAACAAAATATTGACAAATATATTTTGAATATCATTTATCGATATTCATTTAATCTAGTACATGCATAATTTACCAATTAAAAGACTCACAAATGTAATTTTATTTGTTTTTTGTCAACCAATTGGATGTATTTTTATTTGTTTTTTGTCAACCAATTGGGATATATAGTGGTATACAATAATGGCAAAGATTCGGGATTCTCGGATTAATAATTTCGATTATAACCCAAAGCGTCTTTTGAGAATCAGACTCCGAAAATGTCGCCAAACTTGAAAGTGGAATCGTGTAGCGTAGATTCCGACGAAGGGGTAAAGCTTCACACGAGAATCTTCAAACCCAGAAACGTCGCAGAAGACGATGAGAATCTGGTGATAGTTCTGGTCCATCCGTTCTCGCTCTTGGGTGGTTGTCAAGCTCTGCTCAAAGGCATAGCTTCTGAATTGGCCTGTAAAGGTTACACGGCGGTCACTTTTGATACGAGAGGTGCCGGAAAATCAACCGGAAGAGCTACTCTTACGGGTTTTTCCGAGGTCAAAGATGTCATCGCTGTTTGTCGGTGGCTTTCCGACAACATCTCTGCTCAGAGGATCCTTCTCGTTGGTTCTTCCGCTGGTATACATCTATTCTCTCCATTTTGATCTCTCATGCTCTGATTCATATTCGATCTGTAATTGCAATTTACTTGGAATTCTATGTATTTGATCTGTTGGTTTTTGGTGGAAGACTTAACTCAAAAAAATGTTTAGATTTACAATTGATCATAGAACAAACAGAAATGAAGATATCTCAATGTGTGTATGGGCAGGTGCACCAATTGCAGGATCAGCAGTGGATCAAGTAGAGCAAGTGGTGGGATATGTGAGTTTAGGATACCCATTTGGCCTCATGGCCTCTATTCTATTTGGGAGGCACCACAAAGCCATTCTCTCATCCCCTAAACCAAAACTCTTTGTTATGGGAACACAAGATGGCTTCACTAGCGTTAACCAGCTCAAGAAGAAGCTGAAATCTGCTGTTGGACGCACCGAAACACACCTCATCGAAGGCGTTAGCCATTTTCAGATGGAAGGACCTGATTATGATTCTCAGGTGACTGATATCATATGCAACTTCATATCTTCCATGTAAGAGTTACAGTTAAGTTTGTTGTTATGTACCACACCAATGCACAAAGGATCTTTGCATCTATTCTCTATTCAGATTACACCTGATTGGCAAACAACGGATGTTATAAACCCGTAAAAACGACAATAGTATGATCTTGGCTGGTTAATCATCCTGATCACCTGCCACTTTTCACTCACCTTCAAGGGTTCAATTGCATCATCATGACATGTCTTCAAGTGGTCACCCATTCGAGAATGCACTGCAGATTTAAAAAAACCCCAAAAAACTTCACTTCGCCAAGAACAAAAAATCAAACCATGACAATAAAAATCTTGAATTGTAATTCCTTCAGACATAAGGAAAACAAATCCTTCATATCATGCTTTTTGAAGTGAAGTTTTTAAATATTGATTTACTAAAAAAAAAAAAAAATTGCTAGCTACATTCTGTGTGGTCACTGTAAATGACAGAAGAAAAGCTAAATAAAATAAAATGGTTGGCTCTATATGTAGTCAAAATCGACTCAGACCAAGTCACGGCTAAATGCTAAGCTGATCGATTCGACCCAGTTGCTCTTCTCCGCTTACGCCTTCTTTGCCGGATTCTCCAAATGCTAAATAGCACTAAAACTCCTACAAAACCATTAACAAGTACAAATCAATGCAAAAACAAGAATCCTATCTGACACTGCAATAAATGGTTTCGCAGACTAAAAGGTCTTCAAAAAGTTGTGTATATTACCACTAGCTGCAACACCGGCAGGTACGATCCAGCGAGTAGCAACTAGAAATGGTATGTCAATCTGCGAAAGGAAAGGAAAATAATGAAAACTTTTTGGTCCCTCCAAGTCATAATTAATTAGAAAACCAGGAGATAACATGAATTACCTCATCTCTATTAAAAAGGCCTCCCAGATACTTGCTCCCGGAAGAACCAAGGTCACCTCCTTCCTTGACTGATCTCCAACGTGTTGGTCTGGTAGTCTCGACTGTGACATTCAAACCTCGACCCAAATCAATGCCACGATATCCGGGCAATCTACGGTTCCTTCCTCTGAAATGTAAGTTATATCCCTTAGTCCCCCATACTTCAAATCTGGAGTCACTCTCGCAGATTAGTTCCTCTCCCATCACGGAAGAGTATGCTGAAAAATTTACATCAGTTCTTCGAGATGGCAGTTGTTTATCGTCTGTGGTTACAGGTGAATATCTCTTTGAAAATCTTGAGAACAGTACAGGGTCTTTGATATTTGAACTGGTAAAATCTAGCATTTTCTTCAGGAGCCAATAGCAGTTGGTGACCATGTGGCTGCTGTCCAGGCAATTTGAGTCTCCATAAACACCAACTCGACCTTCACCGATCTCTAATAGCCCAAGAACAGAAGGGTCTTCCTATAAAAAGAGCCGCATTACCACCCACAAAAAAAAACACAAATTTCTCTAAAATTCAAGAAAAAATATGAAAGGCACCGTTAGAAGCAAACAGAAGTGGTTTCTCATTACCTTCGTTGACCCAGTTTCCAATAGATTCTGTGTTGCGCCACTCTCAGAGCTGTCCAGTAAAGGAAAACTGTGCAAAAACCCACCAGCAGGAAACCTGACTATGTTTGTTCCAGAAGCATATCGACTCTGCTCACCGTCAATACTAAAATCCCCATTCAGAATTTTATCTCCAAACGCGATCCCAAATGATGCAAGAAGGTTATTGAGAGCGGGGATATTTGCACCTCCAGTGACTGGAGTCCACCAACTGCGTGTGTTATCATCGAAGAATCTCATTTTCACCATGGTATCAACATTATACCACTCAGCAAACACAAGCAGACCCAGTCCTGTATTAATAACATCATCTCTAAGTTTTTCAATCTCTTCTGGAAAGTACTCATCTTCGAGGTCAACCATCAAAAGGGTTCCATATTGCTGAGCATCAAAGCATGTAAGGGGGGAACCAAGAGTCTCGATATAGTACCCAGCATCACGTAGCATGTTGAACATGATGTGAAAGTTTGTGTGCAGGTGATCACCATGCCAATCAAGAATGTCATTGCGGACATCCAAAGAGTCTCTTGGAATATAACCTGGAGGATATTTAATGCTGTGAAATTGATCCCACAAAACACGTTTCACTCGTGGTGGGGTGGGAATCACTTTCAGTTTCAACTGAAGAGAACAAGTACTTCTTCTAAGCCCACTTTCTCCAGAAGCTGATGGGCTATAGACTATCACATTTACATTGCCTTCTATTTCACCTGTAAATTGTGCACCCTCTTCCTTGATCTGCATGTGTAAAGCTAGATAACCAGTCCAGGGCCATATGACATCTGGGTACTTAAAGTGAATGCTAAGAAGATTGCCATCTTCATTTGCAGGATGCCATGTTGGTGGGCTTTCAATATAGCCAATGACACCCATACCATTCAGAATTGTCGTGTTGAACATGACAGGCATAGCACCTGCATATAGTGGCTGACGACAGAAGGGCCATGAATATGGACAATCATTATAATCAAGAATGCTCGGGAAAATGCTTGCTCGGGGCTTGTAGCTCTTTAGAATTTCATATGATTCTAATCTGACAAAGAGTCAGAAAATTAGATACTAAGAAAATAGGGGAATGAGATTAAAGCAAAAATAAATAATCCACTGGCGTTAACCAATATGGGTAAGTTTACTTACAAGTCAACTCTTCCAGCACCCTGCTCATACATATTGGGACCTGAAAGCTTAGCAGCACCTTCGACCAATGCCTGCTTCATGCTTGCTGGATTGAGCAGGTATTTCCTTCTAGCTTCAGGAATAACACTTACAAGCAGGCAAACAATACCAGCAACAACAGGACTAGCCACACTTGTTCCGGACAAGCTTTTACAACCAGTGCTGATCTTGGACCCCGTAATGTCACGGCCATATGCAACCACATCTGGTTTGACACGGCCATAACTGTACGGAAAACAAAATATTAAGTGAGGGTTTGTATGACAACCATTTTATATCTCTACGATTGTAGGATTTGTAAAACAGGAATGTTGGAGCAGCAATGAAATATAGTACCCATGAGGAATCTCCCAGGTACTCATGCCACGAGATGAAAAAGAAGCTATGTGATCATCATAGTCAATGCCGCCAACACCAATGACATCACTCTGGTCAGCTGGGTTATTTAATGTTCCGTATAGTGGCCCATCATTTCCAATTGCAGACACCATTATGATATTGCTGGCTGTTATTTCCCACACCTGTTCGAAGATAATCAGCGCCTCTGAAATATAATACTGCTTATATATCCTAGAAAGAGACCCCTACCACTTGACTCATCAAAATAATGGAACCTTTAACTAAGAGTTTAAGGAACCTGTAATCATTACCTTCTCTACAAAAGGCAGATCCAAGTAATCTGGGCCACCAATGCTCAAATTCAATACATCCATATCTGTTGCTATGGCATAATTGAAAGCATCAAGAAACCATGAGGTGTATGATACCTGCAAGAAGCTGAGCGCAAACTTATTATAACCTGTTTGATTAAGATAAATTGCATATCTGGGAAAACATGTATGATATGAGTAAGGATGAAAAGGAGACAAAGAGAAAAGGAAGACCCTCGAATATAATAGCAGTCGACTATACTGTCTTAATGAAAAGAAAACAATTCAGCGACTATCAGTAACCAAAATAAGTATTTCAATCCTAGCAAATGTAACTGGAGAAACACAAACAGAGATTATTGATTCATGTTCATGAGTGAGTTAGTCTAGTCGAAGAGACGTTAAACCCCTAGCCAATAAAGAAGATGTATTTGTTGAGTGATCATGCATTACCTGGGCATCTGTGAACACTCGGAAAGCATAGAGTTCTGTGTCAGGGGCAAAACCAAGACATTCTGAATTCTGACCAGCAACAACACCAGCAACAAATGTCCCATGCCCCAAGTTGTCATTCAAAGTGTTCTCGTTCGTCCAATTTGTACGCTCCTGAAAGTTACTGCGTCAATACCAGCTTCAGAGCTTCTTAACAAGACAAATAGAAATTCAAATACCCTAGTAGCTGTAAACACTCCTCTTTATCTAAAATACTATGGTTCTATCTCTATTTCTAAATAGTGGTACCTTGATATTACGGATATGGGGATGGTCAGCTCTTATTCCGGTATCAAATATAGCCATTTTGACTTTAGTACCAGTGTACCCCTTTCCCCAGAGAACATCTGCTCCAAACAAGGATGTAACTTGAGTCTTCTGCAATGCAGAAAATAAGAGAATTCATAAGAGAACTCACTCACAATCACAAATGAAGATTAGCATATAATTCGAATTAGCAAAACAAGTATTCCAGTAGATTTTTAAGAACAACTAGTACATAATGAAGAAATCAGAGCAAACAAAATTGACTATACAGCAAGAGAGTAATGATAACAATAGAACAATCTCTGACCTGAGCGAGAAGATGACGATTCCAGTTTAACGTTGTGTTACAAGTAGCAGCCATGGCAGAGCAATCAGCTCCTTGTTCGAATGACATCGAAGTAAATATCTTCCCAGGACGTTTCTTCCCATCGAGAAAAGATCCTCCAAGCAAAACTCTCTGGTATTTGAACTCCACGTTCACGTCTTTCACCATCTCTAACCTCTCAATCTCTGCAACAACGGCCTCTTTTCCGATTTCCTCGATCCATAAAACACCGAAATCCGTCGGATACTTAGCCGCCGGATTCTTCCTCTCGATCCATCCCCAACCACCGGATCGGATTTTCGATTCGATGTAAAATCGATGAGTTTCCGCCGGATTGTACTGCTTAAACCGGATTACGTAGTTGGTCTTCGCTGCGATTTCGAACTCCGAGCGAGTTACGTTCTCCGGATTGAGAATTTGGTGCTTAGTGTTGGGACGGAGGCAGAAGAGAGAAACGGAGAAGAAGATGACGAGGAGAGATGAAGAAGCTCCTGCGAACACCTTCATGGCGATGATTGAATTTAGGGTTTGATAGAGAGATTCACATGCCTGGAGAAATTGCTTCACTCCTATGGGCTTTTGGTGCAGCACAATGATGAACACACACAGTGTTGGTGGAGTATGACTTTTGAACCGGCTGGTTTATTCGGCTTAATCACAACAAACCGATTGATTATAAGCATTTTTCCTTTTTGGTCAACCAGATTGATTTTGGTTCAGCTTAATTTTGTTACAAGCCAATTTTTCGGGTTTTACACTTCAGATTTTCTGCGTGATGGTTTCGGGTTCGGGTCTATTAGAACTCAAATCTGATGAATGTTGATGAAGATTGAGAGAGATAGTGAAGAAGAAGAGTAAAGTTTGTTATGGGAAATGTATTGACTTGAGTTAACCGTAAATGAATGTCTAATACCCTCCCCTCAAGATGGACGGTATAGCGAAGTGATACCCATCTTGGATATAAGATTCTTGAACAGAGCAGGTTGCATAGCCTTGGTGAACACATCTGCAAGCAAATAATCTGACTTAACGTGAAATGTTTTGAGAAAGCCAGATTGCAACCTTTCTCCCACAATGTGACAATCATTTTCTATGTGTTTGGTGCGCTCATGAAACACATGGTTAGAAGCAATGTGTAGAGCAGATTGATTGTCACAATAAAGAGTAGCTGGAGAAGCAGGAGCACAATGAAGATCCTGAAGCAAATGAGTTAAACAGATTAATTCACATGTTGCATCTGCCATAACTCTGTATTCTGCTTCCAGACATTGTAGGTTGTTTCTTAGCTCTCCAATAGATAAGAGAATCACCAAGAAACATACAGTATCATGTGATTGACCTCCTAGAATCTGGACAGGTTACCCAATCTTCATCAGAAAATGTTGCAAGTCTGAGTTCTGAGGATGCAGGATAAAAGAGACCTTGTTCTGGATCATTCTTGATATAGCGAAGAACTCTATTAGCAGCTTGAAGGTGTGTAGAAGTAGGAGCTGACTTATGAACTGCAAAGGTAATATCAGGTCTAGTATGAGTCAAGTATATCAATCTTCCCACTATTCTCATGTATATAGAAGGATCTTGCAACAACTCTCCATCAGAAGCAGCCATTTTCAAATTAGGCTCCATAGGAACCGATAGTGGTTTACATCCCAACAAACCAGCATCTTCAAGTCGTTCCAATGCATACTTCCTCTGATTAATAGCAATTCCTTCTTTAGTACGTGCAATTTCAAACCCCAAGAAATACTTTGCTAGACCAAGATCCCTGAGCTTGAAAGCACTCTTCAAAACTTCTTTAAAAGCTTCCACTGTAGTATCATCATTGCCAACCACCAAAATATCATCAACATATACCAGTATTATCAGGGAGATACCTTAGTGTGTTTGACAAAGAGAGAATGATATAATGAAGCTTGAGTAAAACCTTCTCCTAGAATAACCTTGGATAACTTCTAATTCCATTGTCGTGAAGCATGCTTTAATCCATACAACTATTTATGCAGCTTGCACACAAAATTTGGAGGATATGACATGTCAGTTAATTCAGAATATCCAAGAGGCAAAGTCATGTATATTTCCTCAACAAGATCACCATTCAGAAAGGCATTGCTAATATCCAGTTGAGTTATTGACCAATTCTTGATACCAGTCAAACCAAGAATCATTCGAAGAGTACCAATTTAGCAATTGGTGAAAAGGTATCCAAGTAATCTAATCTTTCCAACTAAGTATAACCTTTGGCAACAAGTCTAGCCTTATGGCGTCCTAGACTACCATCAGGATTGTATTTGATGGTGAAAATCCACTTACAACCAATCGAATGCTTGCCTGAGAGAAGCTCACAGATAGAGCAAGTACCAGTAACTTTTAATGAATTCATTTCAGATTTAACAGCACCAGTCCACTCCACAGATTTAGCAGCCTCCTTAAAGGTTTTAGGTAAGGTAGTGGTGGTAATGGAAAGAATAAAATTCTTATAAGGAGGAGAAAGTTTGTCATTGGACAAGAAAGAAGAAATTGGATAAGATGTGGTATTAATAGGGTGAGCTAAAAACTGTGTGTTTTGGTCTAAAAGGTAAGAGTCATATTTATCTAGGTAAGTGGGAACCTTAGTTTGACGCTTAGGTATAGAGTTAGCAGGGGGGCCTCCTGATGGAACATGAGGTTGATTAATCTCTGTGAAGAGGATAAAAGAGAAGTAGATGTGGAGTTCTCAGGTAAAGAAAAAGAATGATATGGTGAGTGATCATGAGAAAGATCATTAGAAGGAGCTCAAATATCTTCAATAAGAATAAAATCAGAAGACTCAATAGGAATATCAAAAGCAACTGGAAAAATAGACTCTGGATCAGGTAAAGGTAATAAATCTTGAGTGAAAGGATCAGAAAGAAGTGGTTCTTGTAAGAAAGGGAAAACATTCTCATAAAAAACTATATTTCTAGTGATAGATATTTCCCTTGTATTAATATCAAGGACCTTGTACCCTTTGTATCCAGAAGGATAACCAAGAAAAACACATTGTGTAGCTCTTGGGAAAAATTTGTGTCTGTCCTTTAGAAGAGTAGAAACAAAGCAAAGACATCCAAAGACTCTAATATGATCATAAGAAGGAGGTTTAGATGTTAACAGTTCATAAGCGGATTTGGTGTTCAAAATAGGAGAGGAGGTTCTATTAATAAGATATTTTGCAGTTAGAATGCAATCTCCCCAATATTCCAGAGGAATATTTGATTGAAAGAAAAGAGATCTAGCCACATTAAGAATGTGCTGATGTTTACGCTCCACCACATAATTTTGTTGTGGTGTATAAGCACAAGAAAAGAAATGAAGTATCCTTTTGGATTTAAGAAGAGAATTAAAAGAAAGTTCATGAGCATTATCTAAACGAATAGCTTTGACTTTAGCTTGATATTGTGTTTCAATCAGCTGAAGGAATTCAGGAAAAACGATAGAGACTGAACTTTTATTCTTCAAAAGATAAACCCAAGTAACTCTAGTACAATCATCTACTAGAGTTAAAAAGTATTTGTACCCTTCTGTTGTAGGAACATGAAAGGGACCCATACATCCAAATGAATTAAATCAAAAGGAGATCAGATGAAAGATTCTTAGAAGAAGGAAAAAACAAACGTTTTTGCTTTGCTAAAGGACAGACTGTACAAGGATTTTTGTTGAGTTGTTTTTCATGAGAAAGATGTAAAGATTTAGAAAGAAGTTTAATCTTGTTGAGTGATGGATGTCCAAGTCTTTGATGCCAAACTTCAGTAGAGATTTGACACAGAGAATGACTTGGAGATATAGAAGAAGAATGATCTGAATGAAGAGATTGACTCTGTTTGGATTAGAAAGATTGAAAGATTGAAATTTAAAATTCGGCGTGTCCATTTAGTTCGTTTATCTCACTTATATATACCCAAAAAAAATATCTGAAACTTTATTTTTCTCTCTCTCACTTTATTTTGTCACGCGCTTACTCTTTCCTCTTGCTTTTTTTCCCCTCTCTATTCTTTTGCTTTCAAGCTTCTTGATGTGGCTAGATCTCTTTTCTTTCAATCAAATATTCCTCTGGAATATTGGGAAGATTGCATTCTAACTGCAAAATATCTTATTAACAGAACCCCCTCTCCTATTTTGAACAACAAATCCGCTTATGAATTGTTAACATCTAAACCTCCTTCTTATGATCATCTTAGAGTCTTTGGATGTCTTTGCTTTGTTTCTACTCTTCTAAAGGACAAACACAAATTTTTCCCAAGAGCTACACAATGTGTTTTTCTTGGTTATCCTTCTGGATACAAAGGATACAAGGTCCTTGATATCAATACAAGGGAAATATCTATCACTAGAAATATAGTTTTTCATGAGCTCATGTATTCGGTGAGTTAGTTTGTTGCATCGTTGAATTAGTGAAGTGAAGTGAAGTCGAATTCGAGAAAGAGAAGCTCGCTTGACTTTGCCGTGGTGCTCTTGTTGTCGAGGCTGAGCTTGCAGCGAGGTAGAGCGAGGTGGCGGGGTCGGCTACGAGCTGCGCCGAAGAAGAAGACGTCCTAATCAATTTTAATTTCAGTTGGGCTTTACAAGGCCCATACGTTTCTCAACACTAGCGAGGACATTAGACTTGCTAACACACTCGTGAGTTTCCTTGCATTACTCCTTTCTTTAAATTATTTGCTTTAGCTAACTCACTTGCTCTTCTTACGTAGCTATATTAGCAACTTAATTCTTGAGCTAGTCTTGCTTGTTCACCTAGCGTAGTTGGAATGAAATCTTGAATTCACTGTTACATCTGTAGAGCTGGAGTAACCTATGTGCAATCTCTTGTGCAACTTGATGAATTTGCTTGACTTAATCTCATACATTTGCTTGTTTTCCTGCAGGATCATGTCTTCTCAAGACCCGTTGAACCGTGATGTTAATGTTAATGCCGATGCCAGAACTATTTTTGGAAGAAGAGACGTCGACGTGAAGCTGCCAAAATGAAGGAGGCTCGACCATGACTATATCTGTGGAGGAAGTTCGATCAAGAAATCGGCCAGGACTTGAGACTTAGCGCAGTTTTGTCCACGGTATTCAATGTCATACTTGCTCAGCTCTATAGCCCACTTCGCAAGTCTTCTTGACTGGCTAGGTCTATGAAGGATAGATCTCAATGGGAAAGTACTAAGTTCTACTATGCTATAAGACTGGGAGTATGGTTGTAGCTTGCGTGCATACATGACAACAGATAACACAAGCTTCTCCACTGCAGGATAACGGGTTTCTGCACTAGTGAGTGTCTTGCTAACGTAAAAAATTGGCTTATGCTCGCCACGTTTGTTTCGTATCAGTACTCCGCTTACTACTGTATCTGACACGGCGGTGTATAGGAACTAAGTTCGACAGGTTTAGTAAGGATAGGTGGACTGGCCAGGTATCTCTTCAATGCCTGAAAAGCTGCTTCACACTTCTCTACCCACTCGAATTTGATGAGTGCATCGATCTGCTTTGGATTTGCCTCAATGCCGCAGTGAGTAACTAGGTAACCCATAAATTCCCCTAACGTAATGGCGAATCTACAATTCGTAGGATTCAACTTCATGTTGTAAAAGTTGAGACGTTCGAAACATTCTTCTAGGTGCGCTACGTGATCCTTTTCTTCCAATGATTTGATGAGCATATCATCAATGTATACCTCCATCGTTGTGCCGAGCTAATTGGCGAACATCTTATCCACCAACCGTTGATATGTAGCACTAGCATTCTTTAGACCGAAGGGTTTTACTTTGTAATAGTAGATGCCACGGTCAGTGATGAATGATGTTTTCTCGCGGTCCTCGGGGTTCATCAAGATCTGGTTGTAGCTAGAAAATGCATCCATGAATGTAAGTAGCTTGTTTCCAGCTGTGGCATCTACAAAGCGATCGATATGAGGTAGAGAAAAGCTGTCTTTTGGGCACGCTTTATTTAGAACAGTGAAGTCTACACAAACTCTCCACTTGTCATTCTTCTTCTTTACGACAACTGGATTCGCAAGCCACTCTAGATATTTGACCTCCATGATTGAGCCCACACTCAAGAGTCTCTCCACCTCATCGTTGACGGCCTGCGCTCTTTTAGAACCCAACTTTCGTCGCTTCTGCTTCACCGGCTTGAAGGTTGGATCAATGCTGAGCTCGTGAGTGGTGATGTTGATGTCGATTTCAGGCATGTCCTCGGCGGTGCAAGCGAATGTGTTGATGTTTCTCTTAAGGAACGAGACGATGTCACTCTTGATGTCATTGTTTAAGTTTGCACCGATCTCTACACAGCGCTCTGGATGTTTGTCGTCAATGCAGACAAAGACGGTAGGATCGCAAGTTGGCACGATGTCCTTTCTTCGTGATCCTCCGTAATCTGTAATTGTTATAAGAGCTTAGAAATATCTTTGATCGGCTCTCTATCTGTCCTCATCTTCTTTCGTCCTTCTTTGGACTCATGATCGGTAACCGGGTTCCAGAGTTATGTGCAGCCATAAAGCACATTCAGGATTCTCTTAGACCTCCTCTAATCTTTTTGATTATGTCGGGAGTAGGGAACTTAACACACAGGTGATAACCAGAGGCTACTGCCTTCATCAAGTTCAACCATGGGGTACCCATGATGACGTTGTATGGTGCTGGGTTATCTGACACGGAGAATTCTACCACCTTCGTCACGCCTTCAGCTAGAACAAGTTGCCGGATGGTTTCCAACATCATTGTTGTTCGACCTGAGATACCAGTTAGCGGCTTTAGAAGCGCTTTGATCTCGGACAAGGAGACTCCCATTCTCTCAAGCGTACCTTTAAAAATGATGTCGACCGTGCTTCCTGTATCGATTAATACTCTCGAGACAAGAAAGTCATCGATGACTAACTTGATTACCAGTGGATCATCGTGCGGCCTATCGAATCCGTTGGTTTCTTCTTCCTCAAAGGACAACACGTCGTTTGGAAATTCAGAGGGTGCACAGAAGTTGGCACTTACTTTTGCACGTCGCAGGAAAGCTTTGATGGAGAAAACTGTATCTGCACAATAGTGGGGCCCTCCCATTATCATTAAGATCTCCATCTTTTTTTTTCCGGGCGTTGGCGCTTCGTTATTGTTTCTACCTCGTTGAGGTGGTGCTGGAAGCTGCACTTGCTCTTGCTGGTTACCATATGCGTCAGCGAAGTCATCAACGCGAATGTTGTCGGCGAGTTTTCCCAGAATACAGTAATTTACGGTAGGATGGCCATGTGTCTTGTGGAACGCGCAGTAGGCAGCTTCAACGTACGTGTTCTCGCTTTGCGTCCAGGTGTTATTCCATGAACCATGTCTGCGACCTTGACCTTGACCTCGACCAGCGTAGCCGCGTCCACGTCTGTAGCTTGGAGACTCTACTTGATAATTGTGAGCTCCTCTGAATCCTCCTTCATGTTCGATGAATCCTGACCTTTGGCTCTGTTTCTTCATGATAGGTTGGTTTTGAGCAGTTGAAACAATAACGTGGATAGAGAACATTTTGACTCAAATATAGCCATTTTGACTTTAGTACCAGTGTACCCCTTTCCCCAGTGAACATCTGCTCCAAACAAGGATGTAACTTGAGTCTTCTGCAATGCAGAAAATAAGAGAATTCATAAGAGAACTCACTCACAATCACAAATGAAGATTAGCATATAATTCGAATTAGCAAAACAAGTATTCCAGTAGATTTTTAAGAACAACTAGTACATAATGAAGAAATCAGAGCAACCAAAATTGACTATACAGCAAGAGAGTAATGATAACAATAGAACAATCTCTGACCTGAGCAAGAAGAAGACGATTCCAGTTTAACGTTGTGTTACAAGTAGCAGCCATGGCAGAGCAATCAGCTCCTTGTTCGAATGACATCGAAGTAAAGATCTTCCCAGGACGTTTCTTCCCATCGAGAAAAGATCTTCTAAGCAAAACTCTCTGGTATTTGAACTCCACGTTCACGTCTTTCACCATCTCTAACTTCATAATCTCTGTAACAACGACCTCTTTTCCGATTTCCTCGATCCATAAAACACCGAAATCCGTCGGATACTTCGCCGCCGGATTCTTCATCTCGATCCATCCTCAACCACCGAATTGGATTTTTGATTCGAGGTAAAATCGATGAGTTTCCGCCGGATTGTACTCCTTAAACCGGATTATGTAGTTTGCGATTTCAAACTCGTTCTCCGGATTGAAAATTTGGTACTTAGTATTAGGGCAAGTGTTGTTACAGAAGCAGAAGAGAGAAACAGAGACAAAAATGACGAGGAGAGATGAAGAAGCTCATGCGAACACCTTCATTGAGATGACTGAATTAGGGTGTGATAGAGAGATTCACATGCCGTAGCTAAAGAAATTGCTTCAATCCTTGGTTTTCTGGGGCTTTTGGTGCAGCACGATGATGAATACACACAGTGTTGGGTGGAGCGTGACTTTTGAACCGGTTGGTTTGTTCAGCTTAATCACAACAAACCGATTGATTATATTGGGTGAATTTGCTAAATATACGAAATCAGATGAATAATAAAGAATACTATATGAAGTCCATTAATTAAGTGAGTAACTAAAATGTACTTGTTTTTGTCATTCTAACCTTAGCACGTGTGAAAGAAATCAACAAATACGAAGGATCTGGTGATATCATTCGAACTCAAGCGTAGGAGAAACCCGAGACCTTTGGCGGAGTAGGTAACTGTAGCAAGACAAATCCATGGCTCACCGGGCCGTCACTCCGGCGTGCGTGGTCTCTCACCGAAGGTGATGGCGTGGTGGTGGTCATGCTAGTGATGAGGTGCTTATGGTGTTGATGTGACGGCAAGGTGGTTGCGGCGGTGGTCGCGATGGTGGTGGTGGCGACGGTTACCGTGACTGTGGCGGTTGTGTGACGTTGGTGGTAGTCAGTAAAAATGGTGAGGCTATTTTTGTAATAATACACATTACATTCTTCATATATTTTAATTGGTTAGTTTATTTAATCTAGTTTTTTTTTTGCGTTATAGATGCCAATTTCTCTTTATTATAAGGATTCTTTTCTTTTTGGTCAACCAGATTGATTTTAGTTTAGATTAATCACACATTGTTACAGGCCAAATTTTCGGGTTTTTGTTTCTTTCTGCGTGTTGGTTTCGGGTTCGGGTCGGATAGGATTATTTTACCCGTGATAACAACTCTTTACCACTAACAATAAAATTGACTTCTTATATAGTGAGATTATATGAACAAGTGCCTCAACCAAAATTATGTTAATGCTACAATAATAGAACTCGATGCGGATTATCTCAGAAAATAAGTCATTTGATGCCAAATAAGCATACTATCGATGTTGCCGATGGTATCATATGTTTCCTCATGTCTTTAAAATAAGGATTGTGTGACATCTAAATTCGTTATGTTTAAAAAAACTAGTATTTGTTATTACAACTTGCAAACCTACAAACCTGGCACTGATTAATAAGCCATTTAGTGCATTAGCAGCAAACTATACCATAAGTTGTTGTGAAATTTCTAATGTTTCTTAGGAGATCGATATCAATCCCATTAAAGAAACATTGACTTTCTAAATGCACCATATTATTCAAAAAATACTTGGTAAAAGCCATTACAATTTACAACCTACTTTCAAATTTGTCCAAAAAAGAAAAAACACTATTTTATCTAGCCAGCAAATTTTGATAAGTAACCTTTTGCAGTTACAAACGAAGAAGATCACAAACAAATATATATGCGCAAAAAACAAATATATATATATATATATATATATATATATATATATAAATACAAAAAAAAACACATTATTAAATATCTTGGAACCTCGTGCATGATCGATCAAGGCAACGTAACGTATCATGGAGTTTCCGCGACCCACTTTGTAACATCCAAACTTTTTTTTTTTTTACCTAGACATATCTACTGCACAAAAACATAACAATTAAACTAATAAAATAACTCACCTCCCCGCAAGAGATCTCACATCCCTCGCTACTTATTCCGGGAACTCACTTCCCAATAAGTATACAGGAGAACACACCTCTCCTCTGATTAGAGCCGCCTCACGTAGTATAGACACCATATTCCTAGCCTGGAATATCCTCAAAGAAATGACCCACACTGGTCCACACATATAAAGCACATCTAGGAACCACACGCCTCATACTCATATGAAAGTAAATAAAGAACACCATAAATTTTCAAAAATGTATATCGTTTCAACACCAACGAAAATACAAGAATCCAGAAACAACAACGCAAAGCTCAAAACCTGAAACTGGAAACAAAACCGAAAGAAACAACAACCGCTCAAACCTAGACCTGCTCCTCTAGGTCCTTCTTAAACAGTACAACTGCCTCCACCAGCTCAGCCCTCGACGCGAACTTGGAGCCTCTCCACGCCCTTCTCAGCTCAAGCCTAAGCCCTCCTGCGAACTTACCCATCTGAGCCCGCTCATCATCCCTACCGCTACTTGCATAGGCCACTAGCCTGCTGAACTTTGCATCATGCTCATGAACCGACTGGTCTCCCTGAATCAGTTCCCTGAATTGCATCTCTAGCTGCTCCACCACCTTTTGAGAGAAAAACCTTGCATTGAACTCGCCCAAGAATTCTCCCCAAGTCCACAATGTCCGCCTTCTCCGGGCCTGGACACCGGTCCACCAGAGACGAGCATTACCTTCCAAGAACTCAACTGCTAGATCCACACAGAACTCAACTGAGAGAACGAAGCCTTCGCTCAACCTCCAGCCTCCACTCATTGGCTTCCTCTAGGCCCCCTCCCCCCGAGAAGGACAAGGGCCCCATGAGCAGCAGCTCATTGGACAGCGCCAGATACAGCTCCTTCAAGGTCGCTATTGGAGCATGTTCTGGTACTGCACCCGGTAACCGCTCTAAAATCAATGCCAGTATCTTCGCCAAACTATCCTCAGGATCCTGGGCTCCACCTGCAGCAACACCCGCACCTGGGCCTCTTGCCGCACCAGTAGATCTAGCACTAACTATACCACCAGCTAAACCATCCGACACACTGACAGCACCCACTGAAACCTCCTGATACGACGGCGAAACAGCCACCTACTCTGACGACTTACTCTGAGCCTCCCACTCGAACGACGAAGACACACGACTCCGACCACGACCACGACCACGACTCCGGCCTCCACGGCCACCAGCTCTGCCACCACGGCCTCTCGGAACTCTAGCCAACGCACGCTGCACTTACCAACAACACATTCTAAGCTACTAGAATTCACAGAATAAACGTCAAACAATCACATACCGTAGAATCTCTTTGAAGGCTCGGAGAGGATAATCTAAGCCTCTACAACCGACTAAGCACACATAATCAATTAAACACATAGTCTCAGACATCCAATTTCTATTGTCCTAAAACGTCTAGGCTCTGATACCAAAACGTAACACCCAAACTTTTTTTTTATTTACCTAGACATATCGACTGCAGAAAAACATAACAATTAAACCAATAAAATAACCCATTAATTCCATTTATTAAACAATCCTTTAAACCAATTAATTCAAATACCAGAATTCAGGAATGAACATTTAATAAACTAGCAACCTAAAAACATCGGTTCGCTAGACTAAACAACAAAACATAATCCCTATCATCCTCTCATCCCAGCCATGATTCCACGATCTCACACTTTTCCTTAACCTGCAACTCAAAGGGAAAAACAGAGTTGCGTGAGTATTATCATAAATACTCAGTGAAGCGGTCATCCCGCCTACCGATTACATAATAGGGAAATATCATGCCAAATACTTCGTGAACAACCAACATTCAACAGATATGCAACGATCAACAGATATGCAACACTCAACAGATATGCAACGATCAACATATATGCAAATTTTCACAGTTTAACAAGTGGTGTCGATCGACACCTCTCATGAGTGTCGATCAACACTCCAATCACTATACCAAACCTCACGATCATAAAAATGGGGTGTTGATCGACACTGCCACTAGGTGTCGATCGACACCTCCCACAGAAACCGAAGCCGAGTCAAAATCCTCACGCAGACTCGATTCGTTTCCTCACAAGATCACACACGATTCAATAACCATTTATCACACGAAAACATTAATATAAATCATAACCATCACAATCCAATCCTAATTACCACAATTCAATCATTCAATCCCTAACAAACTAATCCCGTAATCGCGATCACGCACTCACCTCGATTCCAGGAGGAACGAGGAATGATAAAGGACTAAACCAGCGACGAACATCGATCAAAACTTGCAGGAATAAGGCTCTAACGACGCTAGCCACGCAACACGATTAACCCTACGCCACTAGAAACACACGAGAAGGTTTTCGAAGGAGTTCTTTGCAACAATCCTTCAAAAACTCACCCAAAAACTTATCTCTCTCTCTCCCATGATTTTCTCTTTTTCCCACGGCCAAAAGTCAGCTCAAAGACTTAAATAGGGAAGCCCTAGGGTTTATCCTTCAAACCGAGCCAAACCGGATGATTAAAACTTAACCAAAATCGATCGCAGAACTTGGTGTCGATCGACACCCACCACTGGTGTCGATCGACACCCCCTTTCCAAATACAAAAATTGGAAATGGGATGTTACACACTTACCTTCAAAAATTTGTTTTACAACATACAAAAAAATCTTGTAAAACCACTCCAAGCAAAATCAAACTAGCTTCACAATCAAAACCGAACACAAAAACAAAAGTAACTTCACAATCTTGGAGCTTCTTTCCTCTGTTCATAAACAACAACAACTAAAAAAAAACACAAACAATGAGGGAATTTCCAAGCTTAAGTGGAAACACAAACCACAAGATGTCATCAACAATGGTGTCATCAACAATAGTAAAACCAACTTCTTTCACCCATCCATTGCGTTCACCAGTTCCTTACCTATTTGGTGGTTTAGCCCCATGCTTGGACTTATCGCTTTCGCTCTCTTGTTACTCGCTTGCTCTTTTGGGAGCTCTCACGACAAACAAACGACGGAGATGGTGAGAAACAAACGGAGCCAGGTGAGAAAGTGACGGCTAAGATTTACGAGGAAAAGATTCTTGTGAGTTGTGATCATGGCTGGAGAAAATAAACCAACCTTCTTGGCTACTCTGGTTGTGGCTAAGACTAGTGTGATGAGAGTGGAGTGTGTAGTCAGCGGTGGGATTGTTGAAAATAAGGATAAGAAAGAAGGGCAAAATGGGGAAACTAAAGAAGGGTAATCGAAATCGAAATCACGGTGACAGAGACGATAAAAAAGCTCCGTATAGAGAATCTGAATACAATGTACTGACAAATCGAAAGCACGGAAGCTTAATACAGTGTACTGTTTCTGATCACGATCGAAAGTTGCGGCACCCAAAATCCGAATCGAGAGATTACATCGAGGGGCTAGACATCGCATTTTTTGTGGGAATTACTATAATATTTTGGGCTTTTATTTCATTGCTGCTCCAACATTCCTGTTTTACAAATCCTACAATCGTAGAGATATAAAATGGTTGTGTCATACAAACCCTCACTTAATATTTTGTTTGCCGTGTCAAACCAGATGTGGTTGCGTATGGCCGTGACATTACGGGGTCCAAGATCAGCACTGGTTGTAAAAGCTTGCCTGGAACAAGTGTGGCTAGTCTTGTTGTTGCTGGTATTGTTTGCCTGCTTGTAAGTGTTATTCCTGAAGCTAGAAGGAAAAGCCTGCTCAATCCAGCAAGCATGAAGCAGGCATTGGTCGAAGGTGCTGCTAAGCTTTCAGGTCCCAATATGTATGAGCAGGGTGCTGGAAGAGTTGATTTGTAAGTAAACTTACCAATATTGGTTAACGCCAGTGGATTATTTATTTTTGCTTTAATCTCATTCCCCTATTTTCTTAGTATCTAGCTTTACATATGCAGATTACGGAAGAGGGTGCACAATTTACAGGTGAGATAGAAGGCAATGCAACTGTGATAGTTGACCTCGAAGATGAGTACTTTCCAGAAGAGATTAAAAACTTAGAGATGATGTTATAAATACAGGACTGGGTCTGGTTGTGTTTGCTGAGTGGTATAATGTTGATACCATGGTGAAATGAGATTCTTCAATGATAACACTCGCAGTTGGTGGACTCCAGTCACTGGTTGTGCAAATATCCCTGTACTTTTCTCAAGATTTTCCAAGAGATACTCACCTGTAACCACAGACGATAACCAACTGCCATCTCGAAGAACTGATGTGAATTTTTCAGCATACTCTTCCGTGATGGGAAAGGAACAAATCTGCGAGGGTGACTCCAGATTTGAAGTATGGGGGACAAGGGATATTTGATTACATATATTTGATTATGTAGGTTTGCAAGTTGTAATAACCAATAGTTTTCTTAAACATAGCGAATTTAGATGTCACACAATCCTCATTTTAAAGACATGAGGAAACATATGATACCATCGGTAACATCGATAGTATGCTTATTTGTTTTCCATTTCAAAATTTAATAAACCAAGAACTCTGTGTTTTTTTTCCTTTTCATATTATCATCGCTAGTTTAACCGAGGCGAGTAACTGCAGCATGTATAGCATCAGCGAGGTGAGGCACTGTCTTCGAACTTAGACCAGCCATGCTTATTCTCCTGCAATACACATTTTGAAGTTCAGTATCTTCATGAAAATTACAAAGTTACCTAGTTTTTTCAAGTTTTTTAACTTTCATGCAACTATAATTTCAATCGCAACAATGTGGGTACAGAGATATCACTTTCTCAGAACATCTACCCAACTATCACATTCAGATACTATATCCTCTCAGAACTAACCATTTCAAGAGACATGTGTAGAAATTCTTAGAACTATCTTTGTTTATATAGCTAGAGAACAGAAAGATACTCATGCTCATATGCCTACAATTTTTTAAAAAGAATGACAGAATATAAGTTGCCTTACCCGTCAGATGTCATGTAAATGTGGTGCTCTTTGGTCATGAAGGCCACTTGCTCAGTGTTCAATCCGGTAAAAGTAAACATCCCAATCTGTTTGATAATGTGACTCCAGTCGCCAGGTGTTTCTGCAAGCCAGACAATTTGTCAAGAACAAAAATGTTGCAGAGTAGACTTCCGAATGATTCTGCAAACCTGTAAAAAAAAATGAACGAAATTTCAAAGAAAACAAGAGTTATAAATAAACCTCTAGTTTGTAGAGCTTCAAATAACTGTTGGCGCATGCTAATAATGCGGTCAGCCATTGCTTTCAGCTCAACAGTCCAGTCGTTGTACATATCACTGCCAAGATATACAAAGGAAATTCAGAAACTTGGAACCTAATTCTTCCATACACAGAGATTCACTATAAGCTTGATTATACAATAGAATATGTTAAGAGTCGTAATGCACAATTCCACGAAGTATGTAACTCAATATAACCATTTTAACAACATAAACTATCAAGTTCCTAGGTACAGAAGGAAGATCTCTCTCCCCACTTGCCTATTAAGTGAGAAAACTAGTTATGTAAGCTTCCATTTTCGTATATATATTTCCACATGAAAATCATCTAAAATTGTGTATTTCTACTAATTAACTAAGGGCTAAAGGTTCCTTTCCCTACAAATATTTTCAAAAGCATAATGGTAAACAAAAGCATGGATTTCTTAGTACTACTCTCCCCTAACAAGATACAACACAGACCTGCTTTTCAGAATGGTGGCAACAATTGATGCTCCATGAATGGGTGGGCTTGAATACATGGGCCTCACAACAAGCTTGACCTGGCTCTCAACCTTACTAGCCACATCTGCCGACTTGCAAACCTTCATATTACATCACACAAATTAGATGCACTATTTAAGTATCATATTCTTTAACTATATTGAAAAATGTGACAAGAAATGGTAGTTTCAAAGTTCTTGAGATTACTACTGAGTTAGCTAAGCCAAATAAATATGGACATATTTCAGGTTATAAGTATGCAGCCTTAAGTGTGCTAGGTTTGAGATGCTTAGTTTCTGACAAAAATTAGTAGGCATGCCATAGTGAACCATCTGATACCTACTAAATCTTACTATTCTGAAGATGGATGGAAGCAAATAGAAAGTGAGAAGTTTGGTTCCTTACAATACTAAGGGCGCCAACACGCTCCCCATAAAGTCCCATATTTTTGGCATAACTTTGAGCTATCAAACATTCGCCGCCATCAGCAACAAACGTACGGACTGACTGTGCATCTGTGTCAAGGCTACCACTAGCAAAACCCTGCAAATTTGATAGGAAATAGGAGTCAGGCTGTTGTTTTCGACATCGGATAAGATTCAAAAATAGACTGTACTGGGATTCATTTGTTTCTAAAACAACCCTTGAATAGACCAACAAAGCAAGACAACCGATATGAGTTACCTGATATGCACTATCGAAAAAGGGTAATAAGCTTCTAGATCTTATTAACTGTCGAATCTGTTCCCACTGCTCAGGGGTTGGGTCAACTCCAGTGGGATTGTGTGCACATGCATGAAGTAAGACTATAGCTCCAGATGGTGCAGCCCCAAGATCCTCGATCAAGCCTGTTTTTTTGAATGACAAATATCGAATGCCTTTTATGCAATACTGTATTAAGATTTATTTCCTTACTCATATTCTCAAACGCAAAATTATGATCAGTACATTTGGGAAAAGTAAAGTGGATGGATAAATCAAAGCAGCACTCATGACCGAAGCAAACTAGATTACGGAACCAGGAAGGTAAAAGATTGAATTCATGGAGAAATTAAAAACCAACCTTGGAAGTCAAGTCCACGGGTTGTAGGATCATAGTAACGGAAATACTCCACAGACAAGCCTGCCAGGTTGAAAACCTTGGGATGGTTCCCCCACGTAGGTTTTGGAATGTAAATGACATGCTGGAAGAACGAGAGACGCAATGAGAAACAATTCTTTGATTAACGAATTCATTGACAGTCAAAAACCAATCAAAACTAGAATAGAGAAAAGTTTTACCTGGTGGTAGTGCTTCGTTAGAAACTCAGCCCCAACTCTCAACGAACCAGTACCAGACAAGCACTGGATTGTAGCAACTCTATTCTCTTTAATAGCAGGACTGTCCAGCAAAACAAGAATATGTAGAAAAATATCACACACCATGAACTAAAACAAAGCGAAACACAGATTAACGACAATTCAAAGACTAAAGTAACCGATCAGCAAGTATATATTACCTATCAGCACCTAAGATGAGTTTGGCACTTAATTTGTTGAAATCAGCAATTCCAACAATTGGAATGTATTCCTTGACCCGGGACCTAGAAGAAGTAGAGAAAAAAACTTTGGGCAATAGCAAACAAGAATAAAAACAAAAATTAAGATGAATTACTAGTAATGATATACTTATAACTTACTGGTCATTCACTAACTGTAGCTCTGCCCTTCGCACCACATCAAGAACAAGGGGCTTCCCTTCCTTTATAAAACCAAGGCAAAAACTAACTGATCAACAACCTAAGCTCGCAAAAACCGCTAATCGTTACGACTACAACGATGCGTAGGAAACGGAAAATATTACCTCGGTTCGATAAGCACCAACACCCAAATTGATCTTAACTGGACTAGGATCATTGTTATATGCAACAGTCACCTGTATTAGCAAACACACATAAACCTAAAAACGTTAAAATCAAACCTATACTCCGAATTCATGGATTATTGATCACAGAGACTAATCTATTTAGTGTGCCAAGAAGAAATTGATCGATCAAACGAGTTTAACGCATATGGATCACAAAATTTATCCAGAACAATGAAAATTCCGCAATCAGATTTAATCGACGATTTTGAAAAGCGAAATGGATCGAGAAACAAGAGAATCGCAGAAAAAACAAAAAAGTAAGATGGATCTAGAATTAGGATCTTGGGGAGTAGTAGTACGTACACCGAGGATAGGATCTTCGGGAGCACGAGCGACTTTTGAGAAGACGGAGTCCATTAGAGAAGGATTCGAGGAGGAGGAGGAGAAGAAGATCGGATTACGAGAATATAATAGCGTCGCCTTTTTGGGTCACAAGTAGTAATGAGAGAAAGAAATCTAGTAGCTGTATGAGATATATATCAGTGGGCGCAAAAGCTTCTTTGTGAATTTTGGGTATTAAAATTGAACTTGCCGACCAAGTCGGGTACTTGCTTTTCTTTTATATTTTTTCAAAGTCTTATTTGTTTTTAAATGGAAATTATTATCGACAATTCTATACAACTTTTTTTAAGTTTTCTTTCCATCCATACTACTCTTTTAAAATGTTTCTAGTCATACCATTTATGACTAGAAAACTGACTAAAATCTCCTTGCTTTCTTATTAGGTTTATCTGATTAAAAAAAGAAAAAATAAAAAAATAAAACAAAACTCAAACCTTTTCACGATCGCCGTCTCTTCTTCTTCTTTTTCTCCGTCGCACGACGTTCACTCCGATCTCACGATGGTGCAGGGCAGTGCATTATAAGTTCGTAAAAAAAATATTAATTAATTAGAAAGATTTTTTGTGGTATGCTAACCATGGTTTTAGTTTGGTTCCATGAATCTAATACTGCAGTCTTCATGAATTCTAGCGAAAGAAATGGGTGGTACATCGGATGTATCTCAGGCGTTAGTGATGTGGCCAGATTCTTTGGACCCCTGTACGGAGTCTGGGCAGATTTAGATGGTGTTATTTGCCGGGTGTTGGGCCTAAGAACCTTGCTATCATCTCCTTCACCACATTTGGCGTGACCTGCTTGTTGTGAAACCATCTTGACCATCTCTTTCACCACATTTGGCGTGACTCGCAACTAATACCCGACGCTCGTGAAACCATGTTGACAATGTCAATCTAATCGTCTCAAGAAGTCATATAATCGGCAACTCAAGAGGACTACTTAGCATTGAATTCAGTGACTCCGTAATGTTTGTTGTCATCATGTTGTAACGGTTTGCGGGAGCATAAGAACGTGCCCACTTCTTGAAATCAGCGTCTTCGAGATACTTGGCCAGGACCGAATTTTTACTTTGTATTATGCCGAAAGTCATGGCAAACTCTTGCTGAGTATAAGCATTCGCAGTTGCTTCAAAAATTTTCATAAATTTCCCGTGACGAGGTTTTATGTTCACTACAAGAAAACACCGATTTAGCGTCATCATATTTCGACGCTAAAACATTTTAGCGTCGAAAACATTTCGACGCCTAATCGTCGACGCTAATTTATTTTCGACGCTATTTTAGCGTCGAAATGAACTTCGACGCTAATAGGACCCTAATTTAGCGTCGGATGTTCGACGCTAATCCGACACAATATTTCGACGCTAATTCAACGCGACTTTAGCGTCGAATTAGCGTCGAAACGTCTCGATGGTAAATCGATACTAAATCGATCCTATATTAGCGTCGAACGTATCAGGTGTCGACGCTAATTTAGCATCGATTTAGTATCGATTTAGCGTCCATTGGTAACATTTTTTTAAAAAATTATTATACAAAAAATATTATTAATTAAAAATTATAATTATAATAAAAATTAAAAATCATCCGATACAAAATATAATTATCCGTTACAAATAAAATTAAAACGCTACTCCTACGGCAGTTGTTGAGTCCCTAGGTTCACGATGTCTTCTAACTCTTGGTGGAATTGCGTTGCATCGGGAGGTGTAGGAGGCGGTGGAGGACGCGGCATGCCTTGCAAGGCATTGGCTAATGCCGGATGATCCACTGCAATGATGTCAAAGAGACTGGTCAATGACCCGACATGGGTCTTTAGCTGCGCTTGTTCCGTCTTTAGCTGCGCAATCTCAGCTTTAGCAGCTTGCAACTCAGCGGTCACACGCGGCTGAGACGAACCCGAAGAGTAAGAATATTGAGAAGACGAACAAGCTGCCGGGACATCTTTGATGGATCCAACACCCATCGTTCGTCCTTTCTTCTTCGGTGCAACCTAAAAAATAAAAGTGTTATACAATAAAATAATAATTAAAAATAAGTTATAATTAAAAATAAGTTATAATTAAAAATAAAAACATAATAAATTACCTCGTCGTAAAGTCTATCGAAATCTTCGAGACCCATCATAGACTGGACAGACTCATCAAACTCTTGCAGTCGTGCGTTGTACGCGTTGAACGTTTGTTCCGCTTGAGCGGTAACAAACGTCCCATCCTTCTTCCGATGAGTTTTCTCCATCACTTTAACCATCGGAGGAAGATCACCGCCATCAGCCTGTTAAACAAAAATAAACAAAGATAAAAATAAAATATATAATAAATAAATATTGAAAATATTAATAATTAAACAAATTTATTTAATACAAAAATTACCATATCCAGTCGTATTGTGGCATATGATGATTGACCCGCTGTATGCTTTGAAGATCCATCTCCTTCAGCCACCGGCGTGGGACGGGATGCTGAACACTTCCCCCATTTAACCACAGATTTAGGATCCTCCCAATACTGCACTAGACCCAACCAAACATCGGGATCCATCGCGAGCGGCTTCGCCTCATCGCCTTTCTTGCCCTACGCTTTCTTCAAGTTCCGGACGTAACCGTTGAGACGCTTTAGGGCCTTCCTCTCGAACGCCGCTCGCACTTCGAAAGTATGAGCTTCCTCCTAATGTCACCCTTGCTACAAAAATATAAGTAATGTTATGAATATATTTATAATCGAATAATTTAATAAATAAAATTAAATAATATAAAATGACTTACCGCCCATGACTCGAACCAAATATCTCGAACATTCTGCGGCGTCATGCTCCAATTAGGATGCACCATAGAGAAGTGGGCCTTGATTGCATTGGTGACCGAACGCGCAACCTTGTTATCCGTAAACCTATTAAACAAAATAACAAAATGTTAATAATTTAATTATAACCTGTAATTAAAAATTAATTACAAAAAACAAATTTAATTAGTAATATTGAAAAAAAATTAAAACATACCATAATGTACCACGAGGCCTCAACGGATGGATTATCCTAAGCCGTGTCTCACGTCCAGGTTGGCGAAGAAGCTCAAAAATCCGCATCATAAGAGGCGCATTTGGCGGTGGAGGGGGCTCATTGTGGTCATCGGGCTGATCATCTTCGCCTTCTTCTGGCTCTGGATGATGTTGTGTCTGAGGCGGTGGCGGAGCTTGTGGCGGAGCTCGGAGCGGAGCGTGTGGCGGACCTAGTGGACGATAGTTTGCAGCCTGCGAACCCGAACCCGATGCTGATCCGGATCCGCGACGACCAGCGGATCCGGGAATCGAACCTTCGTCGCCAAATAACTCGCCGTATGAAGGAGGATGACGTCGATCACCCTATAAAATAAAACAAATTTATTAAATTTAAAAATGTAAAATATAAATTTAAAATTTAGGAAATAATATAATATTTTTGAAATAAATTTAACATATATGAAATTATTTTAAATTATCATAAATTAAATGGTAAATTCATTGTTCCTTTATTAAAATTAATTTAACAACCAAAAAACTCCTTAATTAGTTTTATTTGACTTTCCATAAATATATTTCATTAAATCTAAATTCAAATCAATAAATTAGCACATCTATATTCAATTCCATAACTTATCAAATCTAAAATCAATTTCATTTCCTAAAATTTATTTCCTAAATTTTTCCTAAAATCTATTTCATACCAAATATACTAAATTCTATTTACTACATATTTATTAACGTTAAAAATGTACAATATAAATTTAAAATTTAGGAAATAATTTTATAGTGCTGAAATAATATTGGGAATTTTTTTATATTTTATATTTAAGAAATAATTATATATTTTCAAAATAAATTTAACATTTATGAAAAATAACTTTTAAATTCGGTTTTAATTTTAAATATATATTATAAATTCAATAAACTCATAAAACTGTTTTATTTGACTTTACATAAATAAATTTCATAAAATCAAAATTCAAATCTATAACTTATCAAATCTAAATTTAATTCCATAACTTATAAAATCTAAATTCAATTCCATTTCTTGAAATTTATTCCTACATTTTTCCTAAAATCTATTTCATATGAAATTTCCTAAATTCTATTTACTACATATTTCAAATTCCATAACTAATATATACATCTAATTTATAACTAATTGCAAAGATATATAAAAAATTTTAAAATAAAATAAATATATATATATATATATATATATATTACCATTTGTTTTCCGGCGGTGGCTGACGGCGGACGGAGATGCGGAGGAGGAGAAGGGACGGCGGCGAAAGGAAGGAGATGCGGCGGCGGCGGAAGGAAGGAGATGCGGCGGCGGAGAGGAGAGGGAGAGGAGAGGGAGAGAGAGAGGCACCGGAGAGTGGGAGAGAGAGAGAGAGGTGCGGGAGAGAGAGACCGGCGGTGGCTTGAGAGAGAGAGAAAACGGCGGTGGTCGGAGATGGAGAGAGTGAGAGGAGAGGATTTTACAGATACCGGAGAAGAAGACTTCGGTCTCCGTATAAAAATCGGGAGCCGACGCTAAATTAGCGTCGGCTTGCATTTAATTATATTTTTTTTCCCACGCACACTTCATTAAGATCCGAACAATTCGACGCTAAATCCGAATTAATTCGGTTTACCGCCGTTGGTTTAAACAAAAATTTTTTGAATTTTCCCGGTTAACCGCCATTGATTAAATAAAATTAATTCAATATAGCGTCGAATTTGCGTCGGATCAAATTAATTTTTTCCGTTTCATACCCTAAACCCTAAACCCCAAACGTAAAATTTGTTCAGATAGCGTCGAATCGATGCTAAATCGACGCTAAATTAAACTTATTTTTCATTTAAGGTTTAGGGTTTAAGGTTTAAGGTATCCGCCACTGGTACGAAAACTATCTTACCCTTTTCAATCTTTCATATAATGGAATAATTTAAAAGTTTGAAATTTGAAATTACATAATTGGTTCATAAAGGGTTATGAAGTTATATATAAACCTATATGGTTTTTTCAAATAGCAGTCCTTACATGCATTTGTAACATCGCATCACACAAACATACTAATTTGTTGGCAAGTAAATCTTTGAATATAGATAACATTGTAGCTTCAGTCTGAATTGTAGACGTTAAAGCTTTTATTGTTTACACCCTAAACCCTAAATGAAAAATTAGTTTGATATTTGCGTCGAATTAGCATCGAATTACTTGAATTCGACGCTAATTCGACACTAATTTTGTGATATTAGCGTCGAATTAGCGTCGAATTTAAGTGATTCGATGCTAATCCGACTCTAAATCAGACTTATTTTTCATTTAAGGTGTACAACATATAACGATAATAATCACAATAATTCAATAACAATCTAACATGAATCAATTAGTGTCGATAACAATCATACAACGAGATATATTTTTATTATGCAACTCCAATAAAACATTACAAATAATGCAACATAATTTTTAAAACGACTTCTTTCATAGGTACTATACATTACAGACTTGAAAAATTTAAACATACAACGGTTATGGTACAAGTACATAATAGACTACTAATTTTTAAAACATATATGTATACATACATATATGTATGTATCCACTCCAAACAACGGTTAGAACCAGAAACTTTTCTTTCCCTTTTGTTTCTTTGATGGAGAATCTAAAAACCCGTCGCAAAATTCCCTTTTGATTGCATCAACATCTAGATTTAAGTTTGGGATTTCTGGGCTTTGGACAAATTCATAATCGTAGTAGTGATCCTTACATTCATTTGAAGTACTTCCACCGTAAGTATCTGACTTTTCAATCAATTGAGATGGTTGTCCGTCTTCGAGTTGCCTATACAAAACTTCGTCAAGAACCCGCTTCTGGTCATGACATTCTGGCTGCTTATCATATTTGTGTTTTGAATAACTGATCCCATCTTCAAATTTGGGACTCACAACATTGGGAGGAGAGCATGAATCAGCTTCCCACGAGTAGGTGGGTATCTCTTTAGTATATTCGCCGCACTGAGATTCAATTTCCCACGAGAATTTAGGAATGTGTTGGATGTTTGGCAAGCACTGGCTGTCCGGCACTATTGTTGATGTAGAATCTTCATTATGGGTTGGTGACCACGTATCAAATTCCCACGAGTAAGTGAGTATCTCTTGAGTGAATTCGCCGCATTGAGTTTTGATTTCCCACGAGTATCAAAAAAATTTCCTACGTTTGTTGATTTAGAGTCTTCCTTAGGAGAGCTAGAAGACATTATGTGTGTTATTGATAGGTGTAGAAAGTATACACTCCATCATATGTATTTATAGTAGAAGACATGTTTAAATGAGTTGTCAAATCGGATTTGTTTAAATGAGTTGTCATATAATTTTCGTATCTGTAAAAAATTTAAGTGGAGATTTTAGCATCGATTTTGCATCGAATAATAGCATCGCAGTAGCATCGAATTTGTTTGCGTCGATGTTGCATCGAATTCGCGTCGTTTTTGTGTCATTTCTAAACGATGCTAAATAAGTAGGTGAACCCGTGTTAAATGTGTCATGTACCTACCAAATTCGACGCTATATTCGACGCTAAATCGACACGTTAAGCTTAAAATATCTTTGTATTTTGCTTACATAAGTCAGAGTAATTCAACACAAAAGCATAACACACAAATATTCAATTTCGAAATGGCAAACAGAGATCTATGGAATTACAACCTCCGTTCAAAACCCTCCAAACACAACTCTTGTTCCTTCAAGCCCTCCATACGATGACTTAAATGTTATTGATGTTGGACCGACAATGTCCCTCCAACCAACTGAACGATCCCAACACGAAACACCCGTAATACCGGGACCTGGCCAACTTATACGGCGAGGATTGTTTCGCAAGAGGTCGCACGATGCGAAGGTGTTGCGAGGTGAAAGTTCTCAGACACGGCCAACACAAGATTTCATTCGTGAGGTCATCAATGAGCCACAACAAGGCGACCAGGATTTTAGTAGTCCTCAGTGGACTTCTACTATCGATTACTTAATCTGTGAAGGTACGTATATATATTTAACGCTTTTACCATTACAATAATGATTGAAGATGAAAAATACTAACTCTATCATTCATAAATGTAGGTTCTTATAACCACAGGAGCACACCATTCTGGACCCAGGTTACAGAAATTCAATCCCCGCAGTCACTATTTGTGAAAGTTAAAAAGGTTTACGTTGTTGATAAATATTATATCCATTTATAGATACAATTTATCTCACAACTAAATTGTATCTTATTTTCAGATTGTGGCTATGCTCTCCAGTGTGACCCCCAACGGGGAGGGAGATATGCTAGTAACCTTGAAGGATCCGACAGGAAAAATCGAGGGAACTATGCACCATAACATCCTCAAAAATGACGAGTACAAACTCGCCACTGTTGTAGGTGCGGTGGTCATTCTACAGAATGTTACCATATGCCGTTTTAACAGGAACTCTAAATACCTCAACATCACAGAGCGGAACATTGTTAAGGTAGATTTTGCATAACTTTCTAAATATTTCTGATAATAATAAACTGAATTCCTTTTCCAAACAGATAATTGGTGCTAATTCGATGATTGCCGAATACGAACCAACCAAAGTATCTACTATGAAAGAGGAAGATGAAGGAACTACTGGGTACGAATATGAAAGAGTTCCAGAATCAGATGATGAATAAACATCCGACCCGTCTATAGTTAAGAATAAACTTAATTAAGGCTTTATGTTGCTTTAATGTTTAATATTTTCCTAGTATCCATAGTACGAGTTTATAATAATGTTGTTATCTGTAATATTTCCTATTTTCTAATTAATGTAATATTTTATGTGTAATGTAATATTTTGTGTGTAATGTAATATTTTATGTGTAATGTTCTTCCATTCGAATAAGTAAAATACCATTAACAAAAAAAACTAATTTTTAATATTAGTGAATGTTAAAAACGAACAGAAATTGCTAATTGCAAATATGTAATGGGCAAATTGGGGAAGCCTCGTAGCCTAATGGGCAAATCGGCACATGTTACTGCATAGTTCCAAAAATAAATACAAATGAAATAAAAACAGCCATATATGCTTCACTCTGAATCGTCATTTGTGTAACAACCCGCCCCGTGGGACCCACATTACAGCGCTGCAGCGCATCGACCCTAACCCCTCTCTTGCAGATCAATTGGTGACAGCTTGTCCTGTGGGAGGGTTGTTAAAGGGTGAGGTCCTGGGTTCGAGTAACGCCAGGCGCATCAATAACCTACTTGTGCTACAAGAGAGGGGTTAGGGTCGATGCGCTGCAGCGCTGTAATGTGGGTCCCACGGGGCGGGTTGTTACAATTTGAGTTGTCGTCATCCTCATCGGTACTTTCTCCACTCTCGTTTGCGAACTCGTCTTCGGGATTTTCTGCATCGTTAGCATCCGGAAGTATTTCAGCTTCTCGATTTTTCGGATCTATAAGAATGATGTTGTCTATATCTGCTTCTAGAGTTGTTAGATCCACGGCCGTTTCATTTTGCATAGGAGCGTCGTTTGATTAAACTATCATTCCTCTAGGTGCTATTTTAAGCACAGATAACCATGGAATCCCTGTTTTCTGACACGTGGATATGGAATGAAACATACTTGATCCACTTGTGATGCAAGGACAAATGGATCATACTTTGCATAAGAACGCGATCCATTAACATCGATAACACCAAAATTTCCTACACGAACCCCTCGCCCTACAACTGGATCAAACCACTCGCATTTGAAAAGGGTGCACTTTAAGTTAACCAAACCAGGGAATTGCACTTGAATAATGTCTTGGATAATGCCATAAAAATCCGTGTCCCCGGCTCGAACTACCACACCATAGTTCGCAGTTGCTCTATTTTTGCCACGTTCGAACGTATGAAACACATAACCTCGTGTAAAATACATTGGAGATGACGTGACTTTCCCCAACGGACCTTGGATCAACTCTCTAAACCATACATGGTATGACATGTCTGCATAATCAACCTGGCAGATACAGAATACACATTGTAAATATAGTAGTATATACACAAAGTGTACATATAGGTTTTTATGGAAACTAGATATATATATATATATATATATATTATCTTGTGTTTAACTTATATACCTGAGTCCTCAACCATTTAGCAAAGTGTATATCTTTACGTTTTTCAATCTCATCAGCGGATGCATTTGGGAAAGCCTCGTTAACTTGGCGAATGAATTCACTAATAGAAAATATGGTTATAACCAATGCGTTTGTTATATATGTTTCATAGCATATATAAGTACGAAAATAACTCTTTTGACCTCAATCCATACTTGGGAATTATAATATGTACCTTAAAAATGGGCTAACTTCGTCGCATTGTAAGAGAATATATGTGTATGCACAATTGTAGTCTTCGAACGAGGACCAGTCTTCTTCTCTTATGATTCCCGCCTGCCTACCAACTGCACAAAATATATCTGGGACATCTGAAACTGGATACGTTTGTGCGATGCCACAATCGTCGTACCTACGTGGAGCCCTTTTTCGTGTCCGGACAGTTAGAGGGAAGTAATATGAGCTGAAATGAGAGGTTTCTTCGGTTAAACTGCCCACAACAATTGATCCCTCAACCCTAGCTAGATTTTTAGCCTTTCCTTTTAAGTGTTTCATGAATATCTCGAAAGGATACATCCAACGAAATTGAACGGGGCCTCTTAAATCGGCTCCGTGAGGAAGATGGACAGGAAGATGCTCCATCACATCAAAGAAAGATGGAGAGAATATTTTCTCTAAGTTGCACATCAATATTGGGATGTTATTTGATATATCATGGTTTTTACCCAGTTTAGACCATGATATAAGTCCAATATATAGAGTCTTTGTTGTGTTTTCCATTGGTTTTAGAGTCTTTGCAGGTTTCTACACGTTTGGAGAATAAAAGATGTTTACTGGGAGTTTTGGAGCATTACGGAAGAAGCCGTCGAAAATGCAAGTGAAGAATGGATTTCAGAGACTGGTGTCGATCGACACCATTCCTGGGTGTCGATCGACACCCTGCGCGTACACAGAAAGCCACTTTTCAGAAATTTGCCGTTTTTGCCCAGAAGTTCCAGATGTTTACTTTTGTGATCCATGACGGTTTAGAACCTGTATAAATACGTTTTCCAAGTCATTGTTTAGACTTATGCTTTATTTTATCAATTACTTAGAGATTTTCATTAATAAAAAGATGTTTTCTTCTATGATCATGTATGAGTAATTTCCCTGTTAGGTTTAGGGTTATTCAAGGGTTGTTGATGATTTACTAGATCTGATTTTTATTGCATAGGATTAATATCATTAGATTGTTCTTCATCTTGTCTCGTGTTCATTGTTGATTTTAGATTCATGACCTGAAATCTGATCTTAGGATAATTAATAGAAACGACCGTTTGATTGATTTCCTGAACTAGACTTTGATGAGCAAAATTCCTTTTCGCAAAGAAATTTGGTTTAGGGTTTTGTGAGCAATTGAACCTGAACATTAATGTTTGTTTAGATTGTTAGGATTCGCAAAGAAATTTGGTCTTCTAGGATCTGAACATAGATAATCTCTGCAGCGAAACCTGATTGGTTTTATATTCGTGATTCATGTTCGTGAACTGAGCTTAATAAATCCTATTTTTAATTGATCATCTGCATATCTGATTTACCTGAGATTTCCCTGTGCCTGACTCTCTTTTAACTGATTTTCACAACCGAATTTACTGCTTTGTTTACTTGCATTCTTTTTATTCTGCCTAGCTTAATCTGAACTTATTAAATCTATTGTGTTTCACTGATTCCCTGTGGATTTCGATACCTTAAGTACTGCATTGATCTCTTTGTTTGAGAGAGTAGCTCTTAGGTTTAATTTGAGCATATCAAATTTTGGCGCCGTTGCCGGGGATCGAACCAGGGTCACCCGCGTGACAGGCGGGAATACTTACCACTATATCATTATTGTTTAGTTGTTGAGTTCCATCCTGAGTCAGAGTTCACACACACAGATCTCGAAAAAATGCTCCAACTCCTAAGCCCAAAATCCAAAATCAACCAAAACACAAATTTTATTTTTGACACATAATTTGTTTCCATATTTAAATATCGTCATACAAAATATACCTGCAAGTGCTTCATGCACGTTTGTTGGCAAAAGTTCTGCAAAGGCAAAAGGCAATAATCTCTGCATAAACACATGACAATCATGACTCTTCATACCAGAAAATTTTTTCCCTTGCTCCACAGACTTAGAGAGTTTTGACACGTATCCATCTGGGAACTTAACTTCGGTGGAAACCCAGTTGAAGAATGTCTGTTTGCCTTCGCTTGACAATCTAAAGCTAGGCACTGGAGCTCTCCCATCTCCCTTGAGATGTAACTCAACTCTAGAGCATATAAGAGGCAAATTGAGTCTAGACTTCAAGTTGTCTTTAGACCTGCCTGGAACGTTTAAGATGGTGTGCATGATGTGATCGAAAACGTTTTTCTCAATGTGCATGACATCAAGATTGTGGCGCAACAGATGATCCTTCCAGTACGGTAGATCCCAGAAAATGCTCTTCTTATGCCAATTATGTTCTTCAAGGTATCCAACCGGGAGATTGGTCGGAATATTAAGCCAGTTACCACCACGTTTGGCTGTGTCTTGAGCTCCCCAATAATCAAGTTGACCTTCAATTTGTTCTCCTGAAAGATATGGAGGTGGGGGGATACATACACGTTTGCCCTTTGTGAACAACCTCCTGTTCCCCCGGTACGGATGGTTCATAGGGAGAAACCTCTGGTGACAATCAAACCAACAAGATTTTCTACCATTTTTTAGTTGGAATGCATCTGTTTCATTTTGGCAATACGGACATGATAACCTACCATGTGTTGTCCAACCAGATAACATTCCATAGGCTGGAAAATTGCTTATCGCCCACATAAGCACAGCTCGCATGGTAAAATTCTTCTTCCTAGAGTAATCAAAAGTATGAACCCCATGAGACCACAACATGTTCAACTCGTGAATCAGCGGCTGTAAAAACACATCAATAGATCTTCTTGGATGCTTGGGGCCAGGGATTAAAATACTCAAAAACAGAAATTCCCTCTCCATGCACATATCAGGCGGAAGGTTATAAGGTGTCAATATAACCGGCCACAAAGAATATTGCCTGCCAGACATACCGAACGGACTAAAACCATCTGTACATAGGCCAAGATAAACATTGCGCTTCTCTTTAGCAGAATTAGAGTGTACCGATTTGAAGTGTTTCCAAGCTATTGCATCAGAAGGATGATGAACTTCTCCTTCAGTAGTTGAATGTTCCGCATGCCACCTTATTGATGCAGATGTGCGTTCTGAATGGTATAACCTTTGTAGCCGATCAGTTATGGGCAGGTACCACATTCTCTGGTACGACACTTTTCTACCAGCTCCTTGGGGCTTAAATCTTGGTTTGTGGCAAAATCTTGGTTTGTGGCAAAATCGACATTCCTGCAGACGTTCATCATCTTTCCAAAATATCATGCAATTGTCAATGCAAACATCTATCATCTGCGAGGGCAATCCTAAACTAGAGACTAGTTTTTGTATATCGTAATATGACTTAGCAGCTTGATTACCCTCTGGCAAATATTCTTTTAGAAGAGATGCCCAGTCATCCATGCAACTCTCAGATTGATTATGATCAGACTTTATTGTCATCATCCTAGATGCCAACGATAATTTAGACAGACCTTCCCTACAACCTTCATAGATTGGTTGTTTTGCAGAATCAAGCATATCATAAAAAAATTTTGCATCTAAATTGGGTTCCTCAGCAACATCAGGAGTACACACAACTCCAGGAAATGCATCGGTTACCATTTCTTCAAACCTATTATGCTCTAACCCGACATTATGATCATCGTTTTCTATAACAAATTGATGCCCATCATATTGTTCATTCGAATAACCCTGACCCTGATCCATAGGTTGGTAACTAGCACTACCCGAAGTTTCATCTTCATATCCCTCTCCATGATAAAACCAAACATAATACTCAGGTGTAAACCCTCTATTAAATAAATGCATACCAACTGTATCAATTGTCTATGGCTGCGAATTTTTGCACTTCTGACACGGGCACACCATCACTCCGGTCCGTTGAATTGTAGGCACACTACTCGCTTGAGCCATCAAAAGTTCAAGGCCGTTGAGGAACTCTTCAGAAAGGCCTCCATTGTCATCTTTACATCGATACATCCGGCGTCTTATTTCGTATATATCGCCCATTTAACAAAAAAAATTAGGGACAAAAGTTTCTTTCTTTTTCGGATTTGAAATTTTGTTTTTTCCTTTTGAAATAATGAACTGATTCCTTACGGTGGTGGTGGGTGGGTATATATAAGAGATTTTAGCATCGATTTTGCATTGATTTTGCATCGAATATTAGCATCGAACTAGCATCGAATTCCTTTGCGTCGATTTTGCATCGAATTCGCGTCGTTTTTGTGTCGTTTCTAAACGACACTAAATAAGTAGGTGAACCCGTGTTAAATGTGTCATCTACCTACCAAATTCGACGCAATATTCGACGCTGTATTCGACGCTATGCGGTCGACGCTAAATCGACGCTAAAATTAGCGTCGATTTAGCGTCGAAATTAGATTTCCGATGCTAAATCGATGCTAAATCAACGCGATATAGCGTCGATTTAGCTTCGAAATGTTTCGTCCCTAATTAGCGTCGAATTGTGTTGTCGACACTATCACGACGCTAAATCGACGCTAAAATAGCGTCGGAATAGATTCGACGCTAAATTTTGACGCTAAAACACAGTTTTCTTGTAATGGTTGTTAATGAGATGATACCTGCAAATTCCGTGATGGGCAGAAAGATATACTTCTTTAACCGCTTTGGCAATTGATGGTGCACGGTCAGAAATAAAGACAAGATCCGCAGCATCTGGAATTAAACTCCGCAAGGCAAGGAAAAACCAATTCCACGACGCATCGTTTTCAGAATCGACTATCGCAAAGCTATGATGCATGGGAACGACAAACTGGTCTCCTTTTATGTCTTGGGGACGTTTCGGGGACATCAACAGATTAGGGATGCTATGGAACTGCCTCAGAGACGTCTCGAAGAAGTTGGGGACGGCGACGAGTGATTATGGAAACGTTTCAGAAAAGTTTCTGATTTAAAAAGAAAATAAATAAAAGGAAACCATTATTTAAACTAGGATTTTAACTTGTTAATTAAATCGATTCGTGACTCTAGCGTTCCTTCATAAGAAAACCTCTCCAAATACTCTTTTCTCCTCTCCACAATCTAACTCTCTGACATTCAAATCACCAATCATGAATCAAGTTGATGATTCATTGCCAATTTAAAGAGAAACAAGGTATTGATTTGTTTGTCTGTATCTTTACTTTGAATCATATACTCTAGAAAAATAATGATGTATGACTCATACTAGATTAGAGGTTCCAATATATACAGATGTTCCATGATTACGTAAGATTTGATTGTTTTTCATGGACTGATAGAAAACGTAAGATTTGATTTGTTTCTGTTTTTATTCCATATTTGCATGACCATGATAACGTAATGACATGAACTTTTTTCTTTTGTTATTATTATTTTCTAATTATTTTATTTCTATTTTATTTCTATTTTGTTTTTTTCAGTTTTATTCTAATTTCTAGATGAGTTCTTCTCAGAAAAAAGATGATCAGAATGGTAGTTCAAGATCTACGACTACGGGTGGTAAATCTTCTAATGAAGAAGCTCCTTCATGGAATTATGTGGAAAAGATGAGAAAAGAAGAAATAGGAGGAAGTTGGATGTTTAAGTGTTCTTTTTGTAAGGAAATTCGACATGGCTCGTACTCGGGAGTTAAAGCACATATATATGTGTATTTTCTTATATGTTTATTGACGTACCCATGCCGTCCCCGTATCTTATAAATTTTAGTTTTGTTGTTTTCTTTCCCGTACCCGTTCCCGTTTCTCGTCCCCGTACCTGTCTCTGTGAAACATAGTCGCAAAGGCTAACGGATACAAGTGGAAATCCCATCTTGTGCACCGGCTGCTAGCAATGTTCCTTTAAATTTTGCCTTGAGAAAGGTACCATCAACAACAATCAATGGCCTCATCAAACGAAAATCCCTAATCGATTGGCCAAACGCAACGAATGCGTGTTTGAAATTTTCAGCCTCATCAACATCAAGATAAACTTCAGATCCTGGATTTTTCTCTTTATCCATGAACAACCATTTAGCCAAATTGGTATAGCTACCCTCATCGGATCCTCTCATAAAAAACTCAGCTTTCTCTTTTGCTCTCCAAGATTTCATGTAATTGATTTGTGCACCATGCTCTTGTCTCACAACTTCCTGAATCTGTTTTGGCTTTAACCCTTCTTTCTTCTCTCCAAAATTGCTACACACTAAATTCCCAATCACATCCGCAGTTTCATGCCTATGATTAGCATTCCTATGCGTCGTATCACACGTATGTTCATGAACATACTTTTTGATAACGAAACTGTCCGAATCAGCAACCTTCATTGCACGCATCCTCCACGTACAACTAGCATGAACACAACTTAACATCACTCTTGTTGTGTCCGACCAAGGAGAGTAGAACTCAAATTTCCATTTTAAGGCCCACTTTCTCATCGTTAGGATTAGCTCATCCTTGTTGTTGAAATACTTGTTGGCATGTATATCGTTAGCTCCTCGGGTTAAATAGGAACATCCTACAGAGACTGGACCAGGATCTGGAGCTGGATGCATGTGGTATGGATGAGAACTCATTCGGCTGTTGAACTGGTGGAGTCCTACATTTTAGGAAAGGATACGTAAACATTTAGGAAGCTGCTCCTAAATTTTCACAAACATACAAACACTTAATAATCATGTAAGTTGTGTATTAGGAAGGCTTACTTGTTGATTGGAATACACATTAGACACAGTTCTGCTGGAACTCCCATATATATGGGTCTTTGATTGAGTTTTGCTTCCACAATTAGCAATATGGTTACCAACGATCGCCACAATAACGCCGTTACTTTTGTCACTCACCTAAGCAAAAAATAGAGTGATTTAGTATTAAAAATAGAGGCTAAAACAAAAGTGGACATACAAGTTCTATTGTTTATGAAACCCTTCTTATATATTCAGGAATGTTTTTTGAACAGTTTCTGAAATCCATAATTAGGAATGATCTCTATTCATTTCGGAATGGTTTCCTAGATTGTTTATAAACCAAAAGCAGACAATGAAAATAGTTTGCAAAGCTATGTAGTTTTTGTTTTGCGACTTACCATTACATACAAGCGAGTCGGTTCACTATCTTCTTGTACTTTCTTCATGAATGTACGTAGTTGACGATCGTTTCGGAGACAAACCGGTGGGGAATTCTCTACCACTAATCTCATTGTCTTTGGAAGTTCATAGCTCAACGTAATCTCCGTATCGCAAGTAAGACCAAGATCTTCAAGAACTATTCCGACTAGTTCTTTAAATGTGACACTTTCCTCGAGTTCACAAAATGAACTTCTTCTCTCTTTATCGATACAAAACTCCCACTAATGCTTCTTGTGTACTTTCCATTCACCGCAAGACGCTAAAATTTCTACCATTTCTCCACTGAAATAAAGCAAAATTGCATATGTATTAGAGAGAAATCTCAATCGCAACAATCACATAAAGCACAGTTCGGAAACGCAGAAATCACACTCATGAAATGACACATTCGCAGTCCAAATTCACATAAACAATGCACCTAGTGTTTCAGCTCGTAAATCAAAAACATTATAGAGTTTCAACTTGAATGTAATGCATCAAGAAGAACCAATTATACTATCAAGTGAACATTACTATGACAATTTCTAATCCATAGAGAAACACAGTTTAATTCTTCATCACTGCATATAATCACAGTCTAAGCTCAATCCAAAATCATTGTAATCACAGTGAAATCAAAAGATCTCTATCACGATTCTGGAAATTCAAAAAACAAAGCAAAAGATGAAGAAGAAACACATACCTAATCGATTCGAGATCCAAAATCGTGGACATATGAAATTGATTGTGATTCGAATCGTGCTCTCAAATCTCTCCGATCGAAATCAATCTCCCCGACAAAATCAATCTCTCCGACGAAATCAAAATCTCCGATCGAAATCAATCTCTCCAATTGAAATCAGTCGTGCTCCCAAATCTCTCCGATCGAAATCAATCTCTCTGAAACGTCGTGAAGCCAATCGCCGATCAAATCTCTCCGATCGTCACCAATCTCTGTGACCGTAACCAAAATCTAATTCAAGAATTCACTATGAACTCAAAAATTGGGAGAAAGACAGCAAGATGGTGAAACGAATTGTAGAAATTCACCTTCAAGAACCAAAATTTCTGAAAGGGATGATGTTTAGGCCATGAACAGAAAGATAAAGAAGTGAGAATTGCTTCTGAAAGGGATGATGTTTAGGCGATGAACAGAAAGATAAAGAAATGAAAATTTCTTTTAATTGAATGAATTGAACCATACATGAGTTTCGAATATAAATAGAATAACAAGTGCAACAAAGCGTAAAAATAGGAAAACATGAATGAAAGAGGGGAAAGTGGAGATGATGGTGGATTGTGGGTGACACTATCACAGTACTCCCTCCTCGAGAGTATCCTTGTCCTCAAGGATCAAAGTCTGGGAATCGATGTGCAAAATCCTGATAAAATTCCCAAGTCGCAGCAGAAACTGGTTCTCCTTTCCAATGAATGAGCACTTTGGTGACTGCTTTGTTGTGGCGTTTGGTCATTTTTTTGTCCAGGATTGCTTCAGGTTGCTTATCGTCTCCGTCATCGCGCAGGTACTGTGGTAATGGTGTTGTGGTGGAGGGTGGATTGGGGCAGAATTTAAGCTGACTGACATGGAATGTGTTGTGAATCGATGCGTATTGTGGGAGCTGGAGCTTGTAAGCTGCTGTGCCAATGCGGTTGATAACTGGATAGGGACCATAGTAACGAGGGGATAGCTTATGAGGCATGTATTTACCTTTGAAAGAGTGTTGTCGATAAGGCTGCAACTTTAGATAAACTTAGTCTCCTGTTTTAAACTCACGGTGAGAGCGTTTAGAATCTGCGTACTGCTTCATTCTGTTCTGTGCACGAAGAAGGTGGAACTTGAGGAGTGTGATCAGCTCTTCCCGTTTGCGCAAACTCCTATCTATCACCTGTGATGAGCTTTCACCGGGGAGGTAAGGCAGGTGAATTGGAGGTGGTTGGCCGTAGACAATCTCGAAAGGAGTACTTTTGATGGCTGAGTGAAAAGTCGTGTTGTACCACCATTCAGCTAAGGGAAGCATCTTTGACCAAGTGTTGGGAGCGTCCGATGACATGCACCGTAAGTATGTTTCGAGCATTTTGTTTGTAATCTCCGTTTGGCCATCGGTTTGTGGATGGTACGATGTAGAGAAACGAAGGTCCACCCCATGAACCCGGAAAAGTTCTCTCCATACCTCGCTAAGAAATGTAGGGTCGCGGTCGCTGGTGATATCCTTTGGCATCCCGTGAAGTTTAAAGACAGTATCCATGTAGGCTTGAGCGACGTCAATTGCCGTATAAGGGTGGGAGAGAGCAATGAAGTGGGCATTCTTGCTTAACCTGTCAATTACCACCAAGATACAATGTTTACCAAAAGAAGGCGGAAGACCTTCGATGAAATCCAAACTTATGGATTCCCAAACACCGATGGGTATGTTGAGCGGTTGGAGATGTCCTGGTTTGGCTGCACAATCTGTTTTGTTTCTCTGACATGTGCTGCAATTTCGGACATAATTTTGCACTTCCAAACTCATTTTTTGCCAGAAGAAAAGAGACCGAATGCGGTGTAATGTGGAGTCCCTGCCCGAATGACCACCGAGAGCTGAATCATGAAGCCATCGAAAAATATGAAGCTTAACCTCCGAATTGTTACCGACAATAAGCTTTCCTTTCCTTCGCAGCTCGCCTCCTATGAAAGTATAGTGTGGATGAGAGTGTCTGTCTACCTTCAAATCGGAGATGATTTTCTGGAGGTTGGTGTAGGAATCCCAAAGTGTCCGGAGAGATTGATAAAAGTCGTCATGAGCATTTGAAAGAGTGATTTAGAGAAGTTCTGACCCGGTAACTCGAGATAATGCATCAGCGACGAAATTTTCTTTCCCCTGCTTGTATTGGATTTCGAAATCATATCCCATGAGTTTCGATACCCACATATGTTGGAATGGAGTTGTTATTTTCTGATCCAAAAGATACTTAAGGCTTTTCTGGTCCATCTTGATGATGAAATGGTTGTGTGCAAGGTAGGCATTCCAAGTTTGAACTGCGTGTACAACCGCCATTAATTCTTTCTCATAGACGGAGAGCTGTTGATGACGAGGACCCAGGGATCGGCTGATGAAAGAGATCGGTTGCTGGTCTTGCATAAGTACGGCGCATATGCCCGAATTGGAGGCGTCTGTTTCAACAACAAAGCTCTTTTGGAAATCCGGAAGGGCAAGGACCGGAGAAGATGAAAGTGCCGCCTTTAGGTTAGAGAAGGCAAGGTTGGCGTCATCATTCCAAGTGAATCCATCTTTACGGAGGAGTTGAAATAGAGGATTTGTGATGATACCGTAAGATTGGATGAAACGACGGTAGTAATTGGTGAGGCCTAGGAAGCTTCTTAGTTTTTTTTGTGTTGCAGGTATTGGCCATTTCTGTATTGAGGCTATTTTGGCAGGGTCTGTTCGAACGCCATCTGCAGAGATAAAGTGTCCCAGATATTCAATTGTCCGACCACCGAAAGTACATTTCGATGGTTTGAGGTACAGTTGTTGTTGGCGGAGGATCGAGAACACCACTTGAAGATGATGTAGATGGGCTTCCCATGTACTGCTGTAAACCAGAATATCGTCAAAGAAGACGAATACGAACTTGCGAGCAACTTCCTAGAAAACATGGTTAATGAGTCCCTAAAATGTGCAAGGGGCATTGGTGAGACCAAACGGCATGACGAGGTACTCGAAGTGACCAGAATGTGTCTTGAAAGCGGCTTTGTAAACATCCTCAGGAGTCATTCGTAGTTGATGAAACCCGGAGCGGAGATCCAGCTTGGAGAAAAAGATTGACCCCCCGAGTTTGTCCAAGAGATCTTCTAAAAGTGGGATAGGATATTTGTCTTTGACTGTCTGTTGGTTTAAGCCTCTGTAATCGACACATAAGCGCCAGGTTCCATCTTTCTTTTTGACGAGGACGATGGGAGACGCATAGGGACTTGAGCTATGTTGGATGACACCTTGAGAGAGCATTTCCTTTATCATCTTATCAACGATGTCCTTCTGAATAGTGGAGTATCTGTATGGCCGTTTATTTACCGGATTAGAGCCTGCAACCAGAGGAATTGAATGGTCGAAGCCTTCTCAGAACGGGGGAAGAGCAGTGGGTTCAGCAAAGATGTCGGAGTATGAAGTGATCAACGCCTTTAGTTCTGGTGTTTCGGACATAACGGAACCAGTTGTTGAGATATGTGAGAATTTGCCTTCATGTGTTGTATTAGCCGTGGTGTGGTTCATATCTCTGACTTGTAACATCGCTAGCTGAGGAGATTGTGCAAGAAGCTTGTTGAGGGTACTGCCTTTGATCAATTTACCATTGGACTTTGGTGAGCCGCGGAGAACGTGTTTCTGGTTTTCCAATGTAAACTCCATCCGAAGATTAGAAAAATCCCAAATGATTGGGCCGAGTGTTGAGAGCCACTGAGCTCCAAGAAAAAAATCGCAACAAGCTAGTGGGAGGACCCGAATTGGGGCATGAAAAGAGTAGCCCTGCATCAACCATTCGAAATCATCGCACTTGTAAGTTGTGATTATGTTATCTCTGTGGGTTGTTGTGACCACCATTGGTGTGGTTTGTTGTAGTACAATGCCAATCTCGTTGGCAATACTTGAGTCCAGAAAGTTGTGTGTACTGCCAGGGTCGATGAGTACATTGATTTTCTTCTTGCCATAATGTCCCATTAAGCGCATACAGTTGAATGTAGAAGAACCGTTTTTGGCGTTGAGGGAAAGAACTGGAGTGTCGCTGGAGATGTCATGAAGCGGCTGTAACTGATGAGTTGGTGGGTCGATGTCTTCGTCGATAAATGGAGAGTCATCATCTTCACCCTCCATCACATATATATGTGATTTTCGGTGCTTCAAATGGTGCCCCGGGGTGTATTTTTCGTCACAAAACATACACAAGCCTTTGTTTTTCCGATCCTGCATCTCCTCGTAAGAAAATTTTCGAGGTTGTCTTTCAGCTATGTTTCGTGGTATGAAGTTAGGTTTGGTATTTTCAGTTGGAGGTGTTTGGGGGAGATAAGGGGTAGTGTTTGGGGTTTTGTAGTGGGTTGGCTGTTTCTGGTAGGTGGAGTAAGGCAATGATTTGTGTTTAGGGGGTTGGGAGATAGTGAGGTAGGTTTCATGGAATTTTGCTAATCTTGCTGCATCGGCGGACATGGACAGCGAGTTGAGGATTGAGGTTGGCGAGAAAAATGCTTAGTGAATGTGATGGTGGGAGAGATAATCTGGTCCTTGTGCATTCGAACTTCTCCAAATAGTCCTCAACCGAGTCATTTCCCTGTTTGAGTTTGACGAGATTGGACGATGGATCCTCGTATGGTTCATCAAATCGTTTTGCCATTGCAATGATGTACTCTGGCCATGACGGAAGGGCCCCATAACGTTCAGCAACGTAGTTGTGATGCCATTTTAGAGCTTTTCCCAACATATGGATAGTGGCAAACTGCACACGCTGTTCCATTGGTGTATTGTCTAATGTGAAAAATTGCTCACATTTATACAGCCAATCTCGTATATGAGATCCATCGAAATGAGGAAAGCTGACTTTTGAGGCACGAGAGTGCCGTGATTGTTTGTGTGATGGGTGTGGCTGGCGGAGGTAGGGCTTTGACCGATTTGGTGTTGTGGGTCGGGTGGTTGTTTGGGTGGTGTGTATGAGGAAGGGATTTGGTAAGTGGGTGTTTGGGTGGGTGATAGAAGTATGGAATTATTTGGGGAATTGATGGGTTGTTTTGTGGATCTTTGGGAAAGATTTTCGCCAGCATACTTGTGATCTCGTTCATGCCGACTTGGATTTTGGTGAATTTGAAATCGAAGCCAGATTTCATTTTTGAAATTTCATATCGCATTGCTTCCGCTTCTTCGGCGTATTTCGTATTGAGCTCCTCGAGTTGTTTGTTCATTTCAATCAGAGATGTGGCGCGAGTATCCATTAGAATAAAAAAATTGAGGTAGCAGGAGATAGCTCTGATACCAATGTGACCGTAACCAAAATCCAATTCAAGAATTCACTATGAACTCAGAAATTGGGAGAAAGACAGCCCAGATAGTGAAACGAATTGTAGAAATTCACCTTCAAGAACCATAATTTCTGAAAGGGATGATGTTTAGGCGATGAACAGAGAGATAAAGAAATGAGAATTACTTTTAATTGAATGAATTGAACCATACATGAGTTTCGAATATAAATAGAATAACAAGTGCAACAAAGCGTAAAAATAGGAAAACATGAGTGAAAGAGGGGAAAGTGGAGATGATGGTGGATCGTGGGTGACACTGTCACAATCTCTCCGTCAAAACAAATCTCTCCGTCGTCACCAATCTCTCCGTCGAAACAAATCACTTCGCCGTCGTCGTCACCGGTGACTCTGCCGCTGTCGTTGTTCTCCTCGGAGAAATGTAGGTTTTCAATTTTTTTTTTTGGTCCAATTCCGATGAAGGAGAAAACAATAAGAAAATGAATTAAAAAAAATAAAATGTTTATAGAATTAAATATAAAATCAGAATGTTTTATAAAAGTAAATATGAAATCTAAAATAAAATGTTTTCTCCTTCTCATTTTAAAAAATGTACAATAGTCTTTTACAACTATACTAATGGTATCTAAGGAACATTTGAAAGTTAGTGGTATTTATGGAACCAAAACTTGATTTTGTGGCATTCAAGGGAATTTCTCAATTTTTATAGTCTCCTAACCTTTTTTAGTTATTTATGTTAATTTTCCTAGGATTTTTATGAATTTAGTTTTTATGTTTTAAATTAGTAAATTAGTTAGAAGATGGAACATATAAGTAAAAAAAGACTACAAAAATATAAATTAAAATGATGAGAAATTTCAAGTTTTAAATCATTTATGTTTGGGTTAACTATGTTATATTATGGTTTAGTTTTTTGGGTTTAAGGTTTGTTAGGGATCAAAATACATTTTTTAATTGAGAATTTTGAGATATAAGGTTTTTAAAACGGATTTATAAGTGGCATATTGGTAAGAAAATAATTCAAGAGTGGCATATTTGAAAAGTGGCATGTCAAAAGTGGCATTTTCGTAAATGTCCCTAAAATGATAGGTCAATTTTTGAAAAAAGAAGGTGAGACATCATATTATTAAGATGAAAAACTTCATATTATTCGGTTATAGATTTTTTCCTTTTTAATTAGAATCCTATAAATTTTGGTGTTATTGGTGTTTTATTACATGGTCTCAAAATCGATAAATAAATTTGTAAGTAACATGATTTTCAAGTGTTTTAAACAAAAACATGTAATTATTATGTAACACACTATTTTACATGATATCGAATGGTTTATTCGTACTATATCATTTTCACGAATATGCTTCATACCTTGTATATAGAGATTTACTACTATAAAATGCTATTTATCTAAATAACCTTGACCTGTATTTGAGTAGACCCTCAAATACAAAATATTTAAAACACTCATACAAATTGAGGTTCGAAAATCCAAAATGAAACAGTGTTATAGACATTACAATACAATGCCAAAATACCAAAATACAATCCACACTGGATTATACCTCCCCTCTTAAATAAACAACAGGAAGCAATTGTCAAAAACAAGCAACAAACACCAAGACTCTTTTCCAAATCCTAAACCAATGCATCGGTATATGTACACAATCACACAGTTATAATCTCCTCTATGATCTCTCACACTCTCCCTGGTCTTTCTCTCTTTCTCACTTTGGTATTTCTTCTACACGCCCTGCTCTATTACCTGTTTTGATCACTATCAATGTCTGTCACTCGGGCTTCTCATGTTCTCTAACTTTGCTAGATATGAAAATTTCCTCGGTATAGCTCTCGGGGACTTCTTTGGAGACTTCATCATTGGAGACTTGTCTTGCTCAGCTTTGTGGAAAAACTCTATATCACTCATTGAACTATGCTTCTTTGTATCTGATCTCCACCCTATGAAATCTGATAGTTTCCTCGAGTTTGGTGTTTCCGCTGAAACCACCTTTTCGTTTTCTTCGTATTCTGAAGAAAATGCTGATTCTTCCTCGCTTTCTGATCTTCCTCCTGCCTCTGCCATTGATTGTCTTTGAGCTACTTGATCAGCTTCAAGAACATCCTCTATTCTTGACATTATCTTTGAAGCCAGACTTTCTAATACCCTTGAATAGCTCTCCAATATCGCTTGTCCAATGTCCTAAAAACCCATCATAACATTAAATTTTTATTCAGTTTCAATCAATTTTGTTATGTAGTTTTTTCTACATTAAAAAACAAATACAATGTTTTTTTTATGGAAGGTAAGGCATCCGAAAATGTTGGACCGGTTCTGGTTACCTTATTGTTATGAATCTTGGAGATTTCGAGTGAGGATTGTGGGAGTCCGGGAAAATGTTGTTTGATCATAACCAAAATAGTCTCAGCTCGGACCTCGAAAAGCTCTCTTTTCTCTAAGCTAACAGAGGATCCCCATTGCGATTTTCCGTCTTTCTCTTTTTGGTTCATCTTCTTTTTCCATATAACCATGGAAGCTTCAATCCTGTTCTTTAGATCAAGAACTTTGTATTCCGTTGACAAATCCAAACAAGAAATGAAGTAGCCAGGATCAAAGCTTTCCTCTGTTATGTTTTTGTATAGGAAATCTCCAAGGCTTGTCTTCCCATTCTACAAGACAACTCATTCCATATCAGTATCTTTACCTTAAGGCTTAAGTAGAGGTATTAATAACAAATATAAGACCACTAATGAAGAAAACCAATAAACCTTTGGAAGAGAGTCAATGTAGTTTTCAGGAATATGCATTTCAGATAATACTTGAGCATTGATGGCCATTGCGGCTTTAAGGACTTGTGCTACAGAATCTTTCTGAGAAATTAACAATCTACGCGATTCATCAGAAAGACCATCTGTTGGAACTTTAACAGTTGGCAACCACCAGTTCTCATCATTTTTCCAATCCCCATTGTTATGATCTGTATCTTCAACATCTCTTGGTACATACCAAAAGTCTTTCTGATCCTTGAAGTTGTCCAAAGTTTCCTGCCAAATGAGCAAATTGCATTAGTAGGATGCAACTGCAAAAGACAAAGGTATGTATATCATTACATGATTACATGTTTTATTATATTCTAGTTTCTGGTTCTAATCAAATTTATGATTGTCGTATATAGTTTAAACTTGTCTTTTAAATATGCAACTTGGGTATGATTCTATTTCAAAGAAACAAATTTAAAGAAAATTTTGAATATGAATATAATTAACTTACCACTTATAAATTTTCAAAAAATCTTTAAACCTACCATCTATAATAAACAAGTTTGCCCAAGACATGCAAATAGTTTTTGTTTTAAACTACGTATACATGTTATATATATTCAAATATGCATAAGTATGAGTTATATACATATAAGTAAATATGATCATTTGACATTACATGCATATATAAATGAAATGAGATGATCCTATTTGCCATTTGATGTTTTCATTTATATATGTTCATAATTTGCAAATGGTGTGGTGTTTGATAAAAAGTTAAAATGTTATAAAAAAATTTTATAAGCAAATGGTAAAATTGTGGTTGAAAATTTGAACTACATAATAAAGTCTTATAGATGGGACGGGGATGCAGTTAAAACTCACGAGAAGGACCGAGTCAAGCTTTCGTAATCCTGGAATGCTCACAAGCAAGTCATCTCTTTGTTTGGTCACCATGATCTAAAAAAGAGAAAAACTAAAGGTTAATCCGCAAAATAGTCATTACACATAATGACTAACAATACTATGCATAAAGCATTCACCTCAGTGAATCCACCATTTTTGGATACTTGTTTAGAAGGAACAAACTGGACAATGTGGTCAACCACAGATAATAACCAATCCATTTCTTTCCTCCAACTCTCCTTCGTCTCTGGATACATTGGTTGCAATTTCATCTGCTCCCCGAACATCGCAGCTGCCAATACCGAACAAACATAGTTAGTTTGTGAACTATTTTAACATTTTACTAGTTATTGATATATGTTAATGTCAAATATTTACCAGCGAGGTTAGTGATCGCATTTGACAAAGCTAACGCAGAGCTCACGCCTTCCCCACCACCTGACATGTCCTCTCCAAGCAATAGTTTTGCGAATCGTTCCTTCATTGCTTCCATGTCTGAAATAAATATCAATCAAAAACATAAGGAATCCTACATATATATAGATATAATAACATAACTCTAATACTAAAACAAATTGTAGATGCTTTAGGACCATCTTATAGTGTGTATATAACAACACATTAGTCTGCGCGGTCGAAAATGAGATATTGCAAAATTAAACAAAAATTTTCAGCCTAATATTATTTGTGATTTTATCTTTTATGGGAGAGTCTAGAACAATTCCTAGAGCATATGAAAATCCGGATATTCTTCATCCTTTAAAACATGTATATAGTAATTAGTAACCAAACTTAATTGAAATCGAAGTGGAAATATTCAAACCGTGGTCCTCTAATTAATCTCATGATGAATTTTTCAACCACATGAATTGTTATATTATGAATTGAACCGTGGTTCTCTAATTTTTATTTTTTTTGGGTTCTCTAATCTATATGGATTATATGTTCTATATACAATACATACGATGAAGATGTTGTGAATACCTGATTTCCTATTTTGCTTGCTTCTACGAACCCCATTGCTATCCGATGGGGACTGTATGGCAAGTTCGCGCTCCGGAGTTTGCCTACCGTCTCCACGAGAAGAGAATGAAGAATTGCGACCATCGAACATCTTTCTAAAACTGAAAGATCTTGGCCAACTTAGTTTACGTCCTAATGTCCGCACCATTCCCAATTATACTCCTCTCAATTTTATTTCTCTCCACACACACTTTTTTCTCTCTCCTTTTTTTTTCTTTCTCAAAACGTATTTAACAAAAAAAAATCCACAAATATGGAAAAGAACAAAGCAAAGGAGACGTACAGAGATAAAAACTAGTCTTTTCGCCTTCCCTTGTCTCGATCTGTTAGTTCACCACCGAATGAAACAGAAGAAAAACACAAAGAATGTCCCAAAGTTTTTTTGTGTTTTGTGTTTTTGAGTTGGTGCAAATGAATGAAACGAGGTTGATCTTAGTTTTCTAGGGCTAGCGAGACAACGTGCGGTGCATGTTTTGAAAATAAAACAAAGAAAAATAATACAAGGACGGTTAAGGGTAAGAATATTAATCCCTGTTAAAATCTTTGTATTAATTTTAATATTCTTCACTCTTGTTCGGACAAAACGTAAGTAGACTATCCTAAATATTATAATTTGATTAATGTATAAAACCAAGAGCAAAGCAAAAAATAAATAAAAACCAAGATATTCAATGGTGAACTAATTGCACTTGGATGTACATGGTATATATATATCCGGACCTAAACTCTTCTTAATCATTACTGACTTAGTGTGTATGATAAGTTATGTTGGTAAAAATATTTGAATATTTACAACCATTTTCGAAATAACTTGCTAATTCAATGTAATTTTTCTTTAGATGTGATTTTAAATCGAATATAAATAATCTAGAGTCAACTGATAAGAAGAAGCATGAAAGTTTGTTTAGTAGGAGGCATGTAAGACGCCGACTCTTAACCAAGTCTATACATTTCTGGATATCGTATTAGTCAAAAGGACTTGATATTTAATTTTATCCCTTAAGTATGGTTTAATCGTTTAGTCACGTCGTGTAATTTATCATTTTGAAAATGGTGTTTATGATCTTTTTTCAGATCCACTTATTGAGTGTATAAAATACAACTGGCCTAACAAATGAGTTTTAACTTTGTGCTAAAAATATTAGGGAAATATTACTCCAAGAAATCTAAAACAAATGAAAGAAAATAATTCATCCTACAAAAACAATCCAAATTTCATTAGTAACACATGATTACTTGACAACATCAAAGTATGTTTGCTTTACAATAACAGACTTTATGATTGTAATGACTATTTGACAATGTTGATTATACATCTGTAAATACAAAGAGTGTCACATAATTTTTGCATTATCTACAATTTGGTACAACTCTGCACCTATCTGAGAAGCCCAGTCAATGGTGGAACCAAAGAAGAGCTCCCAAAAGCAGAGATCAAGTGCAAGTACACATGAAAAAATTAGCAATGCCAAGGTTTGGTACCGGTTTAGTGGCCAACGCAAAACCTCGGCCATTCTCTTGAGTATCGGAAATGAAGTAGTCTCCAAGTCTAGTGGATTCCTGATAGACCAAGCTGTTACCCATCTTACCTCAGAAGGAACCAGATCAAACTCTTCTCGTAGTCGTCTTCCCAAGTCAGGCATGTGGCCTCCACCATAAAGAATTGCAATCCTGTTGTGCCCTTGCTCGATCGCTTTCCTTAAAGCTTCTGTAGCTGCTCGGTTTCTCTCACCAATGATGACAGATTTCTCCTCTATGTCCGATGTCACTTGCGTTAACCTTCACAACAATATTAAGATACAACCTTTTAACTTCTCACTAGCCAACATACACAACTCAAAGAGACTTTTTGTATACTTTGCCCTACAAGTTACTCAAACTTGAGGAATCTAAAATAGCGTATGATTCTATAACCTCAGACATATTAAGAAGAGAGTGCTTACTCGGATGTCAATCGCTTAGCGAGGAAAACCTTCATAGCAGCTCCAAAATCAAGCCGTGAAAGTGCTTGCAATTCTGGATACTCTGACGTCTGATCAAAGTCAGCACAAAACGCTCCAATAAGGAAAAGACCGACAAGAGGCATAGGAAAAACCCGCGAAACCCATAGAAGCTTTGACCTCCAAGGATCACGACTTTCATTCGTCGAATCTGGCTGCATTATTGCTTTCGTTGATCTAATCGTCATATCCTTTGCAAATGAGAAGAAGCTTTCGCCTTTCTCCACCTATACCAAATATGAAACACCACCAATGAAGATATAATCACCAATACAGGCTACAATGTGGAAACCAAAGATAGGCAATTGTATTAAGACTAAACTTGGCATATTGTGATAGTGTTAGAAGCCAAACCTGAAGCAACCTGAAAGTATCGTAATCAAGATCAGCATGGTACCAATTCTTAGCTTCGTAATCCATACAATCTAGCTGAAAATCAAGTGTTAGCGTCCTCGCCATTTGCCGCTGAATGAACCCAAGAATACTAAAGCCTCTTGGACGTGAACTCTTAAGCCTCCTAGCTGCAATTGGGTTTCTTCTGTTCTCCAATACCTCTTTACTAGCAACCATCTCATACAAGATTGAATCATATGGTTCAAGCTCCTTTTGCAAAGTGTCAAAGTACCTACAAACCCAAACCCACATATCAAAACCATACCTTTACAAGAAACTAAACAAACCAAAGACATCATCTTTGCTAGCTAGATTCAATTAAGGGCTAGGGAATAAAAGGCTCACTCTTTATCTGCAATATGAATCGTTGAGACCAAATCTACCTGCAATACAGAGATGTTACTGAATAAAGTTCCTTGCTTTATGTCCAAAACCGAAAGTAACAGAGATAGAGCGGTACCTGAAGAAAAGGGTTGAGAAGAATCCAAGGGAAACGTTTCTTATAACTGACGATTGCGGTTTGCAATTCGCTTTTGCCATTGTTACCGGCGGGTTCGCGTTTGAACCGCATGAAATCGGCGATTGAGTTTGATCGGAGAAAAAGGTTTGCGTCGGAGGAATTATCATCATCATCGGTTGATTGATTCAGTGAGAACGAGGCGAGTACGTCCCGGAATCGGGGATTTGAGTGTTTTCTAGTAGAGCGGTGTTTTGAAATGGGGAGGTTACGGAAGCGGAGGAGTTTCGAGGAAGAAGAAGATTTGTCCGACGTGGAGCTGTGACTGAACAAAGGAAGAACGGCGACCGAGCTGGCCGCCATGGTGAGAAGAAGTGAAGATATTTTACAATATTCCGATTAGAGGTTGTTCACTCGTGGACGTTTTTATTTCGGAAAATGGATAAACCGAAAAAAATAATAAAGTTTATTTATTTATTGTTATGAAAAAATAAATAAATAAACTTTGTTATTTTTTTCTTCGACAAAGCTTTCTCTCTTCACGGTCCATTATAAATAGCTTATTCCTGACAGTTCGGGAGATAAAACAGCTTATGTGTAAATATCTCTGTCTCATGTAGCACCAGCGTTGTATCACCTCATGTTCCAGCAACTGCCTCATGACTTAGTCCATAGACAATATCTTAAACTCTATCTTCACAACACTAACAATTTCTCCCTTGATGATTGAGTTTTAGAACCCATCCACGAATTTTTTAGATGAATCAAATCGTCTGATGTATCACCACTAAGCTCACAAGATATAACATCTTCAATCTCATGGTCCACAGTGTTTGCAATGGATATATAATGGGGCTGAAAATGGACAAGTTGGAATGTTTTAGAACCCATCCAACTATATTTTACAAATAAACAATTTGCAAGTTACGTATTATTAAGTAAATATCTAGCAATCTAGTTAACAATTATATGTGCTCTTTTGTCTCACTACCCCCTAGATAATTGGTAAGTAGCGTATTTATTAAGTCTAATTTTGGTTGGGTCATTAAGTCTCTTATTGGATATTTGCCTCTTTCATTCAATGTATAATTTTAGTAGACTTCTCTTATTTGGTCAGCGGATGGGAGACAAATATCGCAATCGTGTTAATTATTATATTTGATGCATTAAACTTTATATAATAAGATTAGATAATAAATTGGTTGTTTATTAGGTAAGATAGAGTTTAATTTCCCTATTAAAAAATGTTAGATAACCTAATTTTATAACGATGGTAAAACAAAACAAAACAAACTTTTAGCGTTATTATCTTGATATGCATATCAAAATCACAAGAGTTTTAGACGTGATAAATGTTTCTTACGCGTAGCTACTTTAGGTGGTTTTTAACTATATCAAATTATAACCGTAATATTTTTTTTAACTTTAAATATTGAAATATGTATTATTTTCATTCGGATAGTCAAATATACTATTGACATCTATTTTATTTTGATAACCGGGATTATTAACATAATGTGGAATAATATAAATACGTAAACAATAAAATATATATTAAATATATATATATATATCTTATATATAATAGCAAACCCAAACAAATGAATATTTTTTTGGTTGGTTCTTTTGGTTTATTTATAGTGGTTGGTTTCACGGTTTGTGTCTTTTCATTTGGGTTGCGACTTATCGTACGTTGGTTCTTTTTTATTTGGGTTGTGAATGTTCATGAAGGGATGTGCCTTTTCTATTTCGTAGGGTCGCACATTTTTGGAAATAACAATTTTATGTAAGGTCGCAACTCCTCGAAAATAACCGTTTTATGGTTATTTTGTAGAGTTATTTCTTTTAGGGTAGTATTTCTTTAGTCATGACTTTTCGAAAAAAAATTCTTCTATATATTTCTTTTGTTTATTTATGGCTATCAATTTAAAAATTTCTTTAGAACATAATAATAATACGAAAATTATATGATTCTGTAAATAATAATAACAATCCTCAAAAAAATAATCAAAGAGTTGTGTCCTTTCAAATAAATGTATTTATAATTTTTTGGGTCTTCTAGTAATTAACAATTTTGATATTGAAAAACTTACATATTTAATTAATTGGCATGTGTCATCATCTAAACGATATTTTACACGTGTCGCGATCTCGTGAGTTACAATTTTGCTCAATCTCCTTTATATAATAAGATATGGTTTTATAATGTTTTTCAAAAATGTGTCTTTTGTAATTAACCGTTTTAATACTTTTTTGAATGGTTGCAATCTTTCATGAAAAAACCATTCCGTCTTATATATATGTGTCTTACTAATTGTTCTATGTATTCTTAATCTTGGCTTCAAATTTTATAACTCACTTTAAAAACAATAATCATCAAAAACGCCATTTTTTAATTATTTAAAATTTTTGATATTTTTACCATTGTAGAAGTTCATATAATTCTTAATTTGTTTCAATAATTTTGGAATTCGTTAAACAGTGTAGATTTTATTGCTAAATTATCCAAAATTTCAATGTAGACAATGTATGATCGTGTATTTTTGAAATTATTTTTTAGTGTCATATTGTTTCCAAAAAAACTACTTTATGATTAGTTTGAAAAGTTTTATCCTTTGAAATTAGTAATGTCGTGTATGCTCGAATTATTTTCTAGAGTCGTATTTTTTTTCCAAAAAATCGCATTATGATTATTTTGAAGGGTTGTATCCTTTCAATTTTGTAAAGATGCACCTCTTCGAAAATAACTGTTTTGTGGTTATTTTGTAGAGTTGTGTCTTTTCAGGTGGTATATTTTGAGTCGTGGCTTTTCGGAAAAAAATTCTTCTATATACTTTTTTTATTAATTTTTAATTTATTTGTAGTTCAATTTAAAATTTACTTCAAGCATGATAATTATACAAAACGTCAAAGAAGATCATGTATTTTCAAAAATATTTTGTAGAGTGGCGTTTTTTGGGGAAACAACCGCTTTATGGTTATTATGAAAAGTTTTGTCATTTAGAAATATATATAAGATTGTGTATTTTCAAAAAACTTTTGTAGAATCACTTCTTTTCCAAAAAAAAAAACGGTTTTATAATTTTTTTAAAAAAATTTGTGTCTTTAGGAATTTGTAGGATGGTGTATTTTTGAAAATATATCGTAGAATCGCATTATTTCCAAAAAAATTGCATTATGGTTGTTATGAAGAATTATGTCATTTCAAATTTGTAAGATCGTGTATTTTCAAAAATAATCATTTTATGGTTATTTTTGGTTGAGTTATGTTTTTACAGGTTGTATCTTTTGAGTAACTTTTTAAAAATAATTTTATATATTTCTTTAATTCAATGTTTAGTTCCTTTATGGTTATCAATTTGAAAAAAGTATGATAATGATAGAAAATGTCGTACGATTTTTTAAAACAAACTAAACAAATGTAAGTACATAAAATTCTTGATTTATGTGAATTTCGGGATTCTTATGACCATACAAATGTTAAGATTTGGTTTAAAATTTTTGAATTGTACATTTTTGAATTTTTTAGACAATGCACATTTTATGGCTAAAGTTTTTTTTTTCTTTTGGTTTATATATAGTTGTTATTGTGTATTTTCATTTTGGGTTGGCAATTTTTCCTAAAAATATTCGATTAGTAGTTGTTTTCAAAAGTTTTTCTTTTCATTATGACGGTCTCGTCAAGATGTGAGAATAGAATAACCATTTAACATGATAATTATGTCATTATATTTATACGTGTATAAAAAATTTAAATGTTAGTTAACTATAATTTAATAAAAAAAGAGTCTATTTTAATGAATTAATTAATTTTTCAAATAGCTTTAGGTGTACTAATTAAAAAGGTACAAGTCTTTTAAATGGAAACTCTTCACCAAAATAACTACTTAATAATCTAAAAGTTGCAACTTTTCAAATTGCAACATTTAAACATATATATAACATTAAATTGTAGTTAACTATGATTTGATATATAATAATCATTTTAGTGTTTGAATTAATATATCAAATATCATTCAACTAATTAAAAAGTTACAAGTCTTTTTAAGAGGTAACTCTTCATAAATTAACTGCTTACTAAGCTGAAAAGTTACAATTCTTCAAATTGTAATTTTTCATTATTTTATAACAATTACATTCTATATATTATTTAATCAGTATATATATATATTATAATTTTCCAAGTATGTTATTACATTTAACGTGTATATAACATTTATATGTTAGTTAACTATATAATTTAATAAAAAAAAATTAATCTATTTTAATGATTTAATTATTTTTTCAAATAGTTTTAGGTCTACTAATTATAAAGTTACAAGTCTTTTGAAAAGTAACTTTTTATCAAAGTAACTTTAATAATTGAAAAGTTGCAACTCTTCAAATTGTAACACTTAAATATATATATATATCTATAACATTTAAATATTAGTTTACGATTTGATATATAATAATCACTTTTAGTGTTTAAATTTTTGAATTAAAATATTGTTTATATCTGTATTATGTTGTCAACGATGTGCAAAATTACACAACTGACTATATTTTCCACTATACAAGATTATATTTTCTAAGCGTCTAACCCCATAATTTCAAGTTAGTCAACAATTAAATTACAAAAAGATAGTTTTGTATATTCATATCAATCAAACATTCCAACACAACAATTATCCCTTCTTATAAGAAACACCACTAACGATTTTGAAATTCATTGGTCAGATAAAACTATTGTACATTCAACTTCCAAATGCCAAATTATAGTTTAATCTAGGTAATTTTATTTAAGTCGAGTTCCCCCGCGATTTTGCAGGGGTTCCGTGCCTAGTATATATAAAGAAATTTGTATAAATTTTAAAGTAACTTTTTTTTTTATTTTGAATATGAGTTCTTTTTTTTTTTTGTCGACAATATGAGTTCTTTTTATTTGGTATGAAACAGAAAATTTCTCTGTAAATTTTATATTAATAATTCTCAACATTATTACTGTACGTAATTCGCTAATAAATCCGTAAATACCCACAAACCAAACAATACTAAATCGGTCGGGATATTTCGCCGACTAAGCCCGTCGTGTGTTTTCTAGCCTTTAGGTTTACGTTTTGACGCTAAGGGAAGGAAGAGACAACGATGGCGATGATGCAGATGCAGCCGCAGCCACAAGGCTATCACCATCCCCAGACTCTTGAAGAAGTTCGAACCCTATGGATTGGTGATTTGCAGTTTTGGGTCGACGAAAATTATCTCTCTTCCTGCTTCTCCCAAATCGGCGAGGTAATCTATTCACCTTGTTCCTCAGCTTCTCCAAAATCCGGTGCTTCTTGTGACCTTGATTAACCCCAATTTACATACAGCTTTCGATTTTTTTTTCTGGGTTTTAGCCGTTTAGTACCTTGCCTTTAATTAGGGTTTATGTACCTTGCCTCTGATTCTTAATATTGTTTCTTCTTTCTCGTTCACTGTTTATAGTTATGCTCCCAATTCCTATAGGTGGTATAGTAGGTGATGATACAGGTACTTGTGGTTCTAATTTCATACCTTCTTTTGGATTTCACAATAGGCTTTGGCCAATAGATTCGTTTCTTTAGTCTCTAATGTGTATTGTAAACTGCGTTTAGTTTCTTAATCTAAGATGTTATAATGTGTGAGGAGATTTGAATCAAGCGTTGTGATTGATATATATATATATATATATATATATATATCCATGATTATGCAGCTTGTTTCTGTCAAGGTAATACGTAACAAGATCACAGGGCAGCCAGAAGGGTATGGTTTTATTGAGTTTATATCTCATCCAGCGGCCGAGAGAGCTCTTCAGACGTATAACGGGACACAAATGCCTGGAACGGAGTTAACTTTCAGGTTAAACTGGGCTTCTTTTGGTTCAGGACAGAAAGTAGATGCAGGACCGGATCATTCTATCTTTGTTGGAGATTTAGCACCGGATGTTACAGATTATCTCCTTCAAGAGACGTTCCGTGTTCATTATTCTTCTGTTAGAGGTGCTAAGGTTGTTACCGATCCAAGCACTGGACGATCAAAAGGTTATGGGTTTGTAAAATTTGCAGAGGAGGCTGAAAGGAACCGGGCCATGGCTGAAATGAATGGTTTGTATTGCTCAACGAGGCCTATGCGTATTAGCGCAGCAACGCCTAAAAAAAACATGGGTGTGCAGCAACAATATGTCACCAAAGGTATGAGAACAAGACACTGATTTTGTTTCTGTTAATCTAATTTTGTTTACTGTTTGGAAATCGTTTGTTTGATTGGGAATTCTTCTCTAGCTGTTTATCCAGTTCCAGTCCAGTCTGCAGTTGCTGCGCCAGTACAAGCATATGGTGCTCAAGCGGGACAGGTGCTTCCACCTGAAAGTGACATCACCTGTACAACGGTAAGTCTTATTTGAAAAGCTTGAGCTTTTTTCTTGGAGTTCTCCTGCTTGTATTCAAGTATTGGTTTTGGTGTACAGGTTTTGATTTCCAATTTGGATCCAAATGTTACAGAGGAAGAGCTGAAGCAAGCATTCTCGCAATTAGGAGAAATTATTTATGTCAAAATACCTGCAACAAAGGGATACGGTTATGTTCAATTCAAAACCAGGTAAACCATCCAGTAAATCTCAGATCTCACCTATGATTTCTTCCATGTATGTTTATTTCAAGCTATGTTCACTAAATTCTGACTTCTCCCCCATGCTGATACAGACCTTCAGCCGAAGAAGCCGTTCAGAAAATGCAGGGACAAGTGATTGGTCAACAACCAGTTCGAGTCACTTGGAGTAAATATCCAGGACAGGTGAAATCTTTTTGCTGTAACCTAGACTGATGTGATATTGAAGGTTCTTATTATTCTCGCTTGTTAACTGACTGTCTTTGATAATCTTTGATATATTTGTTAAAGGATGGTTGGGTTGCACAAGCAGATCCGAATCAGTGGAGCGCGTATTATGGTTATGGACAAGGCTATGATGCATATGCCTATGGGGCAGCTCAAGACCCATCCATGTACGCATATGGTGGTTATGGCTATCCCCAGTATCCTCAGGGAGACGGTGCACAAGACATTACAAACGCTGCTGCGGGTGGCGTTGCAGGTGCAGAGCAAGAGTTATATGACCCTCTAGCCACTCCTGATGTAGACAAGTAAAAATTCACATCATTTCTTACACATCCTTACCTGGTTAAGTTATTAGTTGAATGCTTAATTTTGGAAAAATTGCAGGTTAAATGTCGGTTACCTCTCGGTTCACGCAAGTGCCATATTAGGACGGTCAATGTGGCAGCGTACCTCATCGTTCACATGACAAGTAGGCAAATAATCGCGTAGAGAAGAATAGAACGGTGGGTACTTGGAATTGTTTCATGTGTCCCCATTTCACTTTCTCATGGGACTAGTTACTGACTGCTCTTTGTTTGTTTGCTTCGGCTGTTTGGGAATTTTTCTGTAATCTACAATCGGAATCTAAGTTACAATGTTAAATCATAAATCTACCAGAAACAATTATGTGTGTTTTCTTTTCTCTCTTTCACAGTGTGAGGTCATAAATGTAATTTCCAGAAAAAGTTCTAGTGACGTTGGGGAATTAAGAATCCCAGAGAAAATAGAATAATAGCAGAAAGAGTTTCGTATGATGTCAGTGTAAGACACTAGACGCAAATTCCACCTCCAGATTCCTTCCTTCTCTCTTTGAGCGAGTACAACCATGGCGACGAGCTCCGGAAGGTTAATCGCCGGATTAACCTCGTCGTTCAGTTCAATCGAGTCCCGTAACTCGATTTCACCTCAATCCATTTCTCTAATCTGCCGAAATCAAACCAGTGGTTTATCACCGCTTCTCGTCTTACGATCCTCTCGAAGTTCCAGGCTATGGATAACCGAAGCGGTTCCTCCACCGGCTAAGTCCTGGGACGGATCTGATGGTGAAGAAGATTACAACAAGTTGGGTAAAGAAATCGGTGCTCAAGCGGTCGCCGGTAAACATGACCGGACGATTGAGATTGTTATTGCAGCGGCGACTACGACGGCGCTTGGGGTTGGGAACCGAGTAATGTATAAGCTCGCGCTTGTTCCTCTCAAACATTATCCCTTCTTCCTCGCTCAGCTCTCCACCTTCGGGTAAATTCATCTCTCAACTCTCTCCCTGAGATTTCGATTTCGATTAGAATTCTCTGTTATTGATGATCTAGCATTCTAAATGAACCAAATCGGAACTTGAATTTTGAAAGTCGAGAGTGTTGGAATCACTCCAAGATTGATCGATGGGGTCCAATGTTGTACTTTTGGAAAATGAAAGCCCAAATGTGAATGAAGTTAGATATTAGTACGCAAAATGTAATTTTCAAAAGATTTAAGAAAGGGGTCATACAAGTTGGCGATTGCTTTTCCAGTTAGATACTCCAACTTTTTGTTATTTTTGTGTTTACCAAAAATATTTTTATGCGCATCTAACTTTTTTTTTTTTCTCACGTGCGAATATCTCTGGGTTTCACCTACTTGTCGATAGTTTTTTTCTTCTAATTAGTGAGTTAATTAATGACTCTTTTTTGGTTGGCGCTGCATTGTTAATTAATCACCTAATGGAATGAAATTAATATTTATATCCAGTGTGGATCTGGATGTGGTGTCAAAATATTGCACTTTTCTCAATTCATGTAAGCACGTGTCAATAATTTTGTATTTTTCACACGTGTCTCACTATCTCCTCTATGAATCTTTTGCACAAGGGTTTGCTAGTATTTTGATTTTTGCCTTGCTTCAGATTTTTAAAATGTCGACTATTAATGTGAACAGAAAATTATATGAGATAAATACTCTGGATTGTACTTATATGAGTAGAATTTTGGGAGAAAATGTAGTGTATAAATATAAGAGAACATATACATGGTTGTTTTCTGCTTGATATAACTGGTATCTGCATGATTTCAGCTCAGTAATGCACTTTTCACAGCTTACCTCTATGCCTGATCAATTTAGAACAGTTTTTGATCCCTTTTAGAGATAAGCTCTTCTACTATTGAATTCCACTCATCATTACCTTAGGCTTTTAGAAAGACCAAGTAAGCTTAAAGTGTATTCTAATTGTTCAATGTGAATAAAACTCATAGGTTCAGAGTCATATTCCCGTACTTAGTTACCACATTTTCTGTAAGATGTCCTGATTTGTATCTTGTTTCATACTTTTACCAAGTGTAGTTTGCAATAAACATATTTCTTTTGCTATTTCCTTCTTGCAGGTATGTAGTTGTATACTATTCAATCTTGTATTTCAGATACCGAGCTGGTATTGTTACAAAAGAGATGCTATCAGTTCCAAAAATTCCATTTTTAATTGTTGGCGTGTTGGAGTCTCTTGCTTTAGCTTCTGGGATGGCGGCTGCAGGTATCTTTACTTTTTCCTTGTCATTTCTACTGCCAAAATTTTCAGTAGATGTGTGCTTTCAGTTGTTTGCTGAATTACTTACTGCTGTTTTTTCTTGACTCAGCGAATCTCTCTGGACCAATTACTACAGTTTTATCTCAGGTTAGAAGCTTACAACATTAGTCACTCTATTTTAATCAACTTGGGATCCCTTTATGCTTCCATGATAATCAGAGTACAACATTGATTTCCTGACTTATTGTTCTTGTGGGTTGAAAGCTGCAAATTCTTCCCTTTGAACCATATACTACCGTTAATTTAGTCATTTATTTCTTTGCAGACATTTCTTGTCTGGCAAATTCTCTTCTCTGTTCTTTTTCTCGGAAGGAGATATAGAATAAATCAAATTTTCGGATGTGTTCTTGTAGCATTTGGTGTAATCGTCAGTGTGGCAAGGTTAGCCAGCTCGATTAACTTGCTTGCTTGATACCAAAGTGACATGCTTTTTGTCCTCTTTTCTTTTGTTAGACTTGTCAAAGGACACAATGGTTTTAACATATGTCATCTATGTTGGGTTTACATACTATTTTTTCATGCATGTTCAGTGGATCGGGTGCCGCTCATTCAATTAAAGATGCGGGAATACTTTGGAGTCTTCTTATGGTATTTTCTTTTCTGCTACAAGGAGCAGATACAGTTATGAAGGTTTGTCAATAGTTTTCTAGCTATATCTCAAACTACAAGATTTTGGGCTCTTTTGTTTAACGGGTATATTTCAAAACCTTGTAGGAAGTCATCTTTCTAGATAGCAAAAAGCGATTGAAGGTAATTATGCAGTCGAGAGCCTTTGATGTTACTTGCGGTTTTTAAATTCTGAAAAAAATCTTTTTCTTATTGTTACAGGGTGCTTCACTTGATCTGTTTATTGTAAACTCATATGGTTCAGCTTTCCAAGTAGGTATTCTTAATTTAGCTCCTTGTCTTTAAAATATCAGATCATTGTCTGTTCTTAGCATCTTTTATTAACATGATACGAAAAAGCAGATTAAATTGTTAGCTAATGCGCCTGTTTCTGTGGTCAACGCAGGTCATATGTATTGCGTTACTTCTCCCTTTTCTTTCAAAACTATGGGGTATACCGTTTAATCAACTACCGAGCTATCTCAGAGATGCGGGTGCTTGCTTTCTGAACATCGGTGCTAAAACAGTAGGTTAGTTGATGCTAACGCATTCCGCTCCAGTAAAACTCCTTGTTAGTGTCTTCTGTGTATAGTATTCAACGAGCTGGGTTTGGGTTTGGAACAGGATGCGACGGGGCTCCCCTTCTTCCTGTAATGTTTGTCTTGATGAACATGGCTTACAACATCTCCCTTCTACGCCTCATCAAGATCTCATCCGCTGTTGTGTCGTCTCTTGCATCTACCATTTCAGGTACAAACTGTGTCTGGTTATAGCTTACATGGTAACTACTTGTTTAGCTAATTAGTAATCACCAATGATATCCCATCATCATCTCTGTGATCATATAATCTAAATATGAATAAGCTATATGCTATCATTTATATGCTAAAATAGTCCATTATTCCATAAGGATAAGATGATGATTATTAACTAACATAAGCAATGGTGTAGGAGTTAACGTAATTTAGATGAGTAGGATTTCTTATATGCAAAACCTTGATTTGGCTTTGATGGTGCAGTGCCCATAGCAGTGTTCTGCTTCACGCTTCCCTTACCGTACCTTGGGGTGGCATCTTCACTTCCAACAGGGTTTGTGGCAGGCACAATCGTCCTTGTACTCGGCATGCTTCTATACGCTTGGACGCCATCTAGCGATTCCCATTCGGTTATCCCTTCACCCTCATCCACCTAGCGGTAGGAGATTGGTTTTTTTTCGTAACTTTGTTTTGTGTCCTTGTCTCTTCCCAATTGTAGCATATGTCTTATTTTGTCATTAAGGAATACATTAGCTCGTTGATATACATATGGATTTTGGCGATTATAATAACTAACACATTGTTAGAGAATAAGCTTGAAGAAGCTGATGAAATATAATATGGATTTCAACTTAGTAATCAAAGTTTGTTACCAAGAAAACCAATGATAACCACCTAAGCCACGAGGTGATTACGCTAAGATCTCAATCAAGCTGCTTTCCACTCTCTAATCAAAGTTCATAATCAAACTTTTGATTTCAGGATTTTTGTTTCTGTTGTAACTAATCTAGACCAATTTCGTTAAAGCTTTGGGGTCTAAATGTGGTGTTTTTATAATATAAAATTATTAAAATGATTATAAAAGGAAGAAAGAGAGTGTTTTTGTGGGGTATATTGAAATATAAAATTAATAAAATTTGGGTAAAGAGAGTAGAGAGTGTTTAAAATTAGATTTTCTGGAGAGTGTTTAAAAAAGAAAGAGAGAGTATTTAAATATAAAATTAATAAAAGTTGAGTAAATGGATGAAAGACAAGATATAAAGTTAAGTAAAAGAAAGAGAAAGTGTGTTTTAATAATTTTATATGGCTTAAAACACATGGTGTCACTTATGGTCTTTCGTTGAGAGACGGGAAAAAAAATGGAAAACCTGAAATTTCTACGGTTCACTATAAGAAAACGAAGAATCTTTTAGAGTGGTAAAAACAAAACGTGAGTTAAAAATGGAAAAAAATAATCGGCATTTGGATCAGAATTAAATTGTAACCTCTCTGAGACTTTGAACTGGTGAGTGACAATAATGTTTAGAATGACCGGAAATCTATCGGCGGCATCTTCTCCGGCGGTGGCGTCTTTCTCCGCCGCGCTAAGACTCTCAATTGCTTCCACTCTCGCTTTCGTCTCTCCTCCCAATCATCTCCGCTGGTTCTCCACGTTTTCTCGTTCATTCCTCGGCGAACGCATCTCTTCACCCCGACCACGAATTCCTTCTATGCCTCCGATTAGCCTCTCGGCTCTCAAAGCCACAGGTACTTCACCAAATATTCCCCCTTGATTCCTCTATTTATCGATTCGAACAAACTAAACTTTACTCAGATTTGACTCTCGCGTTTTGGTTTGGTTGATTCCAGCTTCGTTTAGCAGTGGGAGTAGTGCAAGTAGGGAGATTTTGGTGCAGCATTTGCTTGTTAAGGAGGAGGATTCTAAGCTCTTAGTTGAAATCCAAAAAAGAATCTTGGATGGTGTGATCCCTTAATTCCCTTTTTATCCGTTTTCATACTTACATTCATATGACAATTTAAGCTTTTTATTTCTACATAGTTGCATAGACTTGTAATCTTGTGTAGTCAGATAATTTTACCATCTTGCAAGGAGCTTTATATATAGTCACAGTTTGCACCTCTGCTTACTCAATTTCTATTGGTTTTGGGGTTTGCTTAGTTGGGTAACTAGGATAAAGAAATATGTGGAACGTATCGTAGTGTTACATTTATGAATTTAGTTGAGTGTCACCTTATTTGGTCTGTGTCAGAGTATTATAAGGGTGTGTAATGTTTCTCAAGTAAATGTTTGTTTGTGAAGGAGAGGATATGAGTGATCTTGCGGCTGAGTATTCTATTTGTCCATCAAAAAAGGAGGGCGGTATGCTTGGATGGGTTAAAATGGGTCAAATGGTACATTCTCTTATCTACAATTTTATCCATTTCTTTTGGTTATGAGATTGAATTTGGATTATGTTGAATTAAATTTCAATATTGACATGGGAGTAGTAGAATGGAACCGATGATAGAAGTAGTTACACAATGTTTGGAATTTTCCATGGAAGAACTTTGGCTAGTTTCAGCTGTGACAAACCACTTGTATATGTTTTCAGGTACCAGAGTTTGAGGAAGCTGCGTTTAGTGCAGAGCCGAATCATGTGGTGAGGTGTAAAACCCAATTCGGCTGGCACTTATTGCAAGTTCTATCTGAAAGGTGATTTTTTTCTGAAAACCATCCTTTATTACTACGTCTTCTATCTTCTGTTGTCAACTGTCTTAACCAAAAAAGTTTATATTAACAGGGAACCTGTGAAAGATATCCAGGTGGAGGAGCTGCATGCCAAAATGCTAGATCCAGTTTTCATGGAAGAGGCTCAGTTAATTGATGTTAGAGAACCTGATGAGATGTACGTTCCTTTCATTTCTCATCTCAGACATACTTTTCCTTCTTTCAGTTCATGGATTAGCTTCATACTCTCTAAACATCTCACAAGATCATGATTAATGTGTATCTGGCAGAGTTTGATTGTTCTGCCATTTACATACATAAGCACACTTTTATCGTTAGAGGAAGGACAAAGTATCCATAGTCGTTTCACTTTGTTTCTCTACTTCTTGTACCAGAGCCATGGCGTCCTTGCCAGGATTCCAAGTGTTCCCGCTCCGCCAATTCGGAAAGTGGGCACCAGACATCACCACAAAGCTAAACCCTGAGAAGGATGTATTCGTCTTGGTATGTTCAGTCTTGTTCACTAATACATCTGATAAGCTTTGTCAAGTTGGCTCAGCTCTAAGATAGAAGTCTATTGTATCTCGCCTAGCACTGATGTATAGCAGCTTAGAGGCTTGCAAAATGCAAATACCCATCCTATTGTGTGGTCTATAGATTCTAATATCATCTCTTATCCTGAAATCATTTATTTTATTTCTCTGAGTCACGGCCTTTGTTACCATACAGTGTAAGGTTGGTAGTAGATCGCTGCAGGTTGCAAACTGGTTGCAGTCCCAGGTAACAAGCTTCTCTGCTCCCATCTATCTATATATGTATATCTGCATAAAAACATTTAAGCATGATATGTTGATGGATTGTTCTCTTGTTCTTCAGGGCTTCAAGAGTGTGTACAATGTTGCTGGTGGAATCCAAGCCTATTCTCTCAAGGTTGACCCATCAATTCCTACTTATTGAAAATTTGCTCTTTTTCTTGTACTCTATTTCAAATAATATGCTTAATATTGCAAATCGAATTTGAGAAATCATGGTATAAACTAAGGTTCATTTTTTAGACTATGGGTAGATAGCAATTATAATATACAGGAAAACAGTATCATAACAAACTTTATAATTCTCCAGGAAATTCTCTCAACTAATAATTATTTTTTTGCTTTAAATAACAAAATACAGACAAGCTTTGCTTCCTAATTTCCCTCCCTATCATTATCATTTGAACTGAAATGCAAGTAACAATGAAAAAAAAAGAGTTACAAAAACAGAAAAATACTATTCATAGCTAATCATAAGCAAAACTCCTAAAAAAAAATTTGCTAAAGAAGAAACCAAAAACCTAAGAAAATAGACAGGAAGAAAAAATACAAAAAGAGAACCAAAAAAAAAGACCTTTCAATTACTTCCTCTCCCCTTTAACGCAACAATGGGAAATTGTTGCTCTCATGGACGAGACTCAGGGAACAACAACGACGAACCGACGAAGCCCGATAACAGAGGAGTAGGCGGGGCAGGTGCTGGTGCGGAAGCCTCTGTACGAGCCGCGTCAAGACATCCGCCAGCATCTCCTCCTCCTGCAACCAAACAAGGTCCCATAGGACCTGTCTTAGGCCGACCAATGGAAGATGTAAAGAGCTCATATTCATTAGGCAAAGAGTTGGGTCGCGGACAATTTGGCGTGACCCATCTCTGTACCCAAAAGGCCACGGGACTACAATTCGCGTGCAAGACCATTGCGAAAAGGAAGCTTGTGAACAAAGAAGATATTGAAGATGTGAGAAGAGAGGTGCAAATAATGCATCACTTGACAGGTCAACCAAACATTGTAGAGCTTAAGGGAGCTTACGAGGATAAACATAATGTGCATTTGGTTATGGAGCTTTGCGCGGGTGGAGAGTTGTTCGATAGGATCATTGCAAAGGGACATTACTCGGAGAGAGCAGCGGCTTCGTTGTTACGGACTATTGTTCAGATTATCCATACTTGTCATTCAATGGGAGTTATTCATAGAGATTTGAAGCCGGAGAATTTCTTGTTCCTTAACAAAGATGAGAATTCTCCTCTCAAAGCTACGGATTTCGGTTTATCCGTGTTTTACAAGCCAGGAGAGGTTTTCAAAGATATTGTGGGAAGTGCTTATTACATTGCACCAGAAGTGTTGAGGAGGAAGTATGGACCCGAGGCCGATATTTGGAGTATCGGTGTTATGTTGTATATCCTCTTGTGCGGTGTTCCGCCTTTTTGGGCTGGTAAGTAAAAGATCGAAAACTTTGTTAAAACGTTTGGAAAAACTTGTAAAAGGTTTAATCATTCATATGTTTTTTTTCCAATTTTGTAGAGTCCGAGAACGGGATTTTCAACGCCATTTTAAGCGGTCAGGTTGATTTTTCGAGCGATCCGTGGCCCGTCATTTCACCACAAGCAAAGGATCTTGTTAGAAAGATGCTAAACTCTGATCCTAAACAACGATTAACCGCTGCTCAAGTTCTCAGTGAGCATTTCACAACCACCATTGAAATCGAAAAATAAATAATCTCATTTAAAACATTCTTGTTTTTTTTTCTTCTTTTTGTAAAGATCATCCATGGATTAAGGAAGATGGAGAAGCACCAGATGTTCCTCTTGACAATGCAGTGATGTCTAGGCTCAAGCAATTCAAAGCAATGAACAAGTTTAAGAAAGTCGCTTTACGGGTGATAGCTGGATGCTTATCGGAGGAAGAGATCATGGGGTTAAAGGAAATGTTCCGAGGAATGGACACCGATAGCAGCGGAACGATAACACTTGAGGAACTAAGACAAGGACTTGCCAAGCAAGGTACAAGGTTATCCGAATACGAAGTCCAACAGTTAATGGAAGCTGTAAGTCTCTCTACTCAGATACCAACAAAATAAAAAACAGAGGAATATAATAGACTTATCATCATTGATTTTTTTTTCATCATTCGGGTTTCTATAGGCTGATGCCGATGGTAATGGAACAATAGACTATGGCGAATTCATAGCGGCGACAATGCATATCAATAGACTCGATAGAGAAGAACATCTCTACTCAGCTTTCCAACACTTTGACAAAGACAATAGTGGGTAAGTATCTTTACAAGTTTCTAATATATGATTATTTAATCGACCATAACGTATTCAAACCCGTATAATGCATGTTGTTTGGTAAATCAGATATATCACAATGCAAGAGTTGGAGCAAGCACTCCGGGAGTTCGGTATGAATGATGGTAGAGACATTAAGGAAATCATTTCCGAAGTCGACTCTGACAATGCAAGTCTCTTTCAAAACCACAAATTAATTTATTTGATGAACACATTGAACAATCTTATTGTCACAACATTTTGTAGGACGGTCGGATAAACTACGATGAATTTGTGGCGATGATGAGAAAAGGAAACCCGGATCCTAACCCGAAGAAGCGCCGCGAACTGTCGTTTAAATGACCATTCGATGTTAAAAGTATGGAAGAGACGAGTCGGAAAAAGAGCAGCGTATAAGAAAAAATGAATAGAAAGAGTTATTGTAACTAGGCTTGGGTTGCTCATGATTGGGACTGGAAGAGAATCACAAAGAGAGGAGAAACAAATGGTTAATTTGGTATTAGGGAGGTGTTTGATGTTTGGTAAAATATTTTGTGCTTGTCTACTATACTGATTTTTAAGTTTCAGAGGTTTTCTCAATGTATCACATTCTTTTTCAATTTCAAATTATGTGCATTAGTGATGGCTGAGCAAACACACACAAAAGTATTGAACACAATAATAATTTTCATCAACCGTGTGGCGGGTCATAACAGAATTATAACATTCAAAACTTACATAAAACTTTATTAGAAATGAAACAATGTCATCATTCGCAACATATGATGTTAACGATGTACCTACCAGTTACTTATGACATTGGAATCGGTTTATTAATGTTTCGTTTGTAACATTATCAATTACACATGGTTTTCGATAAAATAACGTTGACAGTTGCATACAAGCTTATGACCAATACTTTTAAATATTAGTTGAGACATTAAATAAAAAGTGTTTTACATCAATTGAATTGAATTGAAGCATTCAACCGAATTTGATAATGATTTTTCACAATAACATTTTACTTATAGAGTGTGTGTATGATAGACAACCTTTGCCTCAACAGATAGACACATTAATTTCGACACTACCCTTGTGAAAGCCTATTCACACCACCACACCTTTATATCCACGACCATGCTAAATGCTATAAATAAGAGGAGCATATAAACTCATAATTCGTCACTAATCTATATTTATTTCTAGCTACAAATTAGGGGCTAAATCAATGAATCATTTGTTTTGTTAGGCTAAATAGCAACGGATTAGAACGTTGGAAAGTTTAATTAATTCAAAACTATAACAAAAAATTATGTGAGTAAAAATGTGTTGGAACAAAAACATTTTTTATGAAGAAAGAATGGACGTAAAGAAACAAACTCGTTATTTCATTACGTGGGGTTTTAGCGGAAAATGGTTCAATTACTTAAAAGAGTATAAAAAAATTGCTAATTGTCTTAAATAAGAATAAAAATTAGCCAATTAGCTATTTCCTTGGGCTAGCAACAACATCAGTTACTTTAAACACATGTCCACTAGCCACTAGGACCACTACACAGGTGCCTCAATTTTTCTTTTGGATAAATCAGAGAGTGTTAATAATTTGGTTTAGAGAGAAAACAAGGGACTAACTACTAAATGTCAGTACCTAATCAGATGATTAACTAATTAATTAAAATTGAGCAGTGGAGCAGGAGGAAAGCGAGAGAGAGAGAGAGAGGGGAAGATCATACCAGCTGTTGCTGACGTGGAGGATTTCAATTGGACGAATTGAATAAAATAGACTTAAGTAAACCAGACCCGACCCGTGACTTCTCCGACACTCATGACCCATCCACTTCTCTCTCACATAACATAACAAACCACACAGAGAGAAGCACAAGTAGTAGGTGTAAAGCAATGCCCTTTCTTCTTCTTCTTCTTCTTCTTCTTCTTTGATTCTACATCGAAGAACCACCCAGAAATTGAGAGAGGAGAAAAGGGTTTTTTGTTCAATTTTGGGGGAATTTGGGTTTGGTGAATTGATTTTTGTCTCTTTGTAATTGGAAGTGAAATCGGAACCCTAGTCTTTCTTCAAAACTAGCTGGATTTGCAATAGGAGTGTGGATCTGAGATTATGCAGTGGAGGAAATGGAGGCTTCTTTAGCGGCTTTGGAGCGGCCTCGAGTTGCTGCTTCTAATACGGTAATGTCCAGTTTCTGTTCCTTCTTCTTTGTTTAGTCGCTGAGTCGATCATAAGACATTAGGGTCGTATTATAATTTTAAATTCACACTTCAGGTTTTAGTTTTGTATCAATTTCGGTCACCAGAGAAAGCTAGAATTGCTAAAAAAAAGAAGAAGATTTGCTCAAATTAGTCTCATTCGATATGAGTTTGTAGAATTCAATCTCCGTATTATCAGGCAATGGTTACACAATTTCCCTTTGATTGGTTGTGAGGCATTACGAATTGAAATAATTATAGAAAATTCATTGATTTTACTTCTCTCTAGCTTTGAAAATGTAAATTAGATAAATAAACTGATGGTTCGTATGACAGGTTTTTAAGAGTGGTCCACTTTTCATATCATCAAAAGGTATCCTTGTGACTTTTTCGCACCTCCCTATTTATTATCAAGTTGTGATATCATAGCCTATTCAACATTTTATTTTGGTATTCTGCTCAATAGGACTCGGTTGGACGTCTTGGAAGAAACGTTGGTTCATCCTCACACGTACTTCTTTGGTCTTCTTCAAAAATGACCCTGTAAGTATTTTACAATCACACTGCCCTTTTTCACCGTTGATCTTCATCCGTCTAGCTGATTTCTTACTAGCCGTATATACTGAGCTTTTTAATTTAATTTTCGCAGGGTACATTGCCACAAAAAGGTGGTGAAGTTAACTTAACCCTGGGTGGCATCGACTTAAATAACTCTGGAAGGTATGCAGGATATTGGTATTTGATCAGAAATTTCATGGAATTCCAACTTACAGTGATTTTGTTTTCAGTGTTGTGGTGAGAGAGGACAAAAAATTGTTGACCGTATTATTTCCAGATGGGCGTGATGGGAGAGCTTTCACTCTTAAGGTGCTTCAACATCATTTTAAATGCATACTCTCTAGATGTTTACTATAAGAATGGTCTACATGTTTCACCATTGTGATAGTCCTTTAAGATGGTCTTTGTGCTACTGTTAGTTTCTTTGTTTGTGACTAACTTGGATTATGTAGGCTGAGACATTTGAAGATTTGTACGAGTGGAAGACTGCTCTCGAGCAGGCTCTTTCACACGCCCCTAATGCAGCACTCGTCATGGGTCATAATGGAATATTCCGCACTGAAACTAACGAGGCTAATGAAGGTTCCTTTCATCAGTTTTTCTTCATTTCCATGTTACAGCCATCTTACAACTATGCATAGTTTCCTCATGCATCTTTCTGCCTTAATAGTTTACATTTTATCAACTATGTGTCATTCTGTCTTTATTTGCCCGTTAACGTCTAATGATTTCTGCCTGTCAGGGAGGGATAAGCGTCAATTAAAATCCTTGGTTGTTGGAAGACCAATCTTACTTGCTCTTGAGGATATTGATGGAAGCCCATCGTTCCTTGAGAAAGCTCTTCAGTTTATTGAGAAGTATGGTGAGTTCTTGAGAAAACATTCATAGCTATCACCATGCTTTATTGGTTGCCTTGGTCTTCCTTAAATGATTTTGCTGGGGTATGCACTTTTCAGATCAAACGTGTCCATAATTTTGTCAGGGTACTTAACTTTCAGTGAAAGTTTAATTGCCACTTTTGTACAATTTCTTGCAATAGAAGTAGATTAGGAGCATTTTCATGCTGCTTATATTATTTTCTTCGAATGCATTTTTCTTTTAACTGTTTTTGTTTTTGTGGTCCTCTTTTGTCCCAGGAACTAAAATTGAAGGTATTTTAAGACAGTCTGCTGATGTAGAGGAGGTGGAACGTAGAGTTCAAGAATATGAAGAAGGTACTTGTAATCTGCTAACTGATTTCTCTCTGGATTAAATTTAAGAATATCTTGTTATGCTAATATTTTATATGTTTTAGAATTCCCTGTTACTTACGGCATTCGCTTCCTTTAATACACAACTTATATTTTCTCTTTCTTCTGCTCCAAATGATACTTAGGCAAAACGGAGTTCACTTTTGATGAAGATCCACATGTTGTTGGAGACTGCATTAAGGTAGTTTCTTCTCAACTTCTTATGCTGTTAATTTGTGCACTATTACAATACTAAGGCAATTTCATTTCCCTTGCAGCATGTCTTAAGGGAGTTGCCTTCTTCTCCGGTTTCAGCATCTTGTTGTACTGCCCTGCTGGAAGCTTACAGTGAGTTCCCTTACCCTCTTCTCCTTCCAGTGTAGTCATACTTGTAAACATCCAGATTTATATGTGTGGGTGTGTGTGTTGTCTATATATACATTTGCATGGCTGTTCTGTTAAAGATTTTCTGGAGATATGCCTGAACTTCTGTGAAGTTGATGTCCTTCTAATTGGTTTTGCTGGAACAGGAATTGAGTCTAAGGAGGCGCGGATTAGTTCATTGCGCTCTGCTATAGCAGAAACATTTCCTGAACCTAATAGACGTCTACTACAACGGTATGTTTCCAAGTCTCCTTTCTGGGTTGCTTTGAGCTGATAACCGATTTAACATTGCTAAGTTTATGACACATATTAGATGTAAAAGCTGAGATTACTTGTTTTTTACCAAGTCCGAATCTATCGGGCAGATAAATTCCTTGTGGTTTTTATGAGTAGGAATGCTCAAGAATCATTTATAAGATGTTTCCTTAAAGCCTTGCATATTTGCTTTATACCCTCAGGATTCTAAAAATGATGCATTCAGTCTCGTCTCATTTCCACGAAAATCGGATGAACCCTTCTGCTGTAGCTGCTTGTATGGCTCCCCTGCTCTTACGTCCTCTATTGGCTGGTGAATGTGATCTAGAGGACGACTTTGATAGCGGTGAAGACAATTCTGCTCAGCTTCTTGCTGCTGCTAATGCTGCCAATAATGCTCAAGCCATCATAACAGTTCTCCTCGAGGATTATGGAAGTATTTTCGATGTAAGGCGCATTCAGATAGTTTCATCAAAATTAAACGATGCTGTATGTCTTATATGCTTATCTGCAATTTGCAGGAAGAAAATATTCAAAGATGCTCCATTTCTACTGAATCACATATTGGAAATAGTGGGCCTGACGATTCGAGTGATGATGACAATAACCAGAAAAATAAATATCAAAATGCAGAGAATGAAGTTGAACCAGTGACAGATGATGATAATGAGCGTGCATTGAGTGGAAAAATGAGTGAGAGCAGCGGTTGCACAGGCAGCGATCTCTATGAATACAAGGTTATTTCTCTTTTGGCACTTACACATGCATGCCAAGTTGACAATGAAACATTTATATGTATAGTGTTGGTGATACATTGAAATGCCTCTAAACTTAGGAGTATGGTTCATGAATATAGAATGTGGTTTTTGGCTTTCAGCTATTAGATATGTATCTATTCCTGTGCTATCTTTTAATAAATCTGAGTCAGAAAATTTTGGCACTAAGGACAAAAATATTTTTTAATGATTTCTGAATACATTCTTTGTAGGGCTTTGTTGCTGATGACTCTGATATTGAATCACCGAGAGACATAAGTGTTGTAGTGGGTAATTCAAATGTACGAACAGATCATCTTGTGAGAAATCTTTTTGTCAACTCCACGGATCACCAAGCTGGAGAGCAGATAGGTGATGATCCTAATAATTACAGTGAAAATTCAAGTCTTGTACATGTTGGCGAGTCTTATCAATCATCAGGGAAGGTTCTAAATGCACTTACTCATGGGAATACTATGGCTGCTCCTAGTCTTGAATCATCAAGTGAGAAACCCATGAATAAAGGCACACCCTCCTCTGTTCATTCAAAGCGCGCAACATTCTGGAGTCGAGGAAGTGTATGTGTTTGCTTATCTTCAAATAGTTCTGGTTCTGTACATGTGGCAGATTTGACACATTAATTCAATTAGTTTAAGCTCTTTTTCTTTGCTCTTTGTTTGTCTCAGGTCAGAAAGATATCAACAGATGGATCATTTGATTCTTCAGGAGAAGACGAGTAAGGCTTTCACTCTTGGGTGTATATATTCTTTCTATGCTGTTGATCTATGTAATATTGTAATCTACTACTTCATCTCTTTGGTATAGGCTTGAATCAATTTACAATTGAGATTACACTAGCTTGGTGTTTTTGTACTATTAACTGATTCATCAATTGTTTGTAGGGTTGCTATACAGAGGCTGGAGACCACGAAAAATGAACTGCGACAACGAATTGCAAAGGAGGTAAACATCTGCTACTGATTTATTTTATTTTCTGACTCTATAAAGTCATTAACACTGGTCATCATTCTTGTTATAGGCCAGAGGTAATGCGATATTACAGGCTAGCTTGGAGAGAAGGAAGCAAGCACTTCATGAACGCCGTTTGTCGCTTGAACAAGATGTATGAATATCGTTTTCAAAATATCAGTGTTTAGGAACCTCTTCCCTCTACTATTAAGCCTAATGTCATAGTAATCTTCTTCTGGTTCGATTGGTAATACTTGCATAGGTGTCAAGATTACAAGAGCAGCTGCAAGCCGAAAGAGATCTCCGAGCAGCACTGGAGGTTGGTTTGAGCATGTCTTCTGGACAATTCAGCTCGCATGGTGTGGATTCGAAAGTAAGTATACATTTTAGGGAAATGGTATCTTTCTTTAAAATTATTACTTCTTGTGAAATGCTAACAATCCAAGTATGTGTAAAGACAAGGGCTGAGCTTGAGGAAATTGCTCTTGCTGAGGCTGATGTGGCCAGGCTGAAGCAGAAAGTTGCAGAACTTCACCATCAACTTAACCAGCAACGTCAGACTCACTTTGGTTCCTTCTCAGATGCGCGTGATAGTCATCAGTATCTCCAGAATCACAATCCTCAAAAGTGAGTATATCACACTATCCCTGTATTTTTCTCACACAGAAGAGCTCAAAGACCATGTTATCCTTCGTAATGGCTAGTTTCTTGACCGTAATGAAAATCTGATCGTCGTTTTACAAATATCTCAGATTAACGCGTCCACTATATTTATCTTTAACTCAGTACATAAAATTATGTTCAAAGTTTTGCATATAGTGTCATGTCATCAGCAGTGCTTCTTTTATGACCTTAGTTATACTGGAATATGATTGGTTTACATCTATGTTTCTGATCTAAATACCTTGTTTATGCATTTCTGCAGAAGGTTTCTTCAGCAAGATTTTGATTCCACTCTTGCCTTTGTAAATCATGAAAGAAAACAAAGACACGAGGTACTTTTTTACTGATATTTCTGTCATTGATCATCATCTTTCGTAATTTACGTCATTAAAGCAATATAATTTACTGTTTGAAGCTGCAGGATAATTTAGTGGGAGCAGAGTGGAGAAATAGTAAAGGAGCAGGATCTTTTGGTGTTGGCAATAGCAGACAACCATCTCGTAAGCAAATACCAGCATCAACAAACATGAACGACTCTGGAAAGATTTATGTGGACAAGTTCTCATCCATGGATTCTCCGTCGACTTCAAGAGCATTAGATGTAAGACCTTTTGCTCCTTATTATTGTCATTCCCTTGACTAAAGATTTCCTGTAAAACGATGCTTGAAATGACGGTTTATGTAGATAACCGAGTATCCGAGGCTTAATCATCCGTCAGCGGCTGCGTCAGCGGCTCTGGTAGAGTTAACAACTCGACTTGATTTCTTCAAGGAAAGACGTTCGCAGCTGATGGAGCAGCTCCAGAACCTTGACCTTAACTACGGCTCTTCTTCTTCTTCTCAAGATTTCATACACCGACCGTCTTCTCCACCTTGGAACTAACAACTTGAGAAAAGGCTCTGTTTTACTACTCTGTTATTGTATATCCTTTTGGTGATTGAGAAGACCTCATTCTTTTGGCAATGCAACAATCTTGTGTGTATATAATAGTTTTTTTGTTTTGTAATTCAATTTTTGTTAATGTGTGAGATTGGTTATGTTTATATTATAAGTGTTTAACTCTATAACTCTCTGGATATAAGTTATAGTCTCTTTAGTGTCCGACCAATTAACTATTGTGATGAATGTGAGGATATGGTTCTGGTGCTTAAAATTTTCACATAGACACTTGAAAATTGAAATCTTTATCAAGTTTATTTGTGTTGTTGCATAAAGACACTACACTAAGGTCTCCACAAGGTAAAATTGTGACAAATCCTAGTCGAAAGCTTATGGGTTGAAAGAAACTTGATATTTGACAAATCTTTCTTTTATCAGCCTTATTATTTCATTATATGAAAAAAAATGTAAAAAAAAAAAAAAAGCAATACCTCGATTATAGGAGATTTAAGACTCAAGACAACTTAACGTTTGACTTGTAGTAAATATCAAATTCTATAAATATTTTAGATTATTAAACAAAATCTCCCTTAAAATTTTTTTTTAGAAAAATCGAAAACGGCGTCGTTTAACGCTATAATGCAATATTCCCGGTTGACAAACCGAACCGAACCAAAGTAAACCAAACCGAAAACGAGGACGCCGCGAAAGAAAATACTTAGACAAATTTATTAATTTTTCCTCCTTCACTATTTTCTCTCTCTTATTTTAAGCCAAAGTCGACTTATTCACCTTCACCGTCTCTTTTTTTTTTTTCTTCTCTCTCTAAAAAAAAAAAACCCTAGTTTCTCTCTCCTTTCACCGATTTCCCTTCCGATGCTTCTGCTCGCATAGGCATCACCGCAGATCTGATAATTCCGGTGAGATTTCTTCCTTCTCTTCTAATCTATTCAAAGAATTCGCTTTTTTTGGGGGGCTTTTTTCGAGTTGATTACCTCCGTGTAGTTTGTTTTGTTGTTTTTAATAAAATCTCGGGAATAGGGTTTGTTCCTTTTTCTAATTGATGCTGATTCTGCTTTGAATTCGTTTCTCGTTTACGGGATGATAAGGTTATGATTAGGGGGAAAAAGTATTCAGAGACTAAGACCTTGGGGTCTTCGTAATTCTTTTGTTTTATTTTGGCTGATTCTTTTTTTTTTTTTTTTTTTTTTTACGCCCGAATAATTCTTTGTTTTGATCACTGGTTCAATCTTGTGTTTTCTTTCAAGGGTCTTGATTTTTTCTATTCATGGTTCAAGGATCATGATTTTTTCCCCATCTTCTTAACATATTGAATGAAGTTGCTCTAAAATATGATTAGAAGCGTGTAGATTTTATCTTTAGTATATACAGCTCTGAAGCACTTTATTTGATTGGTTTTTGTGGAAGCTCAATCTGTGTTGTTAGGCGATCATATCACATTTTAGCTTAAGGATACAAGCATAGGTTCAGGCTTCTGTCCTGGGCTGAGATTCTGCCTTTACTTGTTGCAGGTTACATGTGATATAACTTTGAAACTTTTGATGGATGATGACTTTACAGATGGATAAAACTACTACTTGCTCGCCAAGGGAGCGAGCCCAGGCCATATTTGATAAGGTTCCCTCTCCTTACTTACTTACCCGCTCATCTATAAAGCCGTTTGTCTCTTCTATGTGTTATTGAAATTTGCTTTACATTACCGTGACAATATATGCATACTTTGCAGACTGTTGAGTTAGAAAAAAAGCGTTGGAAAGCTGCCAAGGCTCGAGCTCCATCTGACCCAAATCTGTGGCAGCAGATTCGTGAGAATTATGAAGAAATAATTCTTGTAGATCATACCTTCGCGGAGCTGTGCAACATTGAATTTACTCTGTGGCAGTTGCACTACAAGAGGATTGAAGAGTTTAGGTCACACATCAATGCTCTCTTGGCTTCTACTAGTGCAGATGTGGCACAAAAGGCAAAGGGTCCTTCTAAACCCGACCGAATCGCAAAACTTAAGCTGCAGTTCAGAACATACCTTTCAGAAGCAACTGGGTTTTACCATGATCTGAGCTTAAAAATTAGATCAAAGTATGGTCTTCCCTTGGGTTATTTTTCTGAGGAACAAGAGAGTCAAAATTTGGCTGATAAGGATGGAAAGAAGTTAGCAGAAGTTAAGAAAGGCTTGGTATCTTGTCATCGCTGCCTAATATACCTGGGTGATCTGGCTCGGTACAAAGGAGTGTATGGGGATGGCGATTCCAAGAACCGAGACCGAGAGTATGCTGCTGCTTCAAGTTACTATTTGCAAGCAGCTTCCCTCTTGCCAGCCAGCGGAAACCCACATCATCAGGTTATTCCTTTTGTTCCTCTTTCTCATGATATTGTTTAGTTTAGATACAGCTATGTAGTACAAATTGGCTGATTAGATTAACTTAATGTCTCAGCTTGCTATAATTGCTTCTTATTCGGGAGATGAGTTTGCAGCTACATATCGTTATTTCCGGAGTTTGGCTGCAGAGAGTCCTTTCCCAACTGCCCGTGACAACTTGATTGTTGCTTTTGAAAAGGTTAACTAACAAGTTTCTTTTTCATGATTATGGTAGTGGCCTGGCGTAGGAGCTATTTTCCTCCCACTTTTTTGGTATCCAAATGTAATGCATCTTTCTTTCTTTGTACCATTGAGCAGAATCGTCAGAGTTATACCCAAGTGATTGTGGCTGTCAAAGAATCACCTAAGAGGCCTACTGGTAGAGGAAGAAGTAAAGCTGAAGATATTTCATTGAAAGATGCGAACTTGGTAGCTGTTCCTGAGAAGGATAAAGTAACTATTGCAAATGAGATACTCAAAGGGTTCTGCATCAGATTTGTTCGTCTCAACGGGATTCTCTTTACCCGCACAAGGTAATTTTTCTAAATTATTATTTTGTTCAAGATTCTGTTACTGGCTTTCTGGTATAATATATGTCACTTGTCTTGTTCAGCCTGGAGACATTCTCAGATGTTCTGGCCTCCACTAGTAGCAGTTTACGAGAACTGATTTCTTCAGGGGTAGTGGAAGAACTGAGTTTTGGTATAGACATCAGCGACAGCGCACTGTTCATTGTTAGACTTGTGGCAGTTCTTATATTTAGTGTCCATAACTCGAAGAAAGAGACAGAAGGTCAGTCATATGCAGAAATTGTACAGCGTGTGGAGCCTGCCAGGAACTCCTTGACTGCGAGTTTTGAGTTACTTGGACACGTGGTAGAAAAGTGTGCACAGCTGCGTGATCCTCTGTCGAGTTACTTCTTGCCCGGTGTTTTGGTTTTTGTTGAATGGTTGGCCTGTTATCCTGATATTGCAGTGGGAAGTGATCCTGATGATAGACAGACTGCTGTAAGAACTATCTTTTGGAACCAGTGTGTTGCCTTCTTCAATCAAATCTTGTCGCTTGGGCCTATGTTTGTCGATGATGTTGAAGAGGAGACTTGCTTCTCAAACATGAGCTTGTATGATGAAAGAGAAACTGGAAACCGACTTGCACTCTGGGAGGACTATGAACTAAGAGGATTCTTGCCACTGCTTCCAGCTCAGACTATACTTGAGTTCTCAAGAAAACATTCCTTTGGTACTGAAGGTCCCAAGGAAAAGAAAGCCCGTATAAAGAGGATTCTAGCAGCAGGAAAAGCTTTGACCGGTGTTATCAAAGTTGATCAGAATTATGTGTATTTTGATTCAAAGAAGAAGAAGTTTCTTATTGGTGTAAAACCGTCAGATGACTTGTTGGATTCTCGTCCAAGCCCACCTGAAGCTATTAATGGTTTGGGAGATAACCACCAAGGAATGATGAATCTTAACTCGCCAGTGATGCAACGAGATCAGCAGTTTTATTCAGGCGACGAGGATGATGATGATGAAGTAATTGTTTTCAAGCCTCTAGTTGCTGAGAAGAGGAACAGGGCTTCTGACCATATATATGTTCCTAGTGGAGGCTTCGGGAAACCTGATCAAGTTGCTACTGTGCGGGATTTAAAAGCTTTGAGTGGTTTTGACACAGCTTTTCATGAAAATCCCCTTCTGCAAGCTAGAGACAATGCAAATATTCAAGTGCCTGCATCTGTTGGTTCCAACCATCTGGGATATCCTCACCCATCAACCCAGTCTCAGGCTTTGCAACAAGTTCAGACACAGGCAGTGCATCCTCAGCCAGTTCAATCACTTGTTGCTTCACAACTTCAACCAATGCAATTACAGGCTGGACAACTTCAGACAAAGCAATCACAGGTTGGACTACTTCAACAATTGCAATCACAGGTCGAACAACTTCAATCAATGCAATCACAGGTCGGGCAACCTCAACCTCTGCAGCAACTTCAACCACAAGTCGGACAACTTCAACCACGGGCTGTACACTTTCAACAAACTCAAGCACAGGTTTCACATGTTTCGCCGGCGCAGTCACATTGTGCTACAGTAGGTGGTAGCCATAGCCAGTGGTTACCAGAAGAAGCTGCTACTAGCCTATCTGGTTTTGCTCAGATGAGTAATGGTCATGTGATGAGGAATGAGATCCAAGGAAATCATCCAGCTTCCTATTACCCTGCACAGTCGTTGCCGATCCACCAGTCTTTCAATGTCAATGGTATGGGTGGTATGTCATATTCGCAGTCACGAACACCTGAAGCTGTGTTGCCATCCAAAATTGCTACTGTTTCATCTTCTGGAGTTATTGCTGATGGCCTTGGCGTCCAGTCTTCAGTAGGTAGAAAAAATCCAATCAGTAGACCCTTTAGGCATCTTGGCCCTCCGCCTGGGTTTAACTCTGTCCCGTCAAAGCTGCCAAAGGAGCCAACTCCCGGTCCGGATGTGTCTGGCAACAATCTACTGGGTGATGATTACAGCTGGTTGGATGGATATCAAGCTCAGTCTTCTAGAGGCACTGGGGTCAACAGTTCTCTGAATTACGCCTCTTCAGGGAAACCAGAACACACGTGTACCAGCAATGGACTGAATGGGGCTGCCATGTTTCCGTTCCCTGGAAAAGAAGTTCCAACCTCACATGTCCGAGCAGATTTCCCATACTTTCGGAATCATCAGAACTTTGTGGATGAGAACCATCAATCAGCTCAACTCCCGGAACAATATCAAGGACAGCCCGGTTGGTCAAGTCGTCCCTTTGTGTGAGAATCGGAATAGAAGAGTAACACGGTAATAGCAAAACATGAAGCACCTTTGAATTGCCAAATGATTTTATTCTTATGGTCTTGAATTACCAAATGATTTTATTCGTATGGTCTTGATCTTGGTTAATTGGGAATGATGCAGGTGAGTGTTACGGTTATTTGCTACTCAACTCCAACGGAGTCTTGTTCTGTTGAAGTCTCTAGTTGGAGTCTTCGTGGCCTTGGTTTCTTGTGGGGCACTTCCTACCTGACAGGTTCGTTCTTCTTCATCATCCTTGTCCATAAGCTTAGGCTCTCATTGGTTAGTTATACAAATGATTAATGCTTGTTTAATAGATTCAGGACACAGATCATGTTGGTGAAAGAGATATCTATGGTAAACAAGAATGAATGGTTCTGCGGAATTGATAGGAGTAAAAGAAAGTGCCTTTTCTCTTTGCTACTTGAGGTGGAGATGTTAAACCGTATGATTAAGAAAGGAATCGTAACTTTGTGGCTTGCTCTCGATATCTGAAAGCAGTCAGGTGGCTGTTTTGCCTTCTCTTTATCCTTCTCTTTTTAATTTGAATGAATATTTTGAAACGATTGCTTTGCTTTCTTCTCCTTTGTTCTATGGTTGTCACACAAACCTGGTCTCTGTTTTACCTTTGTCGTTTTAAGTTGAACATCATAAGGTGTGTGAAAACTTTGCGAGTGGTAATGAATACATTTGTTGAAAACTTATCTTCGAATCTGCAACAACCTTTTTTTTTTTTTTAAACTATTCAAATGATTTTTTGGGAAAGTAGCATGAATAACCAACAAAAATTTTATAATTATAAAAGTAACCAATTGACCTAAATTTAATGGCTAAGAATCATGCCACATAAGGTAATTTTGGCTACTCTCTTGATTATAATTTTTTTGTTGGTTATCTTGCAAATTAACCCATGATTTTTATGAAGTAATGGAAAAAAATATAGGGCAATTCTCATGGATACCATTTTTTAAAGTTTTTGTTCCTTAGATACCATTAATTTTTAAAAGTTCCCTAATACCACTTTTTACTATTTTTTTTAAATGCTCCAAAAATACCACAAAATTATAATTAATTTTAAATGGTCAAAACTAAACCTTAAACTCTAAACCTACACCCTATCCCCTAAAACTATACCCTAACTGTACAATAGTTAATCAAAACCAAAAAAATTAAATTCTAGACCCTTTAAAGATCAATTTTTGTGTTTGTGGTATTTTTGGAAATTTTGATTTTTTTTTGAAAAAGTGATATCTAAGGAATTTTAAAAAATTAATGGTATCTAAAGAACAAAAACTTTGTTTGGTGGCATCTTAGGGAATTTCTAAAAAATATACTCCCGTTCCAAAATATAAGTTGTTTTACCTAAAAGCACAAATATTAAGAAAACATTTTTTCTTATCATTTAATATACATAATAAACATAATTAAATTAAACCAAAAAAAAAAAAACCTGAAAGCGATGTGGTCTACTTGTACACCGTGGAGCGATTTATCCAAAACTCATATTTTTGGTAAAGCAGAAGCATCAAGGAAGCAGTTTTTCATGGTGATGGATTCTAAGATATGTTCAATGAAATTCGATTACCAAGGAATCCGCAACGATGGTGACTTCGCTAATGCATCGGTTAAGCAAATAAATATTTTTGATCACATCGTGATAACTAAGTCCTTCACTGCGATGGCTTATTGTTATGCCTTGTCGAAGACAAGAGGTGGCATGTGGTGTGGAACCCGTATTTGGGGCAAATCTGGTGGATGGAACCTATTAACAAATACCACAAATTCCACCCAACAGACATGTATGCTTTCGGATACGACGACAACCGTAACCACAAAATCGTGAGGTTTTTGGATGTTGAATCATATGGACTCCTTCCCTTTTCCGAAATTTGCGATTTTAATTCTAATTCATGGAGGCTTCTTAATATCAATCCTGACTACTATGTAAAAAGAGGTGGTGTATCTTTGAAGGGAAATACTTACTTTTTTGCTGAAAAAGAAACAAATACTCTTGATTTTTAGAGATTCACCGGATTGTTTAGTATGTTTTGATTTTACAAGAGAAAGATTTGGACGGCTTCTTCCTCTACCGTTTCACTATTTCCTTCGAAATTTTCAAACTGTGGCTCTATCTTGCGTTAGAGAAGAGCAGCTTATTGTGTTACATCATCCCTAAAATTTGATGATGGAGATTTGGATTACGACTAAGATTGAGCCCAATGCAGCATCTTGGAGCAATTTCTTGCATGTGGATATGAGACAATTCACTCGTTTTCCGACTGGAACGTTTTTCATTGATGAGGAGAAGAAAGTAGTTGTGGTTTCCGATTACCACAGTTTTAGACCGACCACGACATGTCCCTACCTAACAGCTTACATCATTGGAGAAGACGGATACTTCAAATCTGTGAATATCGGAGAATTGATAACTGGTTTGGTAGGTATCGATAACTATGACCCGCTTGTGTTCTCTTCTTATGTTCCAAGTTTGGTGCAAGTGCAACTACAAACCAGCCAGAATGGTTAAAGGAAAGAAGGAGATTCTTATTCTTATTAGCAAGTAGTTCCAATTGCAATACTTTGTCTGTTTCCTTTAGAAAAAGATTACTTGTGTGTTTTATCGAATAAACGAGTCGGTTTTTGCATGTTTTAATTAATTAGCCTCTTTTCAGTTATTCATGTCAGTTGTTAGAGAATGTGATGAATTCATGTGATAAAACACATAGTAGATGAAATCTTGATTTAAAGAGTAGACTTGGAAGTCTTTCGTAGGAGAATCCCCCAACATAGTACGCGATAAAACACGAAAAACGCAAGCATTATCCCGACATTGATCCACCTCGTATCCGTGTCTAGCCCTCTCTTCTTCAACACATCCTCTCCGGTCATCAAGCACTTCGAGGTCCCGCCCGAGAAGCACTCTTTTCGCTTGCTCCAATACTCGTTCACCAGCATCGACTCAAGCGGGTAACGGTAAAGCGACACATAATACATGAACATCCACGGTTTCGGTATCTTCTCTTTCGGAATAAAGTATCCCGAGAAGAGGAAAAAGGCACCAAGAACGGTGCAAATGAGAGAGTTTCCGGAAATGAAGTCCGGAGAAACCGCACTGAGGAAGAGAACCAAAGAACTAGCCATGAGGATGATTAGCCATACACACAAGATAAAGAAAGAGAACGCTTGGACCGACGGATTCAGCCCTACGATCCAATACACCGGGATAGAGAAGAGAAGCGATACGACGAATAGAAACGGTAGGAAAGTGATTGTGTTAGCTATCATGTACGACGAAATTCGATACGATCCACGAGACGATTCTTTCATCAAGACACGGCGTTCTTTGAGGTATATAGGAAGTGCTTCAACTGTAGAAGAGAGTAAGAAGCTTAAACTGAAAGCGAATAGTCCGAGCCGCTCGGCGACGCCTTCTTCGTCTCTCTCGAGTCTCGTGTATACGCTTCCTAGTCCCAATCCAGCTACTACTGCTTGCATGGTTCGAGCCAAGAACAATTGTTTTGTTCTGTATATGATCTTGAAGAATCTTGAACAGAGAAATGAAATCTCAGTGATTTGATCAAAGAGAGAAAATTCTTGCTTTGTAACAATCACATCGTTTCTAGTTTCAGATAATGACCAGATCGGTTCTTCGAAGGAATCGCGTAAAGAATCGACTATTTCCATAGCGAATTCGATCGGATTAAGCTGTTCCGGAATCTGAAACCCTAGTTTCGATATCGATTCCTCGAGATATTCAAGATTCCCGAAGTGGATCACCGATCCGCGAGATAGAATCAAGTAATCGGAGATGTAATCGAGGATTCGATAGCTCGGTTGATGAATCGATAACACGACGGTTCTCTGTTTCGATTTCACCATCGAAGCTAAAAGCTCGATTACTTGACGCGAGCTTCGACTATCTAAACCGGAAGTCGGTTCATCAAGAAGAAGAATCGGTGGATCACGAATCATCTCAACGGCTATAGAAACTCGCTTCCGTTCTCCTCCCGAAACTCCGCGATCTTCTTCGTCTCCTTCGCCAACGAAACTATCTTGAACAAGAACAAGACCTAGATCCTTTAGCAAGGTATCTACTCTTTCTTCTTTTTCCTTTGTTGTTGAATCTCTTAAACTGAATTTAGCACTGTACATTAACGTCTCTTTAACGGTAAGTAGCGGTAAAAGATCGTCGTCTTGAGGGACGAAACCGCATAGCTTGCGTAGGTGATTGTTGTCGCGGATTAGACTGTCGTTGATTGAAATCGCGGAAGACGGGTCGAGTTCCTTGTGGCTCACTCTTCCTGAAATGATTTTTAAAAGAGTTGATTTTCCTGTTCCGCTTGGACCAACCACGGCCAAGATTTTCGAGGATTCGGCGGAAAAGGAGACGGAATCGAGAATTTTGACGGGGTTTGGGGTTTGAAAGAGAAGAGAAGAAGAGAGATTGATTGTGTAAGAGAGATTAGAGACTCTTAAAGAGAAACGGTTTGGGGTTGAGAGTGGTGAAGAAGAGAAGGAAGAGGAAGCCGAGGAGAAGTCCGCGGGAGAATTGGAGGCCGAGAAAAGAACGATGGAGTCTTCTTCTTCGCGGGTTTTAGCTATATGAGAAGGGTGGAAGCAAGAAGCCATTGAAGTAGTATGAATATTGTTTGGTGTGTTCATCTTCTTTATGGGAAAATATATATGCTTGAAATGGTAATGAAGTATGGTTCAACTTTTCGGTTGATCAACAAAGGAAACAAGTATTAATGGTTGGTAGAGATTGGTGTAACTGTTATCAAAGGTTAACTATAATGTCTTCTAAACTCTTTGAAACGTAATTTTATTTGGTTGGTCATTTATTTGTTTGAATTTAGAGTGTAGGTAAGATAAACTGTGGTTTGGTGAGTTGCTCTCGTCTATAATGATATATTTAAAATTTATCTTAACAAATTAAGTTATGGTTTGAATACCATGTATGTAAACGGTATTAGTGTATCAAACAAAAAAGGTGCCTTAAATTCAACTAAAATAAGTTTCAAAAAAATAATATTTTAAATTTGTTAAGTAAATAATTAATATATTCTTTTAGACAGGTTATAATTTAAGTTGTCATGTGCATAAATATATTTGATACAGAAATGGTTGCGTTTTTACTTTTTACATTCAAGTAGAAATATGTTGTTTTTACTACACACCTCTTCTTGCTTCACAATCTGCTTCTAACCATTAGTGCTGTTTCAACATCAAATAATAGCATTTTACAGAGACAAAGACGAAAGAGTATGCTTATAGAATTTACAAATGAATTTACAAAAGAAAACACCCAAACTATAATGAAAGAAGAAGCTGAAAACACTCCTAATCTCTCTCTCTCTCTCTCTCTCTTTTTTTTTTTTTGTCATGACCCCAAATAAACCTATTACTATGAAACCCGTGTTAACAAGGAAAAAAAAGATGAATTGGAAACTCTGGTTTTGTGTTATTTGGGGGTGAAGCATAAGAATTCAATGAGTCAAGTCTTCACTTCCTACACCCACACTTGATTTGTCAGCGACTATCCGTACATTGTATTGTTCGTAAACTCGTCCTCTATTCTCTGCCCACCACTCTTCTGCTTGTTTCTCGCTAAACCGTTTTCGGCTGCCATCAAAAAATGTATTTTTCGGTCACCAACCAAAATAAAAGAGCATCCAAACATTCCAACTCAACTAAAAGGAAGAATGTGTACCTGAAACGGACGCGTTTGAGATCCCTTGCGCTTCCCGCTAAGGCTGTGAGAGTGATGTACACACCAGGTTCATCTTGTTCAACCCATTCGTTTTCATTACGGGGTTCACTTTCTTTTGCTCGAGTACTGATTCTATTTATACCTTCAGCAGCATGATTCGCTTGCTGTCGGTAACTTGCACTATCGAAAACAGGCGTGCTGGTCCCATTAGTTAACATTGGGATGGTGTTTAGGCCATCGGGTTCAGCCTCTCGACTGTTTGGACGGTTTAAGGTGTTAGAAGAAAGGGCAGTGTAATCAGGGCTGGAACCAAATGAATTAAGAGAAGGAGACTTGATTGTTCGAGCTGATCCAACAGGTAATCTTTCAGCCATGTCTTTCAACTGCATGGTTTCATTGAAACAATCAGTAAGTTGCATACAGCAGTTTCTTTCATTTAAACAGCAAAGAAAAACTTTGGAATTTACTTGAGCGGTAAGTGATTTAATCACTTCTTTCGCTGCTTTGCATCTCGCTGTTTCTTCACTAGCAATTGCCAGTGCCTCCTTAAGCTGTTTGGTTGTTCTTTCCAGTTCAATTTCTTGAAGCTGTGCCTTCCGTGTAAGATTTTCAACCTGCGAAATCATTTACAAGTGTGTTAGCAAAGGAGTCAAATTGCAACGAATGAGACAATAAATGTTTTTTCACAACGAATTGCAACAAAGGAGTTAAAGTAGAAAGTAGCTTACTTGAGATCTTAGCATAATCACCTCCTGGCTTAGGTTGTTATCATTGGTTCTCTTGGTATCATCCACGACAATTCTTGGTGTATTTAGACCCGAAAGAGTGGGCGTTGGTGTTGTTGAGCGAGGTGGGCTAGGACGTCTAGATATTGGTGAAGTTGCCCGAGACGCAATTCGAGAACCAGGAACAGATGCAGAGAAGAACTTTTTTGATGATCCAAAAGTTGGATTAAAAGACTTGGTTATGTTTAGTGAACCCCGGTGAGAGCTTCCACTTGGTATTGGTGAGACACGGCTACTATTGAATTCGTATTTCTTATTCTTCTTGGATCGACTGTCTACTTGCCTAATGGGCTCCAACAAAGAGAATCTAGCTAACTGTCCATCGGATCTAGAATCCAACTTCTCGTCTCGGTCAATTGCATCTGATCCCTGATTGACACTTTCTCTACGACTCAAAGAAGAATGAGATGATGGATCAGTTTCCATGGCCTTTTTCAATTTGTTAAAACACTTGTCACAGACTCGATATGGTTTGTTCGGGTTCGGTGCCATACAAGCCTTCAGGGACTTCTTGTTACTGCAAGAGTGGCAAAACACAAGCCCGCAGTTATAGCAATTGTGCCGCTTTCTCTTGAAATTGAAAGGCTGACGGCAACCAGAACACATGGACTGGTCCATCCCTGATGCCCACTTGTGAAGGCAGACAGCTGCAGTGAAATTAGAACCACATGCAATACTTTTCACCTGTTTATCCTTCAGTGACTCAACCAATGTCGGGGAATTTCTATCATCTGCATCCCCATGGCCTAATCTACCATTTGATCCTTTTCCCCAAGTGTAAACCTCAGTCCTTGAAGTTAAAACTGCAACATGATAAGCACCACAAGCAATCTCTTCCACAAAACTTTTGTGAAGTTTACCTTCAACACGAGCTGGAACCTTTCCATCTGCATGTGGGTTTCCAAGCTGGCCATAAACAGGACTACCCATAGTATAGACGTGGCCCGACGTTGTAAGTGCAACTGTGAGGCTATGTCCACACGCAACTTGACAAAAATTGGGTTCTACAAGAGCTGCAACACAGGTAGGCACAAGTTTTGGTTCTTTGTCACCGTGACCAAGACGACTCTTGTCACCATCACCCCATGTAAAAAGCTTTCCTGAGGAGCAGTTGCTAGAGCTCGAGCTCCCAACCATGACTTCTACGACCGCGGCTGTGTGCCATACACCACAGGCTGCCCTGACAGTGCGAAGACCTTTCAAGGAGTCTACCTCTCTAGGTTTGAAAACACTTTTTCGGTCTCCATGGCCCAAAACACCAAATGTCCCATCACCAAAAGTAAACAACTGCCCAGCAGAAGTAACAACAGCTGTGTGGTAAGGTCCACAAGCGATGGATGATACATGTATCCCTTCCATCAAGAAATCCACTCTTTTTGGGACCCAATGACTGACTTCATTTCCATGTCCTAGAATACCAAAATCTCCTTTACCCCAGGTATACAAATCCCCCGATAGAGAAACAGCACAACTATGGTATTCGCCACATGCTACAAGCTCAATGTTTGTGGTGCCAAGTGCATCAATGAGCTTTGGATTTTGAATATCAGAATCTACACCATGGCCAAGCCTACCTTCAGATTCCTCTCCCCAAGAAAAACTTTCTCCTTGTTTTGTCACAAGGACAGCATGCTGTCCACCACAAGCAATATTCTGGACATCAAGTACTATAGTAGATTCTAAAGCTTTTGGCAATAAAGAATCCATTTTGATCGCAAGCGAACTTCCAACTCTATGGTTTCCACCAGCCAAAACACCTTCGCCTATTCCTTCTCCCCAAATGAAAACGTCTCCCAATGTGTCTCCATCATCATGACCAGAACCATGGCTCGACGAACTAATAGCACTCGACAGGCTAACTCTAAAAGCATCCATACCCATACCTTTCATGTGACCATGTATGGATTCAGAGCCTCCAGATGACAGAGAATGAACTGAAATAGTAGCCGGATCTGAGGGAAAAAATCCTTTTGGAGGAACTGCATACAATGACATGTCTGAAAATGCCTTATCAACGCCATTCTTAGGCGGGCTTCCATATGGACTGTGAAGACGGTAATTAGAGCCATCCTGAAAGAAAAAATAAAATGATGTTAGTTAACACCCTCAGTGAAGTGGAAGATTTCATTCTAGTACCTTCTGGAAACTTTCATTGCTGCTAAATGGAGAATGTAAAGGGGAGCTTCTCCGGGTATATGTTCTTGGACTATTAGCTTCGGATGGTGTCCCATCACTTCTCGATTCGGTCCTCCATTTTCGTTGATAACAACGAGAGACCAAGGCTTTTAAACCACTAAACCACACTTCAGCCTCATCTTTATCCTTGCATATCTATGTATTGTAACACATAATTAGCGAATTTTCAATCATAACAGACACTGTAATGATGGAATAATGATTTCATAGAGGAACCTAGAAAAACAATATAATCTAAGAAATATATCTCACCACATCCAGTGACCTCTCGTTGTATATAAGGGAAAACGACTGATATTCCTTTTCGGGACGTGGATATCTCTGAAAAATAGGCTGCAAGAGAAACACCATTCCAGGACTTATCAGACTATCACGCTAGACTAGATATCCAAGATCCAAATAAGCAACCTACGACTAAGGAAATTGACTCATACAAATGATGCATGAACGATGCAAAGTCAAATCAAGAGTGACCTGCGTGGCTGAAGTAAGATGAAAAAATGATGAATACAATCAAGCGTAGCACTAGCACTAAATTTTTCATTTGAGTATATGTTGAAGAAACGATTCTACGAAAAGAACCTTGTGCATAACATGTAGCACTTAGGACAATCATCAACAATAATTCAGATCACATTTGGAGGACAATCTGCTACACAACCATGACAGTCGAACTTAGACACGACTAAAAGAAGATACTCCTACTAAGCAGATATAGAGATTCGACCAAATAAGCGCAATGAAAAGGGGATAGGACAACTTTATTCTAAACATTTCATTGCCAGCTCAAGAGAGAAATAAATGATATCATCCACGGATGTGAGAACTTACAGTGCGCTGCCCAGATATGATCCTAGAAACATGGCTCAACTTCAAATGTTTCTCCTCCTTTCCCGAGACCCATATTAAAACAGATTCATCCTGAAAGTTACAGGACAAACTATTTACTTAAACACTGAACAATGAAACCCTGCATAGATCAAGCAACAGCGAGGAAATACAACAAAACAAAAGAACTCTCTAGGCTCATGAAGTAATACAAAGAAACCCCAGTTAGTTGCCAATATTCTTACACAGAATTAAAAAGCAAATGGAATCAACACACAACTTACATTCGAAAGGCGAAATGGACAGAACTTAGGCTTTCCCCTTCTTCCATACTTAAGCAAATAAGCTCCCTTTTTAAGGGCAGTGATAGCCTGAGTCAAATTGATGGATGTTCCGTAAATAAAAACACGAAATATACTGGCAAGGAGTAATTTTCAGCTTAGATTTGATTGTATAATAAAAACACAGTGAATAACGAAGCCAAGAAGCAGTGAGCACACTAAAATTATCAATCCTACAACATGAAAAAAGAGCTAAGTACAATAGTCTTATATAGTGATGATCAATACTAACTCTCTCTCAGTAGACTGGTAAAATTATCATGGAACAAATAACCGTCATTGCATTTTCGCCATTATATAGCTTGAATCAAGCTTGGAGACTCCAGTATTAACCTAAAGCTCATCACTAACCTAGAATTGTGAAATCTAATTGTTCCAAATTACAGGAATCGCCTAAGAAAAATCATCTTCTCTTACTTAAAATGTAATCATACAGCTACACAGATACATCCCAATTCCACAGATAAATAGCCACTTCAACACAATCTTAGCTCTAAAATCACCAAAACATGACCTAAATTGACTATAGACGTAACACCGCAACGAGAGAGAAAAAGATGATAAACGACCTGTTCAATATCTCTCGTGACTGGACCAGCTCTACTAAGATCCGACGAAGCCATTCTTCCGTTCGTCGACATAAACCCAAAAGTTCCCTCAGAAGCAAAACCCTTGAGCCGAAGAAACCTCGAAGAAATTCACACTAGCCAAGCTCAAATGTGAGAAATCGAAACTCCTCGTGCAATCACGTAACCCAGTCCACATCGCTATGACTCGTCGATTTTGGATTGATTCCGAAGCAGAAGAACAAGCTTTCTTCTTCTTCTTCAGCTCGAATTAGATTGAGCAAAATCGATCCGAACAGTAGAAACGAAGGAATCAAATAATACGTATAGAAGGAAAATGCTGATCGAAGCTCTTGAGAGGAATTTGGGAATTGGAAAGGAAAAGAGAATCTAGAGAGAGTAGCTATGATCTGTGCTACGCAGCTTATAGAGAGAGAGAGAGAGAGAGAGCGACCAAAAGGCAGATTCTGACTAGAGAAAGAAACCTTTATTTTTCTGCTTTTTTCTTTTTTGAAATATTGGATTTAGATATAACCCAGTCAGTAATAGAGGCATTACTATACTTTAATGACGACTTCACTGGTTTAAATTTGGGTTTTGCGCAAGGATTTTTGCGAGTATTAATTTTGTATGTAGGTTTGGTTCGTTTTTTTTAATCGGTTGGTAAAGATTCTTATTAATTTTCAAAATCTACCACGTAATTACAAAGACAAAAATACAAAAAATATTGGTAAACCATGTCAAGCAAATTGGAACCGAAAGCTCTTGCGCTAACCGAATCAGAAACATTGAAACTCATCATAAAAAGATGATAATTTCTAATCATGATGTTCCAACTCATTACTAAATAAAGATAATAATAATCTGCTATGTGAAAGAAAAATATGAAGCTAATTTTTTTTTTATGTTTTTTTAGTAGAGAATATATATAATGGTTGATTGGTTTCTCTTCATTAGATGAAAATGAATGTACTATTGGAGTGGGTTATATACAAGTCAAACCAGTGTGACAAAACCATATACATAAACGGTTCAACCTAACCGGATATAAACCAAGACTAAAATTTAGCTCTTCTTTTAGTCCAATTCATCGAATTATGGCATGTAGATCATTTTCCTCTATATCAATTATCAAGCTTGGGATTAATAAAACTTTCTTGTTTTTAAATTAGTTGCAAGACAGCAAAAAAAAGAAAAGAAAAACACCCTCTTAAATTAGTCACCACCATATCACATCATCATTTTCTCTCTTTTCTCATAAACCTCCAACAAATTTTGCCACCGATTTGATTTGTGGCGTTAATAGCCAATACTACGTCGTTTGAGTTCATTTCTTTTCTACACGAAAGGTATATATACACTTCTGGATGAGGAAGAAGGTCTGTGTTTTGAAAAAAACAAAAAACTAGTATTATTATATTATCTCTCTCGTGTGTTGCGTTGTAATCATTTCTCTTTGAGGTATCGGAATCATTCTCCTCGCATCTCCGTTTATCATTTCGGTTCTCTCTGTCCCACCCACTCTCTTTCTCTAATCCTATAGTATTCACATTAGAATTCTTCTTCTTCTTCTTCACTGTTAGATTTAGTAATTGTTTCTCTTTCGTTTTGTATATACTGAAAAAATCAATTTTTCTAATTTATTTTCGCTGCCATGAGTTCTGTAACCGAGATCGTGTCTGGGCAGCAAGTGGTCGAGGGTATTCAGGATTTGGCTCTTCAAGTTCAGGTCTTTTGTTTCTCTAATTCAATTTATCTTCGTGTTTTCAGATGAAATATGCGATTTCTTTTGTCTTAATTTGCTGTTTTGGAGTTTGGAGCCGATTCCTTCCGTTTTCAGATGCTTTCTCTGTGTAAATGTATCTAGATTTTGGTCTGGAACATTAGGATTTGGTAAATTTTTGGTTTTTTGCCTATGTGTGTTTAATTTTGAGGTTGGATTATTAGGGCTCTTTAGGTTTACTGCTTTCTTCCTTTGCAATGTTGAGTAGCTAGTGCTGAATTTGCTGCTCATGTCCCAAATTTTACAGAAGTTAGGTTTTTGTTTCTTGTATGTAATTGTAAACGTATTTCTTTAAGATGATGTTGTGGATTCTCTTTGTATGGAGGTAACTCAAAGATGTATGTGAACCTTGTTCAGGACAAAAACAAGATCCATGAACCGAGCTTCGGGAATCATGGTGGCTGTTGTGCAATATGCTTGAATGATATTCCTCTTCAAGAGACTGCTATGGTCAAAGGCTGTGAACATACTTACTGGTATGCTTTCTTAGATCTTCTATTGCTTTCTTTGACATGACAATTAGGTTTCAATTATGTTTTATGAGCTCAACATTTCAGTGTCTAGTAGTTGTGGAACTTTTTTTAGGTTTAACCTGCCTATATTTATCGCATTTTGTGTTTTGATTCTATGCCTATGTAGAAACTGACATTCTCTTTTGGTTTTTAAAACAAGTAATTCATTTCTATATATTCAGTGTGACGTGCATACTTCGTTGGGCGAGTTACAACGAGAGTAATCCTACATGCCCGCATTGTAAGCATCCATTTCATTTCCTCAGTGTCCACCGTGCTCTTGATGGCAGGTCAGTTTCCTTCTTTATTTACATATGGATCATATTAGTCCATTTCCTTGATCCAAGTCTCTTCTCATTCTTGTTTGGTATTTCTATGCAGCATTGAAGATTTCATGTTTGAAGAGAGTGTGTGCCTTCTCCTGAGAGCCTCTTGGCTTCTACCATTGGATGTGGCGGAACAAGCGTCATACAGCTATGGTTACCATGATGATTTCGACATTCCTTGTGACTACGAAGACGAAGATGATGATCTTGATGAGTTTTATCTGCACGGACCAAGTCTTCGCATAGGAAATCGGAGATGGGGTGACAATGGTTTTGTCAGATCCGGACGTCAAGAAGCCAGACCAGTCCAGAAACACACTACCTCTAGTTCCAGCTCCAATTCTTCTGGATCATCCTCGTGTGAGCGTAAGGATAAGCAGGCAAATACAACAGGAAGACGCGCAAAGAGAGCAATGAAGCGCGAAGCTGCTAACAAAGCAGCAGAAGTAGGTTCGGCAGCGAAGCACGAGGCTCATTTGGTTAGGTTTGGTAGAAAGTGAGCTCTGTAAGTAAAAATCACACTCATGAAAATTCCCCATCACTTTGCATCATCATCATCTTGTACAGCAACTAGTATTTAATGTTGTGTAAAAGTAAAAATCCCCATCACACCACTATCTAAGGTGTGTGTAGGGATTTGGATGGTACAAAAAAACAATAAAAAGTTGTAACCTTTATCTTTAACAAACCATTAATATTATTGTCTGTTCATTTATATATCTCAAAGTTTCTTCCTTTATCACAACAAAAAGTAAAAAGTCAAATTGAAAGAGTTTTGAGAGAAATTGATGACTACTTGTGCATCTTGACACTTGGGGATGGTCGGGATGGTCCAAAGTAACCATTTTTATGACCACACAAATGCAAAAAATATCAGCAACATTGAAAAAAGAGGAAAGAAATCAGACCAACGTTGATATAAATACATTAGACTGAGAAAGAAGACACAAAAAGAATAGAGTGAGAAAGAGAGATAGATCAAGAGACGAAAATGGCAAACAACGGTGAAGGTAAGGTGGTGTGTGTAACAGGAGCGTAAAATGATTTCACCTAGGAAAGATCTCCTTTCATGCCTTAAAGAAGTAACCGCCCATTCATTCTCCTCAGTGAGTAATTAATGGGTTGGGGGGGGGGGGGGGGGGGGGGTGGATTTCACCATTAGAAATCCAGCCCACTAAGCCTAAGATAGAATCAGACTCGATTGTATCTAGTATTGGGCCTAAGGCCCATAACTGTGCTAATGATAGTAAAAGACCAGCGTGCCCTTCGGCATCGCTGAAATCCGATTGAACAGTCCGTTGACCATCAAGATAGAAGAACCGTTGACCGAGCAGCTTAGCAAGGATACGACCAACTCAGCGCCGTTCAACGGTTAACGAAGAGATCCCGATATTTCCGGAAGATACACCAGAGCGTGCCCAAGATCTCCGGCGACTAGGAGGGATTCGCGAAGCTGAACCGTTCAGCTCGAGGAAGTACAAATAGCTAGCTTTAGAGCCGAAATGGCTAACTTTTTCAATACGTGGACATTCAATCACACTTTAGCTCATCATCACTTGTTCCAGCTAAAGTTATTTGTATATTATATCAAATATCAATATAAATTCATTTTCTGTTATCTTGGTCTCGATCCTCATTAGATCTATAGACATTTCTTAGGACTAAAGTTTCATTCCCGAATTCACATATAAATTCTTAGTGCGGAATCGAGCTTCCATATATCCCTCTTTTTGATATTGTTAATGGTGAACAGTTTGGGATGTTTTGATTCGGAATTTATGAGAAAGAGAGGCTCTCATAATGTGTTTGTGTGCCCAATAAGATAGTGTAAGTGTCAAAATCCAAAGACGGGTCGTACCAAAGATCAACCCTTTCTTCTCTATCTCCTTTACCATGAGCAAATATGTTTGTTTGCACCGAGTAAGGTTGGCCACTTCTGTTTCCTAAGAATCCGAAATCTAGCTCGTCTGTCACCATGTCCGTATACGAATTCACCTATAGACATATGAACAAATTAAGACCGTACATAAATGTTACAAGAATATATTATGTTTTAGAGAAATAGTTGCTTGGTTGTTAATGTTTCAAGAATATGGTATGTTTTGTGCGAAAGAATTGTTTAGTGGTGAATGCGTAAAATTTTGAAACTAATGAGGTAAAATGATAGAGACTTACGTAGAAGGCAATGACCGTACAAGCAGAATCTCCGGGAGCAGAGTTTGATCTTCATGCTCACTCGTCCGTATAGATACTTTCTTTTGGAAGAAAATCCACATCCTTTAAGAGAAATACAAAACATATGAATGTTATATTACATAAAAAGGCCAGTAGTTTTAAAATGTTCCAACTCCACTCCCAATGCAATGTTTATGTGATTTTGGTGTGTACCGGTGCTTTTCTGCCGTCGGCTTGGCGGATATGAGATTCCGACCACGCGGCTTTGAAATCCGATGTGAACGTCGCAGGCTGGGCAGAAATCCAAGTGAACATTAGGGCAAAGAGTGTGGAAACGCAAAGAGGAGTTTGGAGAAAAAGGGACATAATCCTTACCCATATGGGACTTTTCATCAAAATAAACAAAATGAGAAGAGAGTGATAAGTGTGCATATACACAAATTTATTTGCCAATAGAAATTGAGGATTTAAGAAGATGACATCGTTTAGCTTTCCACTCAGCTAGTTGTGAGCAGTCTCTTTGGCCTACTCATTTATTACAATACTATATGGATATTTTCAAAGTACCTGATATGCGTAGTCTTTGGAAAATATAAGATCCGGCTAACAATGGTACTAATCTAGTAACATGTGATTAGTAGTAACAGGGAAAAAGACAATGGAGACTGATATATCATGGTTTTTAGCCGTTTTTAGCGATGATATAAGTATGTTTTTAGAGCCTTTTCAGTGTTTTTTATATTCTTTTAGAGTCTTTACAGATTTTAAGGCATTTGGAGCATAACTTGTGATTTTGGAGCATTTTGGAGCAAGGAGGAATGAGCTATAGAAGATTTGAAGTCGGACTGGAAATCCAGCCTTGGTGTCGATCGACACCATCTCTGGGTGTCGATCGATACCCGATCGTGACAAGCAAATATAGGAAGTTTGAAGATTTTCCGTTTTTGCGCAGAAGTTCCATTAAATTACAAGTTCGGCCCAATACGTTTTAGACCTTATATATATGTTTTCTAAGCCATTGTTTAGGCGGATGCTTTTATTACAACTTGCCGACAGTGCGTCGAGCGAGCGTATCGATCGACACACTAAAACGTGTTGCTTGACACCTTCATCAAAAATCCGCTTTCGGTTTACGGATGTTACAATTCTCCCCCATTAATACTGGATTCGTCCTCGAATCCTATCGTACTGGTCTCTACGACACCCGTCGTCTATCTTTGACCATACTCTTGATCCATCCTGATCAGCCGCAGGTGAGACCATCGCTCGAATCTCACTAAGCGTATGCCATAGGTGATATATTAGTATTTTGGTCTCTTTTACGTATTGTTTTCTATCTGTTTTCGGTTCTTTCTAGTTCCTTTTGTGTTTTTTCAGGTTCTAAGAGGCTTTCAAGCATGGATTGGAGTCATTGGGAGTCATTGGAGCAAAAGGGACGAATCTGGAGAAAAGTTGGCGTTTTTCATAACCGAGCACCTGCTCGCCCGAGGACTCAAAGATTTGAAGCTCCCTGGAAACCGGACCGGTCGATCCAACCATAGGACCAACTAGTCCACACCCGAAGTCCCGACGCCAAAGCCCCCTGGAATCCGGATGAGAAGACCGACCGGTCCCAGACACGAAGACTTGCAGATTTTTGAGACGCTGGAAGACGGACCGACTGGTCCGGAACCAGACCGACCGGTCGGTCACCCAGAACCAAGTTGCCCTAATGTTTACTATAAATTAGAGGCAGCCACTTTCCTATACATAAGTTCATTTTCTGATATTTTTCTATTGCACGTTTTTAAGAGGCTTAGACTCATTTTGTTCTAAGTTCTTGAGATCCTTCAAGTGTTTTTCATTCCTTGGATTTTGCTTGTAAGATTTGGAGGATCAACCACAACTTTCTATTGAGAAGAATTCTTAAACCCTTATCTCTTTATTTTATCATGATGAATTCTTCTCATTTGATTGCTGCATTTTTGTTCTGCATGGTTGAGTAGTCTCATAGCTAGATTAGGGAATTTCAATGGTGAATTAGGATGATAGTGACTGAGCCAAATAGGAATGATATCATTTGTCTCATCAATTGGGATTCATATTGCTTAGACTAATTTGATCACCTAGTCTATGTTCTCAAGTTTAACTTATTCACGACAGTGCTCTAGGTTACTAGATAAACCATTGATGAGCAATCGGTGTGTAACCAACGATAGTTGATTGTTACCATCGATTGTGAACAAATCGAACCATCTTGTTAATGCTTATCAACATCTCTGAATTCAAACGAGAGTTTAGGCATTTAGGGTGTTAGATAAAGATATTGATGCATCACGACAGTGGGGCAATATTACATTCATGTTTGAGTTCTAGACCATGCTTAACTGAATCCAGAATAGATGCTCAGTCCTTAATCCGAAGTCACCGACAAATGACCTTAATCTAGTGCCTTTCTCTTATTGAATTTACATCGTTTTAACTGCTGTCTCGTTCATTGTTCCATTGCAAACCAACCCCCATTTTGTCTTTGCTTTAAATATAAATCCATAGTTTCATAGAGTAACCTTGGTCTCTGAGGATTCGATACCTAAAATACTTCTGCTTTTGTCTGTGCACTTGCGGATTTTATTTGGGTTAAAAATTCACGCTATCAAGTTTTTGGCGCCGTTGTCGGGGACTAATTGCGTTGCCTTTGAAATTCGATTTCAATTTATAGTCTAAAATGTTTTTCTAATTTTTTTTTTTTGTTTTTGGTGTGTTTCAGGTGCATGAACAGTAGAAGAACAAGAAGAAACATCACCGAATCGTTAATCAGTGTTTCAAACGAAGGGTTAGCTCGCCTTGAACGTCAAAATCATCGGCAAAGAAATTCACCTAATTCGGACACTATGGCTGATCAGGAAGAGATGAACACTCATTTACATTTGCTAAGGGATCAGATTGCGGTGTTGCAAAGGAATTAACCAAGTGCTCCACCTCTACAGCCGGGAATTGGGGATTCGGACAATCCCCATGCATTCTACCAAAACCGTTCGGCCATTGTTTCACCAGCAATTCAGAGGCAAGACTTTGAGATCAAGCCTCAGATGATCTCATTGGTGAAACAACACCTGTTCCATGGATTACCGGCTGAGATACTGATGGACCACATCGAGAACTTCGAAGAAATCTGCAGCACTACGGGTTCTAATGGGGTGCCGAATGAGTTTTTGAAATGCAAGCTATTCCCTTTCTCGCTCGCGGACAAGGCTCTTAGATGGTTGAAGTCGCTGCCGGCTGGTTCTTTGAGGACGTGGGATGAGGTTAGAGTTGCGTTCTTGGACCACTTCTACACTAAGTCCAAGACGGCATCGTTGAGGAACAAGATCTCATCTTTTCAACAACATTCTGGAGAAGCTTTCTGTGAAGCTTGGGAGAGACTTAAGGAATATCGTAGGGAGTGTCCTCATCACGGTTTCAAAGATGAGCAGATTCTGGGAATTTTCTACGATGGAGTAGAATGGGACTATCGTAACGCCCTTAACGCTGCAAGTAATGGGGACTTCATGACAAAGACTAGAGATGGTGCATTCGAGCTGATCGAGAACCTTGCTTCGAGCTCCAACAACAAGGCCCCTGAGTATGATAGGTCCAGGAAGGTTAATAGTGTGGACACTCAGAAGATTGATGAGCTGACAGCGAAGGTTAATCTACTTCTACGCGAGAATCAAAGATCGGTAAAGCTTGTAGAGGAGAATGAGGGTACGCTTATCCCTCAAGAGTTTGAGGATGATGAAGATGCTAGAGCTCAAGAAGTTAACTTCGTGAGTGGCCAAGGATATCAAAACCGTGGATTCAACCCCAACTATCGGAGTCACCCCAACCTCTCTTACCGAAGCACCAATGTGGAGAACCCACAAGACCAAGTCTACCCGCAGTAAGGAGGTACGAATCAGAATGCACAAGGTCAAGGATTTCAGAAATACTACTCTAGCAACTCTCAAGGGAAGCAGTTCATCCCGAATCAGAATCGGTTCCAAGGAGGAAACCAACAACAAGCCACTCAATTCACCGCACCACAACAAGCTCCCTCCGCGTCTACTTCTCAAGAAGAGTTGAAGAGTCTCATGCAGCAGCTGATGGTCAACCAACAGAAGGCATCCACTGAGATTAATACCAAGGTAGATCACATGTACAATGACCTTAATGCTAAGTATGAGGCCGTCACCGCACATGTGAAGAAGTTGGATACACAAGTGGCTCAAACCGCCAAGGCTATTAAGAGACCAGCTGGGTCTCTTCTAGGACATGGTGAGGCTAATCCTAGGAAGGAGTATGACGTGCATGCTATTGAGTTGAGGAGTGAAAGGGAGTTGGTACCGCCTACGGTTACAAGCTCTCAAGTGAAAGCTAAGGAGATGTTACTCGAGCACTAGGCTCATGAGGATGGTTTATCAAAAGAAGATAGGCTTAAAGAGGTTGGATCAAGCTCAGGGACACCTCAGGTTTCTGTCCAAGTCGATGTTGCGAAAAAAAATTCTGAGCACCTGCTCCCTACTGCCGAGCACCTGCTCACTCAGGATGCTCCTAAGAAAATTTCCGAAACTCCGTCCGAACGAGTTTATATACCCAAGGTGCCTTACCCAGTACCTCCCAAGAAATCTAGGTAGATTTGGAGAATCCTAAGTGTAAGGAAATGCTTAAGGATTTGACGGTAAAGCTTCCTTTAGCTGATGCCGTTCAAATGATTCTGTCACTCAAGAGGTACATGAAGGAGTTAGTTGCTGGAAAGGTCGTTGAAGACAAAAATGTGATGATGGTTTCTAAGGAATGTAGCGCCATACTTCAGATTAAGGTATTGACAAAGCAAGGTGATCCGGGAAGATTTGTGATTTCCATGAAGATTGGGCCTTGCACGTTTGCATGCTCATTGTGCGATTTAGGATCCAGCGTGAATTTGATGCCATATTCTGTGGCTAAGCGTTTGGGCTTCACCGAGTTCAAACCCACCACGATCTCATTGGTTTTTGCGGATCGGTCTACAAAGCTTCCGGTGCGTATCATAGAGGATTTGTACGTCCGAATTGGGGATACTCTAATCCCAGTTGATTTCGTGGTTTTAGAGCTTGATGAAGAACCTAAGGATCTGTTGATTTTGGGCAGGGCTTTCTTACGCACAGCACGTGCCATTATCGATGTCGAAGAAGGCATAGTGGATCTCTGTCTAGGAGACATGATAGTTCGGTTCGAGATGAGCAAGCATCTCAAGAAACCGATGATAGATGGGTACACGTTTGTTGTCCATGATGAATCAGAGATGTTAGAGGATGAGATTGAAGAAATTCTAGCAAAGGATCTACTTGAAGTCGCATTGACTAAAGCCGAGGGGGAATATGGTTTTTTCAGTGAAGACACCCAAGGATTCGCTAAGTTTCTGGATTCTAACACCCGAGTGGAAAAGGGAGATGAATATCTGAGTTTGGGAGAGGATACAAAAATCAGAAACAAGCGAGCACCTGCTCAGACAGATCGAGCACCTGCTCAGTCTACTGTTCACAGTTCTTGGAGCGAGCTGGAAGCTCCAAAGCTGGAATTAAAGACCCTCCCAGCAGGGCTCAGGTACGCGTTTCTCGGTCCCAACTCCACTTATCCCATTATAGTGAATGCTGAATTGAACAATGTTGAGATTACCTTGCTTTTGTGTGAATTGAGAAAGTATAGGAAGGCTCTAGGATATTCACTTGATGATATTACTGGGATATCTCCTGACTTATGCATGCACATAATACACCTAGAGGATAAATCGATGACTTCTGTCGAGCATCAGAGACGGTTAAATCCGAATCTCAAGGATGTCGTCAAGAAGGAGATAATGAAACTTCTAGATGCTGGGGTGATTTATGTTATATCTGACAGTAAGTGGGTCAATCCTGTGCATGTTGTGCCTAAGAAAGGAGGTATCACGGTAATTAAAAATGATAGGAACGAGTTGATACCAACTAGGATAGTAACCGGACATAGGGTGTGTATAGATTATCGGAAATTGAATGTTGCTACTCGTAAGGATCATTTTCCTTTACCATTTATCGATCAGATGCTTAAGCGTCTAGCTAACCATCCTTATTACTGTTTCTTAGATGGTTATTCAGGTTTCTTTCAGATCCCTATCCACCCAGAGGACCAAGAGAAGACGACGTTCACATGCCCTTATGGCACTTTCGCGTACCGACGCATGCCTTTCGGTTTGTGTAATGCCCAGCAACGCTTCAACGTTGTATGATGTCCATTTTTACTGATCTTATTGAGGATATTATGGAAGTGTTTATGGATGAATTTTCTGTGTATGGGAGTTCTTTCTCTGTGTGTTTGTCTAATTTGTGCAGGGTGTTGCAAAGGTGTGAGGAGAAGCATCTTGTTCTCAATTGGGAGAAGTGTCACTTCATGGTCCGAGATGGGATAGTGCTTGGGCACCGAATATCAGAGAAGGGGATCGAAGTTGACAAAACTAAGATAGAGGTGATGATGAGTTTGCAACCGCCTACTACGATTAAGGGGATCCAAAGCTTTCTAGGACATGCTGGGTTCTACCGTCGGTTCATCAAGGATTTCTCCAACATTGCTAGACCCCTCAATAGATTATTGTGTCAAGAGGTGAAGTTTGACTTCAATAGTGACTGTTTGGTGGCGTTTCACACCATTAAGGGTGCCTTGGTTAGTGCACCGATAGTACAACCGCCGGATTGGGAACTACCGTTTGAAGTCATGACCGATGCGAGTGATTTTGCTGTGGGAGCTGTTCTGGGTCAGAGGAGAGACAAGAAGCTCCATGTGATATATTATGCTAGTCGGACGATGGATGATGCTCAATGTCGGTATGCTACTACCGAGAAGGAGTTATTAGTGATTGTTTTCGCTTTTGAGAAGTTCAGGCCGTACCTCGTCGGGTCTAAGGTAATTGTTCACGCCGATCATGCCGCATTGAAGTATTTGCTGACCAAGAAGGATGCTAAGCCCAGATTGTTGAGGTGAATTTTGTTGCTTCAAGAGTTCAATCTTGAGATTCGGGATAAGAAAGGGTCCAATGAAGTTGCGGATCATTTGAGTAGGCTACACATTGAAGATGAAACGCCTATGGATGATAGTCTACCGGATGAACATATCTATTCGATCAAAATCTGCGATAATTTCCAAGCACCAGATCGAACACCTGCTCAGATGGAACGAGCACCAGCTCAATTGATCTTTTGCAGAATGATTAAGAATGCTCAACCTTCGTGTTTCCCTTGGTTTGGTGATTTTGCTAACTTCTTGGCTGCTGATAGGGTTCCTGAGAACCTAACGGGAAGCAAGTGTAGGAAGTTTTTCCGCGATGTTAGGCGGTATTTTTGGGATGAGCAGTATTTGTACAAGCATTGTTCGGATGAGCTCTATAGGAGATGTGTATCAGAGGCAGAGATCCCTGGGATCTTACACCATTGCCACAGTTCGTCTTATGTTGGGCATTTTGCCACATTCAAGACGGTTTCAAAAGTGTTACTAGCTGATTTTTGGTGGCCAACGATGTTTCGGGATGCAAACAGATTTGTGTCTAAATGTGATGCCTGTCAGAGGCAAGGGAACATCAGTAAGCGTAATGAGATGCCTCAGAACTTCTTTCTGGAAGTGGTGGTTTTTGATGTATGGGGGATAAACTTTATGGGACCATTTCCATCCTCCTATGGAAACGAGTACATCTTGGTGGCTGTTGATTACGTGTCCAAATGGGTTGAGGCCATTGCTTCCCCAACAAACGATGCCGCTGTGGTTTTAAAGATGTTCAAAACCATAGTATTCCCCCGGTTTGGAGTCCCCCGAGTGGTGATTAGCGATGGAGGGACTCATTTCATCAACAAGGTTTTTGAGAACCTTCTAAGGAAACATGGTGTAAAGCATAAGGTTGCAACGGCATATCACCCGCAAACTAGTGGTCAAGTTGAGGTTAGCAACAGAGAAATCAAGAATATCCTGCAAAAGACCGTAGGTACCACTAGGAAAGACTGGGCCGCTAAGTTGGACGATGCGGTATGGGCTTATAGGACTGCCTATAAGACTCCGTTAGGTACAATGCCTTTTCATTTGGTATATGGGAAGGCATGTCATCTTCCGGTGGAGCTTGAGTACAAGGCGGCATGGGCTGTTAAGATGCTCAACTTTGACATCCTTAGTGCATCCAAGAGGAGGTCTATGCAGCTGCACGAGTTGGAGAAGATTAGGCATCTCGCCTATGACAACTAGAGAATCAATAAGTAGCGGACCAACGCTTATCATGACAAGAGGATTATTTCCCGTAACTTTGCTCTTAACGATCAAGTCTTGTTGTTTAATTCACGCCTCAGGTTGTTTCCGGGCAAGCTCAAGTCAAGATGGTCGGGTCCGTTCACGATTAAAGAAGTAAGGCCACACGGAGCTATAGTGTTGCTGGACATTAAAGGAGGAGAGTTTGTCGTTAATGGTCAGCGGGTCAAGCTGTATCTCGCTGACACATGCATCGTAGAAGGTGGATCTATTTCCCTCAGCGACCCACCTCAAGCTTAAACGCTTTACAAAGTCGAGCTAACGACTTAAAACAAGCGCTTGATGGGAGGAAACCCATCGGTAAAGTTTTTTAGTACATAATTTGGTATTCATTTCCTTTTATTACTAACACTTTATTTGTGCTTTCAGTATTTGAATTCTAAAAAAAAAAAAAAAAATAAGGGGTGAAGGAATCTTCTTTGAGCACCTGCTTAGTTTCGAAACAGGGCCAGAAAACGCCCCTGGAAATCAGACCGGTCGATCCTACCCCGGACCGGTCAATCCACATCCAAGTTCCAGAACCGATTTTTCCTCTGGAAATCGGACCGACCGATCCAGTATCGGGACCGGTCGGTTCAGTGCACGAGGGCCCACTCCGATTTTCCTTTTTCCTTTATATAAAAAAAATTAAAAATAAAAACCTAAAATTTCTATTTTTTACTAACTCTTTCTTCTTCCTTTTCTTTTTCAGCGCCCCCCCCCCTTCCCCCCCCCCCCCCCCCCCCCCCCCCCCCACCTCACCTCACTATTCCGCCATCTCAGAGTGGATCTATCCGAGGTTTCTTGCGTCAAAGAGCTGTCACATGTGGATATGCAGCATCTGCTCAATTCGAAGATCATCGGTAAGCCAAGTGCTTATCAGTTCATAGCTGCAAACGGGGATTCAAACTTCATTATGCTTCTGTGCCCACACCTCACACAGCTCAGCACGATGGATGACCTTGCGTTTCAGCCGCCTCCGGAGTATCTTCTGCCCAATCCAAGCCGCTCTTCTTCAACCGCCAGACCGAGCACCTGCTCGCGTAGGAGCACCTCCAGACCGAGCACCTGCTCGGTTCCTGACTTCAAAGTTGCTGGCCCATCCGTTCCACGCCTGATTTACCACACCGTTCCTCCCCAAGGTGAGTTTGATCTCCCACACATCTCTGATGATGCTGATAGTGCTAAGTATAGGAAATGGATGATCCAATCAAAGAAGAAGAACAACAGCCTCATGCAGAGGATTATGGAGACGCTGGTACGAAAGAAGAGGAGGACGCGTAGGAATGGAGGCGACGAAGCTTCTTCTCGGTGATATCTTTTCTCACCCCTCTACTATCATTGTCTTATCCGTTTGTATTTTTCTTATTTTCATTTGTGTCACCAATCTCCTAAACTTTTTCACACCGGAGACGGTGTGATTTAAGTCCGGGGGAGCGGTCTTGTTGTTTGAGTCTGTTTCTTTTGTTTTTATTGAGTCAAAAAGTTTGTAGGGAATTAGAACGTTATCTGATGATGATATGTGAACTATCTATGTTTAACTCTCTCTCTCTCTCTAGTGACCGTTTTTACATAGCTTGGGTACAAGGAACAGCTGGGACACTTCGATGCACTATTAACCAGGTTTCAGATCGAACAAATATTCTCTCGTTATTGGCACTAGATTAGAGAAACGAATCATATTTAGGACTTCTTATTCTTTTTACCACTCTTGTTGATCCTGAATAGCTAGCTCATTTTTAGCTAGTACCCTCCTTAACCACTACCTCTTTTCAGACTCCTTGCCTTCTTGTTACTTCATTGTCACATGTGCAGCATATGCGCAAAAGGGCCGGAGAAAATCGAGTCGACACTGCATCTAAATCACTCTTTCTGAAGATCGAGCACCTGCTCTGAAGTCATTGAGCACCTGCTCCTCTTTTCAGAAGATGATTTTATAATGAGGAAGGAATAGCAATAATGAGCTCCACTTGGGTACGTACAGCACTCCTATTTATATTCGTGTTTAAGAGACACATGCTTGTAATGTATGTCCCTCTTAATCATTATCTTAAAAAAAAAAAAAAAAAATCGATGATGAAGAGTGGTGAATCTGTAAAATATAAAAAGTGTCTCTCTTCACAGCAAGTATACCCAAGGTGGATGATTAGCTGAATGAGACGTTAAAGAGTTTTGGAGAAGAAAGAGTGGTTTAGAGAATGTGGATATCAACATACTCATTCTCTCTTGCAATTTTGTGCGATATCCTGCATCCTCTACGAAATATCGGGTAACCCTTAAACACTCTAAACACTTTGAACTCCACCTCCAAATAGCCTTAAACCCTTAGCGCCGTCTTCCCTAATAAGGCGCCTTTAGCGAGATCCTCACGCATACTTTGAGTGCATTGAGTTTGTGTTTGGGAAATGGCTTGGTTGAGAAATGTGTTGAGGTTGTTTTGGTAAAGCTTTGCTATTCGTAATTTGGATTATGTGGTCTACAGATTGAAGGTTATTCGGTTCACTAAGGATAAAAGAGTTCCCGCGTTTTTAAACCTCTCTCCTTTACTTATTTCTGAAGTAAAGGAGAGTTGATATATTAGTATTTTGGTCTCTTTTACGTATTGTTTTCTAGTTGTTTTCGGTTCTTTCTAGTTCCTTTTGTGTCTTTTCAGGTTCTAGGAGGCTCTCAAGCATGGATTGGAGTCATTGGGAGTCATTGGAGCAAAAGGGACGAATCTGGAGAAAATTTGACGTTTTTCATAACCGAGCACCTGCTCAGTTTGGAGCGAGCACCTGCTCGCCCGAGGACTCAAAGATTTGAAGCTCCCTGGAAACTGGACCGGTCAATCCAACCACAGGACCGACCGGTCCACACCCGAAGTCCCGAAGCCGAAGCCCCCTGGAATCCGGACCGACCGGTCCGGACGCCGGTCCGGATGAGATGACCGACCGGTCCCAGACACGAAGACTTGCAGATTTTTATAACGCGGGAAGACGGACCGACCGGTCCGGAACCAGACCGACTGGTCGGTCACCCAGAACCAAGTTGCTCTAATTTTTACTATAAATTAGAGGCAGTCACTTTCCTAAACATAAGTTCATTTTTCTGATATTTTTCCATTGCACGTTTTTGAGAGGCTGAGACTCATTTTGTTCCAAGTTCTTGAGAACCGTCAAGTGTTTTTCATTCCTTGGATTTTGCTTGTAAGATTTGGAGGATCAACCACAACTTTCTATTGAGAAGAATTCTTAAACCCTTATCTCTTTATTTTATCATGATGAATTCTTCTCATTTGATTGCTGCATTTTTGTTCTGCATGGTCGAGTAGTCTCATAGCTAGATTAGGGAATTTCAATGGTGAATTAGGATGATAGTGACTGAGCCAAATAGGAATGATATCATTTGTCTTCATCAATTGGGATTCGTATTGCTTAGGCTAATTTGATCACCTAGTCTATGTTCTCAAGTTTAACTTATTCACGACAGTGCTCTAGGTTGCTAGATAAACCATTGATGAGAAATCGGTGTGTAACCAACGACAGTTGATTGTTACCATCGATTGTGAACAAATCGAACCATCTTGTTAATGCTTATCAGCCTCTCTGAATTCAAACGACTGTTTAGGCATTTAGGGTGTTAGATAAAGATATTGATGCATCACGACAGTGGGGCAATATTACATTTATGTTTGAGTTTTAGACCGCGCTTGAATCCTGAATAGATGATCAGTCCTTAATCCGAAGTCACCGGCGAATGACCTTAATCTAGTGCCTTTCTCTTATTGAATATACATCGTTTTAATTGCTGTCTTGTTCATTGTTCCATTGCAAACCATCCCCCATTTTGTCTTAGCTTTAAATATAAATCCATAGTTTCATAGAATAACCTTGGTCTCTGAGGATTCGATACCTAAAATACTACTGCTTTTGTTTGTGCACTTGCGGATTTTATTTGGGTTAAAACATCAAGTTATCAATAGGCAAAAATTCTGACCCTAAATCCGGTCAACACTAGCATCTCACTAAAATTAGCACTTCTGTCCAAAACCCGACCAGATGTTCCCGAGGAACATCGTGTTCGATTTATCGCACAACAATCAAACAAGAACATGCACGACCAAAGACACTACATCCAATACCATGTCATCTGAAACAAAGTTCTACCGTAATGTCAACCCTAGATTCGATGCCCACAATTTCCTTGCACTTAGGAATACATCCTTTGAACTAACTTACACGGAAAGAAATACTCATCCCTCTGGAGAACTCGCCATCTCCCATTAAACACTCGGGGAAAACATCTGTTGGGAATATCCTGAAATCAGACTTGTATTCACTCTAGTAATAGTTGTAGTGTCGAGATTAGACATTCATATGATACTAGGTGATCATAATGTTTTGCTAGAAACCTCTGATGATCTATGAGTTGTGAACTCATTGCTAGTATTATATGATCCTACAGGGTCACACACCTAAGCAAATAGGATGCGCTTTATATGGGAATAATCATTAATGTAATGATCCAGATGATGTGTATTTGATACACATTAATTTGTGTTTTAAAGAGTGCGTCGATCGACACAATGTGTTGTGTCGATCGACACGAGTTAAAAGGAGTGTGTCGATCGACACAATATGTTGTGTCGCTCGACACGGGCTAAATCCGAAATAGGGATTTCGGTTTAACGACTTAATTAATTCTGACTCGGTTCAGGATAATTAGGTTTTTCTCCAGGGCCTATATATAGAGATATGAGGCACGACCTGGAGTATAACCTTTCTGATAGCCGTCACTCTGAAACACCAAATCCCTAAGGAGATCTGATCACCGGTTCTAGCAATCCGGCGGATTCCTATTTGTGTGCGTGTGGACTATCCGTAGAGGCATAGCATTTGATATGCTCGTAATCTCGATTCCCTGAATCAATTCCGCTGCAAAACTCCAGGTATATTCGAGATCTGTTCTTATAAAGTGTTGTTTACAAACCCTAGATCCTAGGAAAAGGAATTCTCACTAGGTTGTTTAATAGAGATTAAACCGGTAAACCTGAACGAATTCCTACAACATCTTAACTTGTTCAAACAAAACCGAATTCATTTCTCCCTATCTCTGAGGCCCAATATAGTATCGTACTTACTTACGTTTTTCAAACATTAATTACTCCTAACTCATTTATATTCTGACATTCACATAGCGCATCCTATGACTTATCAGTAAAACATACTAATATGGGGAACTCACATCACCACGAAAGAACTTACATCCCTCGATACTTATTCAGAGAACTCACATCCTAAATAAGTATATTGGAGAACTCACATCTCCTCTGGAGAACTCACATCTCCCTTAGTAAATGAGTTATTCGGAACCGCAGCCCCTAGAGTATTTAGTTCCTGAACGTCCCTAAGTATCTATCGACTAGAGCTTCCTCCTATTATCCATAACGCGACATTCCCTGCCCCGGAATATCAAGGTTAATAAGCATTACTTAACTTATTAAATATCAAAATATAAGAAACCCATCTTATAAATTTCCTTAAATGTATAATCGTTACAACGAAACGGAAAATACATAAATCCTCAACCACAACCGCACAAAACCAACTCTAAAACTGGAATCACAAAGATAAAAACAAACTCATACCATGATCCGCTTATTGAACCACTTGCTAAAATTCGACTTCATCTTTGCCTCGGGTTCCCAAGTTTCCTCCTCTATACCGCCACAATCCCACAAGATTCTAAGCAACAGTACTTTCTTTCGGCGTAACACCATGACTCTCCGCTCGAGAATCCTCACAGGTCTCGCCGCCACAGACAAATTCGGCTGTAGATCCTCCGGGATCCTAGCCACCAGCTCCTCCGAAGCGTGCAGACACTTCCTCAACATTGATACATGAAACACCTTTATGAAAAGCCTTCATAATCGATGGTAACTCCAACCGGTACGCTACCGGTCCAACTCGTTCCACTACCAGAAACGGACCCATAAATCTCGGACTTAGCTTATTCTCCGAAATGGATCTGTTAGGACCTCGCAACATGGTCATCTTGAGATATACTCTATCTCCAACCGCGAACTCTAACTCTTTTCTCCTTTTATCAGCATTAGTCTTCTGCCGATCTTGAGCCTCTTTCATGTTAATTTTCAAGATGCGGATCTTCTCAGACATTTCTTGAACAAAACTCGCACCCAATATGCTCCTCTCCCCCACCTGGGTCCAACATAAAGGTGTCCTACACGGCCTCCCATACAAAGCCTCGTACGGAGCCATCCCGATACTCGCCTGAAAACTGTTGTTCTATGCAAACTCAGTCAGGCTCAAGTGATCCACCTAATTACCACCCCAATCAAGAACACACATCCTCAGTAAATCCTCCAATGTCTGAATCGTCCTCTCAGACTGTCCATCGGTACGAGGATGATAAGCTGAATGCATGTGCACTTTAGTGCCCATCTCCTCTTGAAATGCTCTCCAAAACTCAGACGCAAACTTAGGATCCCTGTCTGCCATAATATTGGTTGGCACTCTATGCAGCCTTACAATCTCTTTCACATACTTCTTAGCCAAAATCGCTGCCCCATCGGTCTTCTTAGTGGCCAAAAAATGCGCTGACTTAGTCAGACGATCCACAATTAACCAAATAGCATCAAATGTCTGTGAGTTAGGTAGTCCAACCACTAAATCCATTGTGATCATATCCCACTTCCAGTCAAGGATTGGTAAACTCTGCAACATACCACTCGGAACTCGATGCTCAGCCTTTACTAACTAACATGTATCGCATTTCGCGACCCAATCAGCTACACCTCTCTTCATCCCGACCCAGCGATAGTACCGCTTGAGTTCACGACACATCTTAGTCGCTCCTGGATGAATCGAAAACGTGCTCATATGAGGTTCACTTAGAATTTCCTGTCTTAACGACTCATCCTTAGGCACGCAAACTTGGCCACGCACAAGAATCGTCCCATTCACAGAGACTTGATACTCAGAACCAACTGCCTTCGACGTATTGATTAAACTCTGATCACTCTTTTGAGCTACTCGAATCCTACTCAGAAGGTCTGCCTGATCTGTTACCTCTAAACCCAAAGGCTCCTGCAAAATAGCATATAAACGCAAAATGCTTATCTCGTTCACTAACGCCTCCACGTCCTACTCTCGAGCTACGTCCATCCTCCGACGACTGAAGGCATCTGACACCAGGTTAACGTTACCCGGATGGTATACAATGAAAAGCAGACACTTCCTCAACATTGATACATGAAACACCTTTATGAAAAGCCTTCATAATCGATGGTAACTCCAACCGGTACGCTACCGGTCCAACTCGTTCCACTACCAGAAACGGACCCATAAATCTCGGACTTAGCTTATTCTCCGAAATGGATCTGTTAGGACCTCGCAACATGGTCATCTTGAGATATACTCTATCTCCAACCGCGAACTCTAACTCTTTTCTCCTTTTATCAGCATTAGTCTTCTGCCGATCTTGAGCCTCTTTCATGTTAATTTTCAAGATGCGGATCTTCTCAGACATTTCTTGAACAAAACTCGCACCCAATATGCTCCTCTCCCCCACCTGGGTCCAACATAAAGGTGTCCTACACGGCCTCCCATACAAAGCCTCGTACGGAGCCATCCCGATACTCGCCTGAAAACTGTTGTTCTATGCAAACTCAGTCAGGCTCAAGTGATCCACCTAATTACCACCCCAATCAAGAACACACATCCTCAGTAAATCCTCCAATGTCTGAATCGTCCTCTCAGACTGTCCATCGGTACGAGGATGATAAGCTGAATGCATGTGCACTTTAGTGCCCATCTCCTCTTGAAATGCTCTCCAAAACTCAGACGCAAACTTAGGATCCCTGTCTGCCATAATACTGGTTGGCACTCTATGCAGCCTTACAATCTCTTTCACATACTTCTTAGCCAAAATCGCTGCCCCATCGGTCTTCTTAGTGGCCAAAAAATGCGCTGACTTAGTCAGACGATCCACAATTAACCAAATAGCATCAAATGTCTGTGAGTTAGGTAGTCCAACCACTAAATCCATTGTGATCATATCCCACTTCCAGTCAAGGATTGGTAAACTCTGCAACATACCACTCGGAACTCGATGCTCAGCCTTTACTAACTAACATGTATCGCATTTCGCGACCCAATCAGCTACACCTCTCTTCATCCCGACCCAGCGATAGTACCGCTTGAGTTCACGACACATCTTAGTCGCTCCTGGATGAATCGAAAACGTGCTCATATGAGGTTCACTTAGAATTTCCTGTCTTAACGACTCATCCTTAGGCACGCAAACTTGGCCACGCACAAGAATCGTCCCATTCACAGAGACTTGATACTCAGAACCAACTGCCTTCGACGTATTGATTAAACTCTGATCACTCTTTTGAGCTACTCGAATCCTACTCAGAAGGTCTGCCTGATCTGTTACCTCTAAACCCAAAGGCTCCTGCAAAATAGCATATAAACGCAAAATGCTTATCTCGTTCACTAACGCCTCCACGTCCTACTCTCGAGCTACGTCCATCCTCCGACGACTGAAGGCATCTGACACCAGGTTAACGTTACCCGGATGGTATACAATATCCAAATCATAATCTGCTAATAATTCTACCCAACACCTTTGCCTCATGTTTAATAATTGCTGAGTAAAAATGTGTTCCAGATTCGTATGATCCGTGAAAATCTGCACTCTCCCGCCATACAGATAAGACCTCCAAATATTCGGAGCCAAAACCACCGCTCCTAACTCAAGGTCATGGGTAGAATAATTATGTTCAGCACCTCTCAACTGCTTTGACGCATAAGCAATTACCCTACCTTCTTGCATCAACACACAACCAAAACCAATCCCCGATGCATCGGTGTATACTGCGTAAGGCTTACTCGGCTCGGGCAACATCAATACAGGTGTACTCATCAATATCTCCTTCAGCTTCGTGGAACTATCCTCGCACTCCTGAGACCAAACAAACGGAACATCCTTTCCAGTCAACTTCGTCATCGATTGAGCCATACTTGCAAATCCCTTAACGAACCTTATGTAATACCATGCCAAACAAAGAAAACTTCTAATCTCGGTGCCGTTACTCGGTTTAGGCTAATTTCTGATAGCTTCAATCTTAGCCGGATCTACAAATACTCCTTCTGCAGATACAATATGACCGAGAAATCTCCCGCTTCCAGAAGTTACACTTACTCAACTTGGCAAATAGCTTCTGCTCCCTAAGTTTTTCCAATTCCAATCTCAGATGTTCCTCATGCTCCTTAGGACTCCTTGAATACACCAGGATATCATCTATAAAGATGATCACAATAATATCCAAATACTCTTGAAATACGCTGTTCATTAAACGTATGAACGCTGCTGGTGCATTTGTCAACCTAAACGGCATAACTAGAAACTCAAAGTGACCATATCTCATCCTAAAGGCTGTCTTCCGAACATCCCTGTCATCTATCAGAATCTGATGATATCTGATATATCATGATTTTTACCCTGTTTAGGCCATGATATAAGTCCAATATCTAGAGTCTTTATGGTGTTTTCTAGTATGTTTGAGAGTCTTTGAGGTACTTAGCCGTTTGAGGCATAGTTGATGTTTACTGGAAGTTTTGGAGCTTTGCAGAATGAAGTGGCGAAGATCGAAGTGAAGAATCAGATTCAGATGATGGTGTAGATCGACACCACCTATGAGTGTCGATCGACACCTTGCTCGACCAAGCCAAAAGCCCAAAATTAAAGATGTCTGTTTAAAGCCCGAAAGTTCCAGATGTTTACAATTATGTTAATGACGGTTTATGTACTTTATAAATACGTTTTCGCAGCCATTGTTTAGGCTTACACTTAATTTTACTAAGTTTAATAGATATCTATCAATAAAAGTAATGGTTTCTTCTTTGATCTTGTCTGAGTAGTTCTCTTGTTAGGTTTAGGGATTTTCAAAGGTGTTTGATGAATTGCTAGATCTGATTTAATTGTTAGGATTACTATCTTTAGAATGTTCTTCATCTTGTCTTGAGTTTATTGTTGATTTTAGATTCATGACTTGAAATCTCATCTTAGGATATTTAATAGAAACGACAGTTTTATTGATTTCCTGATCTAGACTTTGATGAGCAAAATTCCTATTCGCAAAGACATTTGGTTTAGGGTTTTGGGAACAATTAAACTTGAACTTTAATGCTTGTTTAAATTGTTAGGATTCGCAAAAAAATTTGGTTTTCTAGGATTTAAACATAGATAATCTCTGCAGTGAAAGTTGATTAATTTTATAATTGTGTTCATGTTTAAGAACTGTACTTTAATATTCCTATCAATTGATTTATCTGCAATTCAGATTCACTGGAGATTTCCTTGTGCCTAGCGCTTTCTCTTTATTGATTTTTCACAACTGTTTAATTGCTTATTTACTTGCATTCAAATCATTTTGCTTAGCATAATTCGAACGTTTAGATCTATTGTGTTTTTGATTCCCTGTGGATTCGATCCCTAAATACTGCATCTGATCTCTTAATTTGAGAGAGTAGCTCTAGGGTTTAATTTGAGCATATCAATATCCCAACGCCAAGTCTATTTTGGAGAACCAAGTAGCACCCCTTGACTAATCTAACAACTCGTCAATTCTTGGAAGAGGGTACTTGTTCTTCACAGTGACTCGGTTAAGTCCCCGGTAATCAATACACAGTCGGAAACTCCCATCCTTTTTCTTTACGAACAACACCAGCGCTCCCCACGGTGAAGTGTTTGGTCAGATAAATCCTTTAGCTGTTTCTTCAGCTCTGCCAACTCTGATGGAACCATCCTGTAAGGCGCCTTCGATATAGACGTTGTCCCGGGTTCTAACTAAATCGTGAAAGGATTAGACCGAGACGGCGGTAATCCCTTCAGCGACCCGAAAACATCCTCAAAATCCTAAACAACCTTAATATCCTTTACTACAACCTCACTTGCGGACTCTAGCGTCACAATCGTCACTAAATAAGCCTCGCCACCTCGCTCAACCAATCGCTTAACCTGAATAGTAGAAATTACGAGACTCCTGGAAGTCGGTCTCATACCTTGATACACCAACTTCCCTTCCTCTTGTTCAAACACAACCCGCCCGCGATATCAGTCTAGATGAACTCTGTAATGTACGAGCCAATCCATCCCTAATATGATATCGTACAACTCCACCGGACTAATCACCAAATCTGCCGGTACTGACTCGCCAGCAATCTGCACATTCACTCTCCTCGCACGACCAAACGTAGCCACAAATACTCCTCCGGCCACCTTAACCATGCCAGGTTAGTTAAGGAGTTTAATGAACAATCAAATCTCATTCTTACAGCGTGATTTCACCTTGCTCTAACCATGTGAAAGCTGAGTCTATTGGGGTAGGAGTTATAGGTTTCGGAGCCTCGAAAGGGGAATGATTCTACCACAATGATTTGAGTTCTAGAACACTAGTTACATCACTTTAAAAATTGTGTAATCTATGTTGCATTAGTTCCTTTCAATTCCTTTTTATCTTGCGTGTTTTGATTTATCTATCCCTTTATTTTATTGCATATCTATTTTATTATAAACCCCAAAATATGTTTTCTCTTTGCTTATTTTGCATTATATAGATTTATAGCATAACAACATAGTTTCCTGTGGATCGACCCCTATGTACTACAATTGTCATCTGTGCACTTCAGATTAGGGTTTATAAATTTAAAACTCTTTTGCATAGCCCTAATCTGGTTGCATCAAGTTTTTGGCGCCGTTGTCGGGGACTAGTTCGCTTACCTATAGATTTTTGATAAAGAATAAGTCTAAGTTTCTATTTTTTTTTGTTTTCCCTTTTTCTTGTTTTTGCTAATTTTCCTTTTTGTTTTCTTTATTTAAGTGTGTTTCAGGGATTTATCAATGGAACATCACAACAAAAACCCTAAAAATTTTAGGAAGATGACGACAAGAAGGAATTCCAATGGAGATTACATACCCATGCCTCATGAATTCCATCAACAACATTTTCCTTACAACAATTGGTACAATCACAACTTGTATCAACAACAACCACCTTGGGAGACTCAAGGACATGATCATCATCACCATGTGTAACCGAATCCACCTCCACAGCCCCATGACCGTCCCAATTCAACCTCACAAGGAGCCCTAATCGAAGTCTCAATGCGTAGATTCATGGGTGATACTCAAAATATCATCCAAGGAATCGAAACAAAGATTGAGACCATTAATTCATCCCTTGGAGAGAAGCTTACTGCCCTTACCACCAAATTTTAAGACTTGGAGACAAGCTTGATCCACCTTGAAGAAGTTCAAAAACAACATGTCTTAGACCTTCAAAGCAACGCTAGAAAAATCCATAGTTTCGAGCGAAGTTTTAATGGTCTTTGGGAGAAATTTGAAGGAGAGATCAAGAGCACTAATGACCACGTTGAGGAGATTACTACTGGCCCAGGAATCATAGCAATCAAGGCTCACAAGGCCACGAAAGCTTTGGACGAAGCCAAAGATGATCACCGAGACTTGTATTCTACAAGCCTTGTTTTATCGGAATGACACAAGCAACATACTCAAGCCATCAAGGACGTTCAAGCCTTTCTAGATAAGAAGTTCAACTACCTTATGTGGAAGTCTTCTACCATAAAGAAGAAAGAAATTGAGATGTACAAGACACTTGAGGAGATCGACGACCGTTTGAGACGTATGGAGGAAACACACCAATCTAGTACGAATGAAGAAGAGCCAACACCTTTGGTCCATTGCTGCACCATAACACCCCTTGAAGAAGACTTATCCATCTCTGATCAAGATGAGAAAGTCGTTCCAAGACCGTTCCTAATGGCCAAACCGAAGAATCGAAGACTTACGGCAAGAATGTCAACAAGACCATGCGGGGAAATTCGCATAGCTAATCAATCTATCAAGAGACAACGTTGGATAAGTGATGAGATGCTGGAGGTATTCAATTCTATAGTTAGAGAACTCCCTCCCACCCTCACCTTTGAAGATGCTTGGAGAATAAAGCTATCATTACGATAATGCTTTAAACAAAGCATGGAGGAAGACTTTATGATTGAAGAGCTATTCAACCAAGCTAGGAATCCTTATAGGTACCTAAGGATACTTCCTAAGACTCTTGATCCAGGTTCTTTCAACATTCCTTGTTCAATTTGAGATTATACCTTTGAGACCGCTCTTATCGATTCGGGAGCTGGAGTCAATGTTTTGTCGGAATCTCTTGTGAGAAAGATGAGGATAACCAATCTTCATCCTTTAACCATGAGAATTTCCCTTGCTAATGGTGCATTAATACTCTCATTGGGTGAAATATTCAATTGCCCCGTGAGAATTGGTGATTGCATTGTTCCGACGGACTTTGAAGCGGCTAATATGCAAGATTGCTCAACACCTTTCATCCTTGGAAGATAATTCTTGGCTACTGCTAGAGCTATCATGGATTACACCTTACAAAGGTTGTCTTTTCCTAAGATAGATAGAAACACCTTCTACTACGCAGCACCAACCGGATTTCAATCCAAAGTTACAAGATACATTCATTCGGAGAAAAGAGAAGATGAAATCAAGCACCCTTTCCATTTACATGATGAAGACCACGACCATGGAAGCATTTGTTCACACTCTAAGGGCAACCTCAAGCCTTTAGAAGACAATTCCAAAGTCTAAAAATCATAAGGAGTCGAGCTAATTGACTTTAAACAAGCGCTTTATGGGAGGCAACCCATATATCGAGTCTTTCTTTTCTTTTAATATTTATTCTATGTTTTTCATTTTTTTTTTATTTTATAAAATTTGTTATTCATTAATCTATTTATTTATGAATTTTTCAGATTTTATAAAATTTATTTTGGAGAAGAAAACCGAAGTTCTAAAAACTTCTAAAAAAAAAGAAAAGAAAAGAGTGTGTCGGAGGTCCCAGACACCGGACCACGGCACCGAGCACGCGATTCCGACCAGTGCCCGAGTGTCTTTGGTCCGGACGTGCCTCGGATCGACACGCGGGTCGATCTTCCCACTGTCCCAGGCCCCGGACTGAGACCCCGAACACGGGAATCCGACCGGTGCCATGACTGTTCGTCCCGCGTCCGCGACCCGTACGTGCCTCGTCCCACGCCTCATGCTCCCTGACCCGCAGAACCATCCGCCTCGGAGCAGACTCGACTCGTAGCATACGCATCCTCGTCCCGAGCCCAGATGCGAGTCCTCGTCCCGCGGATCTACCACGCCCCAAACACTCCCACCGAGCCACGAACGTGTCCAGTGCGAGGCGTCACCATACCGCACCACTTTTCCCATGTACCACCCTTCCCGCATCCCACCCGATCAGCGTCTCCACAGACCCGTGTCTCCACCAACCATCTCGCACCACCACCAAGCTGGACCACACCGCACGAGCCACGATTCGAACCGGACCGAACCGGCGAGGTAAGTTCCCTTTTATTTTTCTTTTTAAATTCTTCAAAATGGTTTTAATTTAAATTAACTACTTTTGTACCAAAAATATTTTTAAATTGTGATTTTTCCTAAATAAAATTTATTTTATGCTCAAATTTTCACATTGCACTTTTAAAAATTGGTTTTAAAAAGTTTGATTTTTAAATAATTTTCACATCTTACACTTATCTTTTCACTACTTCTTGTTTTCTCCTTTAGAATGAGCTTGGATAATTTTGTTTGTTGCTTCGGTATTCTGGAACCTAGGTCCAAGTTTGTTTAACAAGTAATTTCAAGTGTTTTTGCAAGGATATTTGGTTCTTACACAGGTTTAATTTTGGAAATCCAATTTCTTAAAAAATGATCCACCTTATCCATAGAAGATGTGCACAAAGAAAAGAGGAAAACAAGAAGCCTTTTCAGCCAACTTATGAATCCTCTACTTCAACGTTTAAAGAAAGAGTTTTGCAACTTCTTACAGCAGCTGTTCAACAACCTATAATTCGGAGATTTCCAATATGGAGTGGGTGATGTATTATGAGTTTTAGGCTTTGCCTATAAGTGACCATAAATCGCTGTCGTAACCTCTCGGTCCTTGCGGAATGATTTGTTTGGAAAATTGAGAAGCACTATTTCTTGGCCTAGGGAAATTTTTGGGGAGTTTCAAGACCCTTCTTTAAACACCATATACCGATTCAACTTTGGGACAAATTGAGTTTGTCTATCCGGTACCTTAGTTCTATTCTCCACCTTTTTCAATTATTTATTTTTATTTTCCACACTTCACCCTTAATTTGATTTAATTTACACCGGGACGGTGCAAGTTAAGTCTGGGGGGATTGTTGCTACTAACGCGTTTGTTCGTGTTGGATATTTATGTTTTCAAAAACCGTTTTATTGAGTCAAAATCAGTTGGGAATGATGACACCTTTCTTTGATCAACAACGTTTTAATTTCAGAACCAAGTGACCATTATTGCAGGGTTTGTTTCGGATAATTGATTCAGATACCTAGTGACCGAATAGAGTCCAAGGAGATTGCTACTTGCACTATTTTGATGGATATGATTTCGATTCTCTATTTGGTTTACTAACATGATTTTTGACTATCTCTTGTTAAGGATATTAGATCAAGGAACGAATCACATTCATGACATCTTATCCTCTTTTTACCCCTCTCTGTTGTCATGGATGGCCAGCTTACCTTTAGTTGGTACCCTTACCTAAGCCCTTAAACCTTTCTTTCAGACCTCATGCACTTCTTTTGCTATGTCCTCTATGCAGATATATGTGTAAAAACGTCGGAGAGAGTAGGGTCGACGTAATTTTCCAATCGCTTAAAGATGCGATGATCAACATAGAAGGAAGGAGTACAAACAACAAAATTCCAGAAAACTAAAGAAGCTTGGCCAATCCTTGGATGCTTAATCATGGTAATAATTTCGTGCCTTACTTGACTCATATCTTTATGAGACCATTTTTCCTCTTCTAAAAAAAAAAAGAAAAAAAAAATTCGAAAGGGAAAGGAAAATGGTTTTCAAAAGAGTCAAAGGCCAAAGAATACCCAAGGAATGCAACGGTAAAAAAAGGAGAGATGAATTCAAGAATTTCACAAGTGATTCCCGGAGTCTGGGGGAGAAAGGCGAACAACAAAGTGGTTGGAAAATTGTGGACTTCAATAGACCCATTCTCTCTTGCGATTTTGCATAATGTCTCGCACCCGAAGTTTTTGGTAACCCTAAACACTTTTAACCTCACCACTAAAACAGCCTTCCCTAAACATCTAGCCGACTTTCTTGTAAATATCCTTGATCGGAGATCTTTGAGAATCTAAGAGGGTAAAAGAATTGATTGACTTGAAGTTGAGATTTTGCAGGGACAGAAGTTTAGGACATACTTTCGTAATCACGATGGGAGATGATGAAAAGCGTCTATGAACTCACTTTGTCTTTATGTGGATTACAAGTTTAGAGAAAGAAACAAGACCAAAGAATATGTGAGTTCCCGTGTTTTCAAATCTTTTTCCTGATTGACCTTTTGTTTGCTTGAGGACAAGCAAAGGGTAAGTCTGGGGGAGTTAATATACCCGGTATTTTACCACTTTTACTATCCATTTTCCCTATTTTATATACTATTTAAATAAGCTTTTCTATCAAAAGAGGTGGTTTTCTCGTATATTTGGTTTTGAAGAGTCATATAGGTCAAATCATCAAAAAGGGCGTAAAATGGAGTAAAATGAGTATTATTCATCCCACAACAACTTACCAAGGTCATCCCACATCCCCCAAGTTGAAGATTTCACAATTTCCCAAGTTGGACAGAAGTTAACCAGCAGAGGCCAAGCTACGGCCGGATAACCAAACCAACTTGGACGACAATGAAATTTCACATGAAGATATCCCTTTGAGTCAGCTGTCTAAGTGAGTTAGAATTATATCAAATGGAGTTGTAGTTTGTAAGATATTCAAGTTTGTTTGAAGATATGTCATTCTGCCTAGAAGTAGAATCAAGTCCAAGATGGGCCTAAGCACCAAACCAACCCATGGACCGGCTCATTTACTTGAAGCCACGCACAAGGAGATGATTTTGAGCCAGACCCCGGACAGATTCACGTGACCGGTGCCACCGTCCGGTGTCTTGGCCACTTCTGTGTACTTATCGACAAAAAGAGACCCAAGATCTCTTCCTACACCTATATATACTTGGTGTACAGCCCTAGGCACCACAAATCAATAATAAATATGTATTTTTGTTATTCTCTTTAGATCTTCATCTTTATCCTTTGTAAAAGAGCGATGAAGGCCATGGTGTTCTTCTCAAGCTTTGTGCTTCGAGATTCACCTATGCCAAGCCCTTAATTAGCACGAATGTACTATTTTATCAACTTCTCTAGTTGCTCCATGTTTAATAACATGTAGAGTAATTGTATGTTTGATAATAAGTTAATTTAAAGTTCTTTTGCTTGCATCTTCTACATGTTTATTGAGTTTGTTTCTAGCATAATTCTCTATCTTTATTCATGCTCAAGGCGTGATCTAGACTAGCTAGTGACTGATTATAGATCGGTGCCGATTCCAAAAGCTTTTGCACCGATCAGATCTAGTATTTGATAGGTTAGGCGTCTTAACAATTCGAAAGGTTAGTTAAGGAGTTTAATGAACAATCGAATCTCATTTTTACAGCGTGATTCCACCTTGCAATAACCATGTAAAAGATGAGTCTATTGGGGTAGGAGTTATAGGTTTCGGAGCCTAGAAAGGGGAATGATTCTACCACAGTGATTTGAATTCTAGAACACTAGTTACATCTCTTTAAAAACCGTGTAGTCTATGTTGCATTAGTTCCTTTCAATTCCTTTTTATCTTGCGTGTTTTTATTTATCTATCCCATTATTTTATTGCATATCTATTTTATTATAAACCCCAAAACCCCAAAATATGTTCTCTTAGCTTATTTTGCATCATATAGATTTATAGCGTAACAACATAGTCTCATGTGCATCGACCCCTAAGTACTACAATTATCATTTGTGCACTTGCAGATTAAGATTTATAAATTTAAAACTCTTTTGCATAGCCCTAATCCGGCTGTATCACCACTGCTCTCGGCACGTTCCGGAGTAATAAAGCAATTCGATGCTCCAGAATCGAACAAAACATGGGACTCAAAACCTCTCACTAACAAGGTCCCAACACATCCAAACGTGTTGAGAAACCTACTTTCTATCACAGGCAAAATAGCATACAAACTACTATCCCTAATACTTGAAAGAAAAAGTGTGAGTCTAAAATGTACTTGTGATCTGCCCGGCGCTCTGCTGCCCTACCTCTGCAGTCATGTAAACATGTGGCGCTACTCCTAACTGAGCTACTGGTTGCACTGCCATAATCTGAGCCAGAGGTTGTGCAGCCACTGGCTGTGCCGCAGCCACAACCATCTGCTGCAACTTGGGACACATCGGCTTGATATACCCCGGCTCCTTGCAGTGATAACAAACCTTCGCATCCTGGCAGTCGCTCTTCTTGGGGCAACTCGCAAACAGATGCTCTAAATTCTTGCAACCATAACATGCCCTGCCACTCTGACCTGCCTTGGAAGCATCAACCCGCTTCCTCTTCTGGCCCTTTCCCGGCTTGCCGCCCTTGCCAGAACTCGAACCTTATCCCCAATAATGCTGCTGCTGCCTCTTCTGCTGAACAAGAGGAGCAACCGCCACTGGTACTATCGCAGCTGCCTGACCTCTCAGGTCCTCCTGGATACTTACAGCAACCTCTACCAGTTTTGCCTTCGAAGCGTATTCTGACACTCTACAAGGTGTCCTCAACTCCACATTAAGTCCCCTCAGGAACCTCTGCACCTGCGTCCGCTCATCGTCCACGCCTCTTTCCGCATAAACGAGCAGCCTACTAAACTCTACGTCGCACTCGCGCACAGTCCGCTCACCCTGAACCAACTCCACGAATCTCGTCCTGAGACGATCCAACGCCTCTTGAGGAAAATATTTAGTATTAAACTCCGCTACAAATTCTCCCCATGTCCACACAGCATCAGGCCTCCTGGCCTCCGTTGCTTTCCATCACTGATGCGCATCACCACTCAGGTAATGAACGGCCAACTCCACTTGATAATCCTCAGGACATCAGATCGAACGGAAGTTGCGCTCTATCCTCATGCACCACTCATCTGCATCTTCAGGCCCAATGCCGCCTGAAAGGAAAGCCGTACTCAAACTCCGCATCTGACCCATCATCTCTAGGTAGGTCGGACGCACTTGTGCAACTGCAACTCTCGGCTGCACCTCTGCCACCGGAGGTATCACTGGAGCCTGCAGCGGTACTCCGCTGGAAACCACTCCATCATCTGTGTCATCCATCTCTTGAGACAATCCAATCGATCCTAAGCTGCAGCAGTCCCCAAACCCGGCCCCGCCGCCTCACCAGCTAACCCGGCACCTCTCCTAGCACCCACGCTAGTATCTCTCACGGATCCTTCTAGACGCGTCTGAGATTCTGACATCTGCATTGCACTCACAGCCACGCTATCGGATGATCCTCTCTCTGATCTCCGTCCATGGCCTCGGCCTCTACCATGGCCTCGATCTCTAGCTCTGGTATCCATCTCTCTGCACTCACCCAGATGAGGAATAATATAAATACTAGAAGTTAATAATTGAAAATACTTACCACGAAATCTCTTTTTAAGGCCCGAAAAGGATGAGCTAAGACTACTAAATTGACTAACTATACATAATCAATTTAAACACATTGTCTCAGTTCACACAACCTACTGTCCTAAAACCGTAAGGGCTCTAATACCAAAATAAAACAACCAGGCCCGAATTTATTTATTTTATATATACCGAATTAATAATCTCATAATTACTAATTCCTTAATATTTAATTCAGTCTTGACATGAAACCGCGGAAAACACACAATTTAAATATTAAATAATAAAATCACAATTATTTAATAATTAAACATTTTTAACACACTACTTACTTATTAAACAATAACTCCACAAAGAATTTAATAATTGAACATAACTAGCAACCTATACGACAGGTTTTACTACAATAGAAAACACACACACAAACGACCATACTCATCCTCTTCCTACGTCCAGATTCTGCGATCACGCTTTCTTTTTACCTGCAACACATAAAACAAATGAGTAGCGTACGTATTATCATAAATACTTAGTGAGTCAATCATTCCGCCTACAGACCATGTATGCTTTTAACCAACACACAAGCACCTCAACACGATTTAAAAAGCCCGACGGTGAAATTAACTAAGTATCGATCGACACACCCGTGGTGTCGATCGACACGATCAAAAACAACTTGTCGATCGATGCCTAAAACCGCATCGATCGACATGACCAGAATCAATCTGTCGATCGACACAACCGTGTGTCGCTCGACATAAGACATGCAGAACGGCATAACAAACACCACTTTTTGTGGCTCGATCGGGCATCGCATCCGCCTATTCCTGCACCAAAACTCAACCCAAAACATAGAACAACAACCAATAAACACATAAACACAAACAAACACTCAATTTCAACACGGGATCTACTCTAAATCGATCGTTCTAACTTGATGTCAGCATAAACGAGCCTACAGTTGTGAACTCACCTTTGCCTTAAATTGAATGATTTTTGGATCGATTCGGATGTAAAATCCAAAGCAGAGAGACACCCACGACCCTTACTGCTCTAACCGGAACAAGAACCGCCAAGAACAACCGATCAAACTCTCTTCCCAAGCCTCTAAACACTAAGAACTTCTAGAACACTCAAGAACTCATGAATTTTACTCAAAACCCGAACGATTTAATCCTCTAACGACCCCAAATTAATCTCATAGCCTCTGCAAACGCGAAAGGGTCCTTAAATAAAAGTTTCCATCTGCAATTTTCCACAAGTCGCCATCAAAACCGAACTTGCCGATAGTGCGTCGAGCGACGTGGTCTGCGTATCGATCGACACACTAAAACGTGTCGCTCGACACGTCTGAAATGGTCGTGTCGATCGACGCTCCATTTGTGTCACTCGACACCTTCATCAAAAATCCGCTTTCGGTTTACGGATGTTACAGACGATAAATTGTTAAGAATTATATTACTGTTGGGATCAATCTAATTTGTGTTCTTCACCTTGATAGCTTTAATTCTGCTTTAGGATTGATCACCCTGATTTAGACATGTTAAGTTGATTGGTAGATGCGAAAGCATTATTAGTTAGCTGGAACAATATCATAGGTGAGCAAAATTATTATTCGCAAAAAAATTTGGCTTAGTAATTTTCTGAACAAATCGGAACTGCTCGTTAATGCTTGATTAAATTTATAGAATTCGCAAAGAAATTTGGTTCTCTAGGATTTAGTAATAGATAGCTTTTGCAACGAAAGTTGATTAATTTTACAATTGCTTTTCGAGTTCTAGAATTGTTCTTAATAAATATCCCGACAGTAATTTAGTGCTTCAATTTTGAGTCATGCCTGCGAATTTCTCGATGTCTAGCGCTTCGTTTTATTGAATTTAAAAGAACCATAATCATCATCTGTTTAGTTTTTAATCGCTTAATTTACATTAATCATATTTCTCTTAGCTTAATTTGAAATTGGAACTTTATTGTGTGATTCGTTTCCCTGTGGATTCGATCCCTAAGTACTACTACGATCTCTTAATTTGAGAGAGTAGCTCAGGGTAAATTTGAGCATATCAGAGACGAGATCATAATGCTATATAATTTTTCCAGTACCATGAAATCTACCATAAACCATCAGGAGGTACGAATAAGAACAAGAAACCAGAGAACATTTATATCGTTCGAGCATAAAGAAAGAACATAATCCACTCAGAGCGATCAAGGGAAGGCAGATGAACAATTTGCTTGAGTTCTTCAGAGCAAACTACTTCTTCGAAATTCGGGAACCGGTGAAATGAACCTGACCTCTCCTATGGGTGTGCAAAAGCGTGAAGCTTTGCTTAATGTTGAGATCCAGATTCATTTGGCCTGTCTTTTCTTTTGAAAGTGAACCAAGAATAATCTTCCCTGAGTCCCCAACGGTAACACTTAGTATTGCAGTATCATTCTCATATCCGTTAAAATCCAAAGAAGCCTACACACATTTAGAAAAACCTTAAAAATCTTGTTCAGTTGATCAAGAATTGCTCATTGACATATGAATATAACCTGATTAATGTGCACAAGTTCGCCTTCACCAACAACCATTTCTAAAGGTTGATTTGCTTTGACTCTAACCCCTAAAGATGCAAGTGAAATATGTGTAAATAGAAGAGACGATTAAGAACACATAGATGAGATGGGATTCTTACCCCAGAATTCCATTGTTGATGGTGAGAGAGGAAGAAGAACCCGAGTCTGTAATCAATTGAGAGAGACGATTTAGCATTTACAACAACAAAAAATGACCAAAAAATTTGAATATAGATCTTCAAGGAGAACTTAATACTACTTGTTAGTTCTGACACAATCAAAATCAGCTCTAACGATTTCACAAACCTATTACAAAATTTGAAGAGAGAATTCAATCCGATCAAAATCCGTACGAAAAGACACGAAATTGAAGGCAGAGCCAAACTGAGAAAGCGATCATCAAATGCGGGTTTACATGAGTATAAGGTATGCAAAATCCATGAGAAATTTTCCCACGGGATTCCTAGGATTTAGGATATAAGGTATGCAAAATCGTTGTCAACAACATCAACATGGATATACTAAAAAAAAGAATATCATCACCCAACTATTACATGTTAATTTAAACTTATGTACATGTAATGTATAAAACATATATACACAAACGGGAATGACTCTAGTGATATGTAGTATAACTTATAATAGAAATTGTGAAACTTTTAATAAGTTATAACATTCTAAAATGAAAATAAGGTAAATGTTGATCATATTATTTGAATACTAGGCTTTAATTTAGTAAATCTAACCCATATATTCCCTAGGAAATCCGTGGAAAATTTTCCTTCCGATTTCCGACGAATAACAATTCCAACGGAATTCCGACGATTTGTCCAACCAATTATCAACAGTTTTAATAGTCGTCGGAAAATACTCGACCGAAATCGGTAGAAATTTTCCGACGACAAAAATCAGTCAGAAAATCTATCTGAAATAGTCTTGTTTTCTTGTAGTGTTACCAAGACTCTTCTATCTTATCCCAGTCTCCAAACTTTTTGGTTCTTGTTCTTGTTCTGCGAATAATAAAAAAATATCTCCATATTTTCAATAACTTTGGTTTTGATAAAGAACCAAACCAAACATTTTTCTCAAAAAAAAGATAAAGAACCAAACAAACAAAAAAAATCAAACTTTTACTTGTGATGAGAAAAAAATCATTTTCGAATCACACACAAAAAAGGGTTTTTTCTTTTCTTTTCTTGATCGATCCCACATATTCCAGATTTTGAATTCAAAGTTTCATCAAAATCAAATTTTTAGTCGGTGGATCAGGCCAAAAACTGTAAATGGATTATGAAGCACTAACACAAACAACACATGAACACAGAAGAAATAAGAGATAAAAAAGACAAGAAAAAAGAAGATTGGTCTGAGAAAATTTAAACGTCTTTTCGATCTTCCTCCATGTGATCAAAATCTGTAGAGATAAGAGAATCGTCCTTTAATTTATTTTTCAAAGATGATCTTAAATTCGCTGCCATGTGTTCTGTAACCGAGATCGTGTCTGGATAGCAAGTGGTCGAGGGTACTCAGGATTTGGCTCTTCAAGTTCAGGTCTTTTGTTTCTCTAATTCAATTTATCTTCGTGTTTTCAGATGAAAGATGCAATTTTTTGTCTTAATTTGCTTTGTAACTCTTTGTTTTGGAGTTTGGAGCCGATTCCTTCCGTTTTCAGATGCTTATCTAGATTTTGGTCTGGGACATTAGGATTTGGTAGATTTTTGGTTTTTGTGTTTAATTTTGAGGTTGGATTATTAGGGCTCTTTAGGTTTTTACGCCTTTCTTCCTTTGCAATGTTGAGTAGCTAATGCTGAATTTGCTGCTCATGTCCCAAATTTTACAGAAATTAAGTTTCTTTTTTCTTGCATGTAATTGTAAACATATTTCTTTAAGATGGTGTTGTGGATTCTCTTTGTATGGAGGTAACTCAAAGATGTATGTGAACCTTGTTCAGGACAAAAACAAGATCCATGAACTGAGTTTCGGGAATCATGGTGGCTGTTGTGCAATATGCTTGAATGATATTTCTCTTCAAGAGACTGCTATGGTCAAAGGCTGTGAACATACTTACTGGTATGCTTTCTTAGATCTTCTATTGCTTTCTTTGACATGATCAATTTACACTGACTGGGTTTCATTTATGTTTTATGAGCTCAACATTTCAGTCTCTACTAGTTGTGGAACTTTGTTTTAGGTTTAACCTGCATACTATTTATCGCATTTTGTGTGTTTGATTCTATGCCTATGTGGAAACTGACTTTCTCCTTTGGTTGTTAAGAGGAGTAATTCATTTCTATATATTCAATGTGACATGCATACTTCGTTGGGCGAGTTACAACGAGAGTAATCCTACATGCCCACAATGTAAGCATCCATTTGATTTCCTCAGTGCCCACCATGCTCTTGATGGCAGGTCAGTTTCCTTCTTTATCTACATATATGGATCATGTTTGTCCGTTTCCTTGATCGGAGTCTTTTCTCATTCTTGTTTGGTATTTCTATGCAGCATTGAGGATTTTATGTTTGAGGAGAGTGTGTGCCTTCTCCTGAGAGCCTCTTGGTTTCTACCATTGGAAGTAACGGAACAAGCGTCATACAGCTATGGTTACCATGATGATTTCGACATTCCTTGTGACTACGAGGACGAAGATGACGACCTTGACGAGTTTTATCTGCACGGACCAACTCTTGGCATAGGAAATCGGAGATGGGGTGACAATGGTTTTGTCAGATCCGGTCGTCAAGAAGCCAGACCAGTCCAGAAACACAGTACTTCTAGTTCCAGCTCCAGTTCTTCTGGATCATCCTCGTGTGAGCGTAAGGATAAGCAGGCAAAAGTAACAAACACAACAGGAAGACGTGCAAAGAGAGCAATGAAGCGCGAAGCTGCTAAAAAAGCAGCAGAAGTAGCTTCGGCAGCAAAGCACGAGGCTCATTTGGTTAGGTTGGGAAGGAAATGAATTCTGTAAGTAAAAAATCACACATGAAAAATTCTCATCACCTGGTGATATATCATGGTTTTTACCCATTAAAGACCATGATATAAGTCTGATTTCTTGATGTCTTTTGGTGTTTTCGAGTCTATGTTATTATTAGGTACAAGAACGATTGGAACTTATTGGTGTTTACTGGAGCCTTATGGAGCAAAATGGAACGATGAATCAAAGTCACAAATTCGGATTTGAAGATTTCAGGATCATGTCGAGCGACGAGGAGTTTGTGTTGCTCGACACAAAGGATTTCAAGCTGGTGTTGATCGACACCATAGACACTGTCGATCGACACCCTGGTCGGTCAAGCTCAATTCCCAATTTTGGAAGATTTCCGTTTTGCGTCAGAAAACTCAGATGTTTGCAATAAGGTTCATGACGTTTTTGTAACCTATATATATATGTGTTTTCAGCCATTGTTTAGACTTATGCTTTCTTTTATTGATTTCTTAGACATTTTTTAATAAAACCATGTTTTCTTCTTTGATTATGTCTGAGTAATTTTCCTGTTAGGTTTAGGGTTATTCAAAGGTGTTTGATGTTTTGCTAGATCTGATTTGATTGCTTAGGATAATATCATTATAATGTTCTTCATCTTGGCTTGAGTTTATTGCTGATTTTAGATTCATGACCTGGAATCTGATCTTAGGATATTTAAGAAACGACAGTTTTATTGATTTCCTGATCTAGTCTTTGATGAGCAAAATTCATATTCGCAAAGACATTTGGTTTAGTGTTTTGTGAACAATTGAACTTGATTTATTGCTTGTTTAGATTCATAGGATTCACAACGACAGTTGGCTTTCTAGGGTTTATTCATAGATAATCTTTGCAGCGACAGCTGAACGATTTTATATTCGTGTTCATGTTCAGGAACTGTGCTTTAATATTCCTATCAATTGATTTATCTGCAATTCTGATTCACTGGAGATTTCCCTGTGCCTAGTGCTTTCTCTTTATTGACTTTCACAACTGTTTAATTGCTTATTTACTTAACATAATTTGAACGTTTAGATCTATTGTGTTTTTGATTCCCTATGGATTCGATCCCTAAATACTGCATCTGATTTTTTAATTTGAGAGAGTAGCTCTAGGGTTTAATTTGAGCATATCACGTGGCATCATCATCTTGTATATCAACTAGTTTTTAATATTGTGTAAAGTAAAAATCCCCATCACACCACTATCTAAGGTGTGTATAGGGATTGGAATGGTAGAAACAATCAAAAGTTGTAACCTATATCTTCAACAAACCATTGATATAATTGTACTCTGTTCATTACTCCATCCATTTGTTTTTAATTGATGTTTAAGGTTTCTACACTTCTATTAAGAATTCAACCAATAAAAATTCAATCTACAGAATTTCAAGAGTCAAAAATACTAAAAAAATAATTAATTATGCATTAGTAAGTGAGAACATCACTTATTTGTGAACAAAAAATAATTCTTAAAACATCAATTAAAAACAAACGGGAGTATATCTCAAAGTTTCCTCATTTATTACTTTATTAGTAATATATCTAGAAACGAACTAGTGTCAAAGTCGAACTGAAGTAGTTTTGGGAGTTACGGATATTTTCCCACATGCGTTTTTTCATGACCACACAAATGGCCAAAAATATCAGCAATGTTGGATAAAGGGCAAAGAAATCAGACCAAAGTTAATACTAATATAGTACATTTGGTCTCTCCACTTAAGAGTTAAGACTAAGAAAGAGACGCAAAAAAGAATTAAGAGACGAAAATGGCTGAAGGTAAGGTGGTTTGTGTGACAGGAGCATCTGGTTACATCGCTTCGTGGCTCGTCAAGCTTCTCCTTAACCGTGGATACACCGTTAAGGCTTCTGTCCGAGACCCCAGTTCAGTACCTTCTCTCTCTCACTTTCGCTTTAGTGTTGTCCTGATTGGGAATTCTTGATTTAGTCAAAGCTAGATCTCAAAAATTGATGCTTTTGGATGACCCTTGTTTTAATCTTTCATTATGTATGATTTTTTGGTTAGGTGATCCGAAAAAGACACAACACTTGGTTTCATTAGAAGGTGCAAAGGAAAGACTTCACTTGTTCAAAGCAAATCTTTTAGATGAAGGATCATTTGATTCTGCTATTGATGGATGTGTAGCAGTTTTCCACACTGCATCTCCGTTTTATAATGATGTTAAAGACCCACAGGTTTATTTATAATCCTCACAATCTTTTGTGGTATTGATTGATTCTTGTGTTCTTAACCTTGATTTGATCCCCAGGTTGAACTTCTTGATCCTGCGGTTAAGGGAACGCTTAACGTTTTGAATTCGTGCGCCAAAGCGTCTTCTTCGGTGAAAAGAGTTGTTGTAACCTCTTCCATGGCAGCTGTTGCTTACAACAAAAAACCTCGTACGCCTGATGTTATCGTAGACGAAACTTGGTTCACTGATCCTGACCTTGCCAAGGCTACAAAGGTGTGTTTTTGAAAACTTTAGGAATTTAGATTATGATGATTTTGGCTCTTGAAGCTAAAAAAAAGTAAACGTATGATCGAACATGTGACAAACCTTGATTACTGGAATCAGATGTGGTATGTTCTATCCAAAACTCTGGCGGAAGATGCTGCTTGGAAGTTCGCTAAAGAGAAAGGTTTGGACATTGTTACTATTAACCCGGCAATGGTGATTGGTCCACTCTTACAACCAACTCTGAACACGAGTGCCGCTGCTATACTAAACTTAATCAATGGTAAGCAAAGGTTTCCACTTTCTGTCATGATTCTTTGAATGGTAGATATCGATATCGACTTTCTGTTTTATGAATGGCAGGTGCAAAGACCTTTCCCAACTCGACTTTTGGATGGGTTAATGTTAAGGATGTAGCTAATGCGCACATCCAAGCATTTGAGGTCCCTTCAGCTAATGGACGTTATTGTTTGGTCGAGAGTGTTGCTCACTACTCTGAGGTCGTTAACATTCTGCGAGAGCTTTACCCGAATCTCCAACTCCCTGAAAGGTAATAACATATCTAAATCTATATACCCGTCTGTGGTCGTGTCCAGTTTCAAAAGCTTTTTTTTTTGACTCATACGCAGGTGTGTGGACGAGAATCCCTACGTGCCAATATATCAAGTGTCCAAGGAGAAAACGCAGAGCCTTGGCATAGACTACATACCCTTGAAGGATAGCATCAAGGAGACGGTGGAGTCCTTGAGGGAGAAAGGTTTCATAAACTTCTGAGAAACGATTTGAGCCTATGGAATCAAACCAGATTACATCAAATATTTGGAACATGTCGAGAGATATTAATATGTTGTTGGTTCCAATCAAAATAAGACTTTTCCCTTACTGTTGGTTACATCTCTCTTTGAGAAGCCATTATAAACTATTTCTAAGTTGCTACTAAATTATCAATAATGAATGTAATCTGGTTACTTTTTTTTCAGTTGGTGCCAAGAACGTTTTACCAAATCAAATTTCAATTGAAACAAATCTATGGATCTTACAAGTAATTACATTGCTAACATATACTACTAAGTATCCAGATAGTATTAAATATAAAAGTAAGAAAATTTTAGGGACATCTTCATATAGTACATGACTGGCTATTTCAAGTAAACTAAAAACATTTGAAACCCTGATCTACAATTATTGTGGAAACAAAAAAAGATGACAATTTTCAAAGAATACTGCTTTGTTTCTGTTCTTTTTTACTTCTTTATGAGATACAGAACCTTTGCTGCTTTTGAAGACCAAGCCTTATTCAGTTCTCACCTTCTAATTGCAATGAACCGTCTCTCATTAGCTTCAGGCTCAAACTGTTGAATCTTTCCCGGGAATACTGCCTTGACGCTTTCCTCCAGTCTGTTCCAGCTTTCATCATCGCTGCAAACTCTTCGTAGCTTATTCGTCCGTCCTATATCACCAAGAAACCAAAAGGATCAAGACAAGACTTGTAAACTGCTATATATCACCAAACAAATTTGCCATCAAAGAACCATTCAAGTCTCGAAACTTAGGATGTCCCATCATCATTGTTCACATAAGGTTATAGTGTGAGCCATTTCATCATATATTCTATACAGTGGTTACCTTGTCTGTGTCAACATCTTGCATGATGGCTGCAATAACTTCCTCACTACTAGTATCCACCTCATCGTTTAATGCCTCACGAAGCTCCTCAATCTCTATGTAATCGCTCTTGTTCTGGTCAAAAAAGCTAAAAGCCTTATGCAAATGTTCATCGTTCGCCATCTTCTTAAGATGCACAGATACAGCCACAAACTCGCCATAATTTAAAGTCCCATCTCCATCTACATCAGCCTGCACACACAACAAAATCTTTCAAATATCTGTTCCTTGGTGGAGGCAATAAACACAAAGTTCAAACTTTAGATTTGTCTCTTACTGCTTCCATCAGGATCTGTAGATCGGTATCAGGTATCTGCTGCTGTCCAAGTTTATGAAGTCCATATTTAAGCTGCTCGAGGTTTATCTTGCCTGTTCTGTTACTGTCCATCATCTCAAACGCTTCCTTTATTCCAGCTACTTCCTCCACTGATAAGTGTTCGGCTATCACCTGAAATGGAGCGAACAGAAATTCCACATTATTTCTTCTAAACCCGACAGAAATAAAGCCACCAAGCAGCAGCAATGCTGAACAGAATCACTACCCGTAGAGCTCGTTTCTTGAGTTTGTTCATAACAGAAAACTGTTTGAGTCTTGCTTTAACAGTCTCGCCAAGTGAAACATTTGGAGCCTTCTTTGCATTTTGTATCCAAGAATGATCTGCAAATACAAGTCACGGTATATTTGTTCCATAAGTAATACAGTTTAGAAACTCAAGGGCCAAATTAATAACATACCGAGTACTTCTGCAGCAGTAAGCCTTTTTTTGGGGTCCGGCTCAAGCATCTTTCTCACAAGGTCTTTGGCAGTTTCAGAAACTCTTGGCCATGGATCCCTCTTGAAGTCGATGACTGACCTAATGATCGCCTGAGCCACCCCTTGCTCAGTCTCTTCACAAAAAAATAAACAATATCAAGAGAAGAAACTAAAAAAAGTAGATGAAGATAAGCAACTAAGTTCGAAAGAGGTCACTAGTGAATCCATGAATAATGTAACATCAATATCCTAAATCATTAACTAATAAGACAATAAGAAAGATCATAACAAACCTGCCCAAAATGGTGGGACACCACAGAGGAGGATATAAAGGATAACTCCAGCACTCCAGATATCAACCTCAGGTCCATAATTTCGCCTAAGTACCTCTGGTGCCATGTAATAAGGACTTCCAACAATCTCATTGAATGCCTCACCTGTTACAAATTCAGAAAAAACAAAAATAAAGTCATGTAAACAGAACAAAAACAACTAATGGATATTATACAATCTATACCAGGCTTGAAGAAGACTGATAATCCAAAATCAATGGCTTTAAGGGGTGATGTCTCTTTTTTATTCGCAAAGAGAAAATTCTCCGGCTTAAGATCCCGATGCATCACTCCATGCTTATGGCATATCTGCAATACCAAAAGATGTTCATATCATAACCACCCTCACTAGCATTACACTGTATAACGACAAAAAAGAAACTGTGCGAACCTGAACAACTTCAAGAATAGTCTTCATTACTGCAGCAGCAGCTCGTTCGGTATAATGACCTCTTGCGACAATCCGATCAAACAACTCACCTCCTTCACACAATTCCATCACTATATGCACCGCATCATCATCCTCAAACGCATCCTTCAGTGAAACGATATTCGGATGCTTAGGCATATGCTTCATAATCTCAACTTCCCTCCTAACATCCTCTATATCCACCGCTGTTCTAAGCTTCTTCTTCGATATAGACTTACACGCATACTTCTCGCCCGTTTTAATATCAGTACACAAATACGTAATACCAAACTCTCCTCGACCAACCTCGCGACCGAGATCATACATAAGAGATATATCATGCCCAGTAGGATCTTTCAATACAGAGAGCTTGTAAGCAGCTCCAGATCCATTTGTAGTGTAAGCCTCGCTGTAAAAAGGATTGCTTTTGTTCTTTGGTTTACCATTTCTATTCCCGGATTCAGAGCCAGGGCTTGCACAACAATTTCCCATATGTAATCAAATCTGACGATTCCTGAGATTTTCATCAACAACTAATAAATGCCCATTTTCCCAAATGAACAAAGTTTGAAACTTTAACAACAATCTCTAAAAAATTTCCCAAAATTAGGAACATTTCCGATTAAGAGCTACGAAAGAAAGACTCTTGATGATCTGGAAACAGATAAAATTAAGAACCCTAGGAATTTGGAGAGAGAAGATAAGTAAACCCTAGTAAACGAAATTAGGTGAAAACCCAAAAAGACGATGGTTTGATAGAAAGAGGAAACGCAGACCTGAGAGGTTGATCGGAAAGAGAGATGATCAATTCGGGTGGTGAATCGGCGAGAAGGACAGAGAGAAAGGAGAAGAAGGAGAGAGGAGTCAAAAGTCTCCCTCTTTCTCTCTCGCTCTTCTTTCTGAGTGAACAAACAAAAGGGGGATTTTTTTTTTTTTTTTTTGGGTTAGCTCTATGCAAATGACAGTGTACCGTCACATAACTAACCACTCTCTCTCTCTTTATTGTTCCAAGCTCAATATAAATTGTATAAAATTTTGTTTCTAATGAACAAATAAAATATGAATGTTTTTCTATGTCGCTAATCGTTATTGCTGATTGCTTTATTTGATCGTTATGAACACAAAAAAAAATACATAATTTTTATAAATTGAGTTATAATCTCCGTCAAATTCAAAAAATTATGGTTATATGTATTTGCAATCAATTTATGTTGGTATTTGGTATTATTGCATTTGTGTGAATTTATAGTGTGAAATTAATCATAACTTATATTGCAATTACAAACGTGTAGTTGATGGATTAGCGAACTATGTGTTTTTTTGTACGGGTAAATTTTCATGTGTTTGTTTTTGTTCCAACAGACGTTGATGTTATTGAGTAAAGACGTGTGTGGAATCACTCGATCGTGGCTTTATGTTTTAACAAAATTCGCTCCCGGTTATTCACCCAAAATAAATGTCAAGGGCAGGGTTTTCATTTATCCATATGTTCCACGTGTCTCAAATCCTGAACGTAAAGTTTACTTACACAAATAATATTGATTACGCAAACACTACTTGTCACAGAAAAATTCATACCTTAAAAGATTAAAAAAATAATTATGTTGATATATTACTGGTTGACATCCCAACAAAGTAACAATAATATTTGAAAAATACAATTTTATAAAGTTTTTTGGAATTGAATTCCGCATTATTTGACCCGGAAATAATCTTTGTTGTCACTTGTCACCATCCATCACTGTAACCGGTAGAGTTGGTAGATGATTTTTGTGTTGACATCGGTAAATATTCCTAACACTGACTTTTAAATATATATAATTAACGGACTCGAAATTAATCAAGATTAACCCGAAATTATCACTAAAAAGTAAAAACCGAATAAAAAAAACATAGTGCTTTAATCGGCAAACCGATGAATTAAACCGAACTAACCGAATGCCAGAACTACCCAAACCGATGTTGGTATGACTATCAGTGAAGTCATCTTCTTCCACCTCTCTTACTATAACGCTTCCATTCCTAAAACCAGAGCAGCTTTCTCCGAAATGGCTTCTGGGTTTTACCCACTTGGTTCCGTTCTCACCTCCTTATCCTCGTCTCACGCGTTTGCCCGGCGCGTTGTACCCACTCTCATTCTACGGTGGCGTTCGAATTCGAGTTCGAGGTTTTCTCCTTCGCTGCAAATTTCCCGCGCTTTATCCGCCGGTCCGATAAGCTCCTCCTTCACGTGGGACGACGTCGTACAGAGCGGTGAGTCCAACTCCTCCGATCTCACCGGGTTTCTCGAGAAAGTCGACCGCTGCAATCGCGGATCCGTAAGTCTACTGAATTGAATCATTGGTTGATTGATTCTTCTGGGTTTAGGGTTTATCTCTTTTTGATAAAGATTCATACTTTTTCCCAGGAAAAGTTATCTGATTTCATTCCATTTGTTATAGAGGACGAAATCGTTGGTTATATTCACAAAGGGTAATCTACTCTTTGCTCAAATCTATACAATTTGATTTTTCTTACTTGCATTCAAAAACTGGTTTTTTCTGAATTTGTAATGCTCTCAAATTGGATTGAAACAGATTTACAGATTACTTGAGGGGATTTCATGATATCTTTACGTTTTCACCAAATGATTCTTTCTCGGACCGTGTTAATGGCCATGTAACGATTAATTCGATGTTTGAGAAGCCTGAAGATAGAACCAGAGCAGTTGCAAATGTGATCAAAATCTTGGGTGACAAATGTATCATTCCAGGTATCCGAAATGAGGTATATATAACTCTCCAGTGATACTTCATTTAAGTTCCATGATTCTAGTTGTCTTCATTTTGTTGATCTTGTTTACCAGATGTATCCTGTGAAACCATCGTTTAACGCTCCCGTTCTTTTCTCCCTAGAGCGTGCCGCTGCTCCTTATTTTGGATTGAAGGTAATACCATACTGCCCTGAATTGCTTCAGCTTAACACCAACTTAGATGCTTTGCTTGCCTTACGTAAGGGATGCTATGGAAACTCAGTTTTTGATGTAGCTCTCTTGTTATCTGATCCAGGGTTATGGAGTTCACATGAATGGGTATGTAGAAAAAGACGGACAAAAATTTCTATGGATAGGTAAACGAAGTCTCTCAAAATCCACTTATCCAGGAATGCTTGACCATCTGGTTGCTGGAGGATTGGTAAGACTTCTCTTAGGTCTTGTATCTGCTTATGCTGAAAGTGATTCATCGTCATGTCGAAAGTCTATACCAGTGATTATAATTATCATTTGAGGGAACTATAGCCTCATGGGATTAGCTGCGGTGAGAATCTTGTTAAGGAATGTGAAGAGGAAGCTGGAATTTCCAGAGTCATTGCAGAGAGGTAAGACATTTTCCTCAGTCTTCTTCAACAAAGGAGTATGTATAGCTCTCTTTAATTTTTGCAACTTGTTTCGTTTTACGTTTTGTTAAAGGGCGATAGCTGTCGGGGCTGTTTCGTACATGGATATCGATCAGTACCGTTTCAAACGTGATGTGTTGTTTTGTTATGATTTAGAACTCCCTGAAGATTTTGTTCCCGAATGTCAAGGTTAGGTAATTACTAGTAAGGCATGAGGAATTCTTGAATAGTTTCTCAGAGAGATATGCTTATTCATAGCATTGTAGTTGTCCAAATTACATTGCAGATGGAGAAGTTGAGAGTTTCAAGTTGATTCCTGTAGCTCAAGTTGCTAATGTGATTCGGGAGACTAATTTTTTCAAGGACAACTGTTCCCTTGTCATTATTGACTTCTTGTTTCGGCATGGGTTCATCAGACCAGAATCATCTGGTTACTTGGATATATACCGACGCTTGAGGAACGGAGATTGCTCATGAGGATGCTACTGTGTTTTGCATATCTGATGTTTGTAAGTAACAAAAAAAAGCTTACTCTAGAGATGAAATAATATTAGATAATCTGGTTATATCATAGGTTCATGAGTGTATATCTTTCTGGATTTTGTTTCAGATTTTGTTGAGCCACTTGAGGTGCCTTCATGAACATACCACCAATCAAGGAAGTCCAATAATAAAAATTCATTTATACAAATTCATATTTTGATTGTTCTCTTCACATAGAGTTGTAGATTTGAGCACCAGTATGCTAATCCAATTGTGTGTCTGATATATACACTTGGAAATTCATCCAAATTCATAACACCGCGGCTATTTAAGTTCCATAACCACGTATTCGTCTTCATGGGGCTTGTCTAGCACAGCACTTAACAGCTTTCTCCAGATAGATGCAAGAGTTTGATCTTAATAATAAGAGAAAAAAAAACTTAAAACTACCCACAAATAACGGAACACCATTGTTTTGAGATCTCCAACTTTAGAAACAGCCTAAATCTGCTCCTCTACGATAGCAGAATCCTAACCATGTATACTATAAATGAAAAAATGGTGTTTTCCAAAAGAGATCGTCCTCCTCACCATGAACGCCTTCATCGATGTTTAAGAACCTCTTTCTTTTGAACCAAACCAATACCTATTTATGGAAAAGAGGAGGGAGGCATGCTCTCTAATCATTTTCAATCTTGCTTCTTTCTTTCCTTTTCCCAAAATGTCACTGATAGTTACTATGATTTTTCTTGAATATGTTGAGATTTCATCGGTTAATGCACGTTTATAGAATGGGGAAATTAACCGATGAAATCTCAACATTTGTTTTTTTACATGCGCTTTCTTTGCAACATGTTTTTGGGTAGATTATATGGTTTTATCTTATCTAACGAGGTTTAATTTAACAACGTGGCTACAGAATGCTGGATGGGCTCCAGTTCCTCAGTTCGGTGGGTGGGACCAAAATGGATCGGACGCTACAAATTATTCGGTAGTGTTCTCCAAAGCTCGCGCTAATAAGAAGCAGAACAAAGCTGGTGTGAGACATTCTAGTTTGGGAAGCGAACAAGAACTTATCGCATATGCTCATCGTCACCACCATCAGCAACATCACCACCGCCTGGAAACCCAAGACGATGACCCTGTCATGGTATAATCTCTCTCTCTTTCTTTACTTACTCTTCTATGGATTCTTTGGTTCATATCCACCTTGTTGGATGGTCCATTTCCCTTAGTCAACGTGCATGGATCATCAAGGTGGTATAATAATTCTTGAAATTATTTCTCTTTGCATGAGTCCTTGATTTTTGTGTGTGTTTTGCATCCAAACAAGAAATTACTATTTCATTTATTTCTCGGCCTAGAGACATGAACCATGATGTTCGATTTATGAGTTGAATGAATTTCATCTCTTTAGGGAGGCTTACTCAAATATAATACTTCTCTAGAACACACAAAAATATATCATCCTTATTGATAGTGTTAAAATATAAGACTAGACCAACCAAGTGCATATTGGTTTGTACCAGTGTCTTCGTCGTGTCATAGTCCATATTCAAAACTCATAAGTATGAATGTGAATTGTAGACGACAAAATAGGTAGAAAATTGATATTTAGAGCCAAGAGACATCCTTCCAAAATCATGTAATGTATATATTATGTTTTCTTTTCTCGTTACAAAGTTTCAATTAGAAACAATATTTTGGCACTGGATTTCCTGTCTAAAGCTAAATTTAACAAACTTAAAGTAAGATGATTAAGAATTCTTTAAAACCAAACTAAACGTCCAAAACACATTGTAATAGGTATTATAGTAAGCAATTATGTAAATTTATTTTGTGTGATATACAATTACATATTTATACTTGCTAGTAAAAACTTTTCTATATTTTCAAAATATGTATTATAGTATAGTAGAAAATTAACATATTTGTATTATTTTCCTTGATGTTTCTTAAAATTTGGGCTAAACAAATATTTTGGGTACATTTTCTCTGCCAAAGATGAACACTCCATTTCTAGTTTCATTCAGCTTTTGAATAGCACCCAAAATCACTAATTCAATTACCATGCAGAAGAAGAAGAGGATCTTGACCTACATTAACTGTTGTATCAGGCCAAACTAATTAAGGCCTTGTTCCACAAAGTTGCAATCTTTCTATCGTCAGTGGCATGTCAGTGTGTAAAGACATTAGTGTACACTTCTGTAATCTATGTTCATTATCTGTTAAGATACTCTTAGTGTATACTTTCTGGCATCTGCTTACATGATATGATGAGAGCAAAACAACATGAATCATATTTCTTTCAAATCATAAAATATTGTAACGTATGAGTCATGTATATATGTCTGATTTGCAAGTATCGCTGGGAATTCAGAGTAGATTTTTTCCAACCTTGAGTATTATGCCGTGCATCCTAAAACCAAAAATATGGATAAGTATTTTAACCCTTGTAGAATAAAATGAACTAAAACGTTGCGTTAAAGATTCGAAAAAACGGTTTCGGTATAAAGTTAACAAAATGGAAAACAATAAGCTTCGTAAGTACTCTAAACAGTATATATAACCAAATGTAAAACAAAAAAACAAAAAGGTTCGTAATATATAATGACAAAAACAACCAATTCTTTGTAAACAAAAAATAATAATTGACATAGAAATAATAATATTGTTATCTATATTACATGGACATAGAAATATAAAGTAATTTTCAACTATTTTAATATTGGTGGTTGTTACTATTTGAAAATAAATATATTTATTTTCAACTTGGTTAACTACATAAATTTGACAACTCAATAAATTGTATATCTTAAATTAGGTAATGACTAAACAAACCAGGTATATATGTCAATACTCAATAGCAGATACTTACTAAATCAAGAAGATAGGTTTTGAGGAGTGTTCTAAAATGCGCTTGGCGGCGAAGGAGGGCCTAACGCCTAACCGTATACGCAAGAGTATAGGCGGATAATTACTTTTAGGAATATATACCTATAAAAATGAATGAATATGTATATTAAAACAAATAAAATATGAATATATCTTATACTTAGAAATGATAAAGTAAAAATATACTCCATAATATTAAATTTAATAATTTTTTATGTAAAAAGACATGTAGTTTTAAATATACATATGATCTCAAAATATAAATTTAAAAACAGTCTTATTAAATATATAATTAATGTGGGATACAAAATCATATCCAAGATTTTGTGTAAGGTTATGAAAGATCCTACCAAAGGTGGTCACAGAGACTCAATCGGCCTTCGTTTCAGGAAAGCTGATCACGGATAACATTCTTATCGCACAGGAAATGTCCCATGGACTACAGACTAACCAATCCTGTCGCGGAGAATTTATGGCAGTTAAGACTGACATGAGCAAGGCATATGATCGAATAGAATGAGACTTTCTGGAACATGTGCTTCAAAAGATTGGATTTCATCCAACCTGGATCACTTGAATAATGTGGTGTGTCCGATTGGTATCCCACTAAGTCTTGCTGAATGGCAGCCAAGAGGGCGGATTATCCCAAATCGGGGATTACGGCACGGAGATCTGTTATCGTCCTACCTTTCCATCATATGTACAGAGGCTCGGCTTACTCACTGGAATAAAAATAACATACTAGTGAGATTTCTAATCCAAACATAATATACAATTCTTGTGATATTATTATAATCCTAATTGGATCTTAAATTCCCATTAGAAATTAGAATCCTAAAGAACTTATATATTCATATAGGCTTTTTTTACATATGAAAGATTCGGTATGTTACAATCTTTTACATATGAAAGATTTGTTTGGAGATGATGCAAATATCTTCGCCAAAAATATATTCATATTTTATTTGTTTGGAGATGATGCAAATATATGGTATTCATTCATTTTTTATCAGCTTATTCCAAGTGACTGCTATGGCAGTAGGAAATGAACAATTGGTGGTGTATTATGGAACATCATCAAAGCTAGACAACCCGCAGCTCACCGAGAGACATTGGTGGTGTATATGTCATCGGTTTGCTATTGTTAGAGGGCGGTGTACTATTCTTTGCTTTAGATATCTTGCTATCATTTGTTGACCTCTCACTTGTTACATAAGCTGTACAATTTTGTTAAGGTCCATCTTGTGTTGATTGTTATGATCAGACAATAAGAAATTATGCTCATCTTATATTGCTATAGAATTATCTATTTTTTGGTAAAAGCTTTTCAAAATATTTCATACTAATAACTTTTAAAAAGAAGTTTGTCAAATGCTTCATAAAATTCTTTTAAAACTTCTTAGTTAATCTCATGATTTTTTTTTTTTTTTTGATAAAGAAATTTCCCTATTTCAATAATACATTTTTTTTGTCTATTTCAGTTTATACATTTTGTTTAAGAAATTTCCCTATTTCATAATAAAATAAATTATATTTGAGCGTTTCTTTCCGTTTTCTTGCATTTTACGTTTTTATGGATTGTAATATTACTTATATATATATATATATATATATATATATATATTACTTTGATTATTATCTATTTTGCAAACACTTAATTTTTGTTTTATGAGTCTGACACCGGTCTCACCACTGGAGACTGATTTATTAACAATCTCTAATTGAGTCTCAAGCATTAAACAATTATTAAAAATAACACTAAATTATGTTTTGTGAGACCACAATTGGCTCATCATTGTGCATGATTGTGCATGCTCTAATTATGTAATCTCTTTTTTTAAATGAAGAAGAAAACGCGTAGCAACTCTGTTCCATATTTTCTCCAGAGTGGATTTTTCGTTTCATTGGTAAAATTTTAGCAGCCTCATTCCACAACATTGGTTTCTCGGTTTTACTAAACCGCTTTCGCTTTCAAACTCAGTTTCGGCTCTCTTTGTTGGAAATATAAAACCAATCGGCTTATAAACATGCACACTTCGGTTTAGCTACTCTTTAAATTTTTCGGTTTGGGTTATTCTAGTTACTGTTTCGATTTTTTTTTTTTTTTTTGTTCCAGTCCCTTGCCAAACTGTAAATAACATATTTTATATTTATTAATATTGATCATCTTTTATTCAGATTTTTATTTAAAACAGTACGTAGAACAAGCTCCTTATCTATGGAGCTAGTAGACTGAGGAGACATGAAGATGATCTTTACAAGCATAAAGTTGTCTGGGTCTTTCATGCATCTGCAAGCTTCTTCGGATCACGGTTCCTAAATGAGAGCCATGAGCGTAGGAGACCTTGGTTCTCATCAGAGTCCTTAGTAGTACCCTTCAAGAACTTCTGGTACCATTGGCCAGATAATTTGAGGTCTCTATCAGCAGTTACATTGGCGAAATCAACGTAACTGAGTCCGAATCTTACGGTAAAGCCTAGGCCGAATTCATAATTATCCCCAAGAGCCCATGCAAAGTATCCTTTCACGTTGCAACCCGACCTAAAAACATGACTAATCGTTAGAGACTATACAATTAATGATCATATATGTATGCAACTATATAAAACATTTGGAAGAAGATATTTAGCATTTACTCACTTGATAGCCTTACGGAGAAAACAGAGATGACTACAAAGATAATCAGTCCGGTTGTAATCGGTAAGACTCTCCTCAAAGGTTGCGTCACCAGCGCTACTATGCCCTAATTAATTAAACCATCGTAACACATTAATCACATAATATTTGAGACAGTTTCTTTGACCAACTTTGAAATAGATGCAAAGAGTTGATATATACTAGCTAGTAGAACTCACCGTTCTCGGTAACATAGACTAAAGGGTTGCCGTATTTTTCTTTGAAGTGTTCCATTACTTTTAAAATGCCTCTTGGGTGGTAATAATTGTCTCCGTTGAACTGAGAAAGGGAAGCATAACATAAACTTAAAGTATATATGTTACTTTATTTAGAAACATAATGAAATAATAGAGGATGGGGTATGTATACCCATGGACCAACGGGATGACCACTTCCATTAACAACTGTAATCACAAGGATGAAATAATTTATGGTAAGAATAGTCAAAAAAATGTAGTAACCATTAAAAGAAAAATAGATAAGAGTGGTCACATGTGAGTGCTGAGAGTGAGTCAGTCATGACGCTGAGTCTGTCCGGAGGACTTGGTGCAATGGCATGGACGTATTGAGTGAAGTAATAGTTGAGACCAAGAAAATCAAATGAGCCCTTTACAAGTTTCGATTCTGTTGCACTGAACTTTGGAAGCCGATCACCAACAAGTTTTCTCATGATCTCTGGGTATTCACCCTTTGTTAGCGGATCCATGAACTTAGATACATACATATTTTAATCAAGTTTATATGTGCATGTAAATGTACAAAGTTCATTTCATTTTCGGATAAATATGTGTGTGTGTGTGTGTGTGTGTACCATCCCAAGAAGAATTCTTTATTCCTCTCAGTTGCATCTAAGCTAGCTTGAGAGCCATCATATGGAAGAAACCATCTAGTTATCATCACAGGTCCAATTTGTCCTCCTTGTTCATCCTGTTGTCAAAAGTACATATAATTACACATACAATATGATCAATTAGAAGCAAGTGTTGATTACACATTATTTTACAAATGGAGAACCTACCTTATATTTCTTCCTGTAAAGATCGACGACGGTGGCATGAGCAAGAAGCTGGTTATGTGCAACAATATAAGGTTCTGTTCCAGAATCTCCCGCGTAACAATTTTTGTTAAGCCAAGAAGAACATCGACCAGGTGCATCTGTTCCCATTGCATATCCTCTCGTAGGCACTGTGAAAAGCTGGTTAATCGTGATCCATTTCTTTACCCTATCGCCAAATAGCTGGAAACATAGATCCGCGTACTCTTTGAAGTCCTCTCTGGGCATATTATAGAATCATTTCGTTATAGTGCAAAAATTAAATCTTTGTATATTGTCATCTTTCTTACTAAGAAGCATGGCCTTAATAACATACATGATCGTGCGGTCCAAGAAACCTTCATACTCATCTTGCAGAGTTTGAGGAAGATCCCAGTGGAAGAGGGTAACGAAAGGCGTTATATTCTTTTCGAGGAGGCCGTTTATGACATTGTTGTAGTAGTCAATGCCGTCTTGGTTTACTCCCCTACTCACCTTTCCTCCTGCCCATATAAATATCATACATTTACACTTGTAAACAATCACAATTGAATATTCCGATATATAATTATACATGGCCATAATCAATAATGTGTATATACTTGGAACGATTCTTGACCACGCGAAGGAGAATCTGTAGGCATCAGCTCCGAGTTCAGTTATCACGTCTATATCTTTCTGGAATTTATACATACAATCACATGTGGATCCGCATGTAGTTAATATGTAGTTCAATGAGTATTTGTAGTTTAAACGAAAAGTATTAATTGAGGAATCAACCTGATAATGCTCGTATGATCCACAAGTACTGTCTCCATTTCCCAAATCGGGTCCTCCTTTTTCTGATAGCATACAAATACATTACTATGCATGTGTAGACAGAAATATACAACCATATATATAAGACTTTATGTTTGTATATAGCTGCTTAAACCACTGACCTGGATAACGGTGAGTAAAGCCATCCCAAACGTTAAGACCGCGACCTGTACTACCTTCGATCTGAAAATGGAGGGGAAAAAACAAACATGCAACGTTGGATTTTAGTGTTTTTGAATGGTTTTATAAGTCAAAATCAATGTGTAATTTGTTACATGCCTGGTAAGCCGAAGATGCAACACCGAAGATAAAGTCTTTTTCAAAATGACTTCTGTTCAAACGAGCAGTTTGGTTACATGTGAATGGGTGGTCCTCTTCGCAAGTAATCTCTTCAGCTTTGCAACTCGCCACTGCTAAAAGAAAAACTAAGGTGATTCCAAGAAGCCTCATTGTTAATATGTAAGTGTATGGTTTGTGTTGCATGGAAACCTTAAGCCAATCTAGGGTTTATATAGCCTTTGTGAAGAAGAGTGACGTATGCATTTTCTTATCTTAGTGTCTTGATATTTTGGGAGGTTTAGGTGAGATGAATCCCGTGGTTCACGATCCATCACACTGATATTGGTTATATTTATTGTTTCGTTTCCACTTTTTCGGAGTGTGGGTTGCTCTTCAATCGATCATTTGCACCTGAATAATTGTGAATGGCTGATTACTGTCATTTTAAAAGTTAATTTAGTAAATCTTAATGAGGTGGTAGTTTTTAATAACAGGACAAGTTCATAAGTTGCAATTTAGCAAAATAAGAAAATGAAATCTTATATATATAACGTAATTGAACATATACATTTGATTTTTTCGTTAATGGATTTTCCAATATAGATCATATCACGCTTACATGACATAGCTCGCAATGCTTTATCACATGAAACCAGATACTCTCTTTCTCTCAACCAACTTTTTTGCTTTTTTAAAAATTTTATTCAATACTCGATGTGCTTTGGATTTGTTTTTTTGAAAATTTTCATGATATGCCACTTTAGCATGCCATTTTATAGTTATATCATCGTTTATCTTTGCATGAATGTCATCATTAGAGTTAACTTTTCTATTTTTTTGGGTTTGGGTTAACTATTTTATATTTCAGGTATCGTTTTTGGTGGTAGAGTTTAGAGTTTGAATTTTGAGAAAATAAAAAACTGAATGATTTTGTTTTTTGTTTTTATAAAAGATGGCATGTTTGATTAAATTTTCAAGGGTGTATTTGAAAAAAAAAAAAATTCAAAGGTGGCATATTTGTAATTTCCCCTTTTTTCATTTTGGGGTTGATTTCTCGTCCGCAAAACAGTAATCTTTTTCGTAACCATTATATTTTTTTTGGGGGGGGTGGGGTTGGTTGGATTCTCATAGAGTTGATTGGTTTTAAAAATCCAATGATTCTCATGTGTATTTCAAAAGTTTTGTTATAAAGATTCTAAGAATCCAATAGTTTTCTTAGGTATTAGGCCAATACGGGCGCATACACACATGTTTTTTTCTTATACTATAGTCTTAGAAACCAGTTTATATTCTTATGCATAGAAAACTTATAGTCATACGTTTTCTATTATTGATTCCGGAAAATAACCTATTTCTAAATAAAATTTATAGATATGAAACATCACCAACACAGTAATTTGTTGTGTTTGATTACTTTGTAAACTTAGACATTATTAACTTATGTTTTTTTAGGGAAATTAGCATCAATAATACCCTTTCCACTAATAATTAAGGATCTAACATAACCTAAATTATATTTAGGTAAATAACATGCATCACATTTAGAATGACCATTTTGCCCTTATTTTATTTTTCAGTTACAATAGTCAACTATGTTTTGATATGATAGCTGGTTATTCGCAGATTGGATAGCTGACTATGTGTGAACTATAGTCATAGTGAATTAATCAAAAAATAAAGTATATTATAATTAGAATAACAAACACTTGTTTACATAAAAAATTTGTTACATAGTCAACTATGATAGTTGGTTATTCGCAGATAAATGTAAAAAAAAAATGAATAACTGACTATGCATGCATAAATAGTCAACTATAATCATTGTGAATTAAACACAAAGTAAACTATATTATAACTTAAATAACAAACACTTTACATAGACAATGTTTTACAAAGTCAACTATTTTAATTAACATATAGTCAACTATTTTAATTAACATAATAATCAACTATCTATAACTAATAAGATCATTAAAGATATTTTAGTCATTTTTCTTTGATGGGTGTTATACACTTAATTTTCAAATAGGGCATGTTATACACCTAATTAAAGACCTCCCAACCTATTATACACCTAATTAACCCTTCTTTTTTATCACTAACCTTAGTAAAACTACAGTAAAATTCAGTTATCAATTGATTTGTAAAAATGCTATCCATCAGCAATATACGTTGTTTTGGGAGAGATCATGTCACCATCTACACATTGAAAGCAAGAAGAAATGAGTAAAATTATTAAAAATCCATCCACCAATAACATTAGATTGTAATAGATTTATAAAATTATTAAAAATTAAACTTTTCCAATAACAAAAGATTTCAAATGAAATTTAAAAATCCTCAAACCAATAATTACAGATTTTACTTAGAATTTAAGAATCGATAAACCAATAATGGTGGATTTCAAAATTATGAAAATCTATAAAAATTTAATCCCCAATAACACCCCCTTATTTTGCTTTTCCATTTTCAATAGTATAGAAATTTTCTTTTGAACCTATATTGTAATCCCATCGAAACACGGAGAACAAAGTTAATCTAGTTTCCTCTTCGTTGCCATTGCTCAAATTTGTAACCTTTTTAACTCTACATCTACTAAAATGTACTTGCGGAATAATCTCATGCCGAACTAAAACACAATATTTTTTTCTACAAAACTAATAAGAGATCTAGACTTCATTTTATTTTTAAACTAGTAATAAAATTATTAATTCTATTTCATAAAATAGTTATCTAAACTATGTACAATTCATATTGTCTTTATTGTTTTTTACCAATCAAACAGTTGTTTTGCACCGTATATGTTATGTTTTTCACCACTTAAACATGGAAAAATTGAAAATTAAGGATATTTTTTTCTTCTTTGTCCATCTACAATTTAATTACTTCAGTTTGTCCATATAAGCTTTAATTTTGTTTAGAATCCTAAAGTGACCTTAATTTAGTTAATTATAAACTTCTAGAGTTGCTTGTAGATGTTCCTTGCTTGTGAAGAGCTGCTATTTTTTCACCAACAATTCTTTTGGTGCCACTCCAACAACATCAGCAACATCCTTGTTAGAATCATCTTTAAAGAACTCATCATTTGGTTTATCCTCATTCATCAAATCTGCTGATATTCCAAGCACCTTACAATTTTTGTCTCCTTCACTTGAGTGATGTGGCTGCTCATTCAAATCAAAATTGAGTTTGCTCCTCCGATCTACCACTCTAGGTTTAAACGTGATGCACAAACGTATTGTACTCTTTTTTTTCAAATACCCAACAAAATTCAGAAGTTGTCGCTTGTTCGTCATGACAACAGGAGGAGAATCAACGCCTAGATCAATTGGAAGGAAACTAAACTCGACATCAACCGTACCTTGTTAAATTTCATAATCCTCGACAACCATTACCTTGAGCTCTTCAATAGATGTATTGGATTGAATAGTGAGTAATCTCGCACGTTTTTCTTCATCAACCGTAAATCTCCACTCTTTATTTTCAAACTACTTCCATTCACCACATGTTACGTAGATTTGCATTACGTTGAACTTCTAAAATGATGAAAAGAATAAATTTGACAAAAAAGTGAAAATGTGTATATAGAAGGCGTCAAAAAATTACTCTATTATGTAATAAAGCTAAATACTTATTCAAAATTCTAATAAAGGCGGTATATTCAGTTTCCTAAACTGATTGATTCATTAAAGATATTGCAAATATTTAATTTACTGAATTTTTGGAATCATTAAATAATTTAGAATTCATATAACACACTTTTTAGAATATAGAACAAACATAAGAAAATATATTCCAAATTTTTTAGAACAAATGTTTTAAGAATATGTATTCTAAACTTTGTAAACAAATCTTAGAAAATTTATACTAAAAGTTCTAGAACATTTAACAAAGTTCAGATTGTATAATCTAAAATTGTCCAACTTTTCATAACAAATGTTTTAAGAATATATATTATAAATTTGTAAACAAATCTTAGAAAACTTATACTAAAAGTTCTAGAACATTTAACAAATTTAGATCATGTAATCTAAACGTATAAAAAATTTCATAAAATGTGTTTTAAGCAAATCAGAACGAATCATATAAGTCCCTACTTTTATCAAATAAAAATTGCACATTTGATAAAGAGTCTAAGTTCTTTGTTAATTAGATGTTGAAAAAAAAAACTGGAAAAAGTAATTATTTATATGATAAAGGGTAATTTAGACATAAATTACAATGAAGTAATTAAAGTGTAAATAGACAAAGAGGAAAAAAAACATCCTTAATTTCCAATTTTCCCCTTAAACATTTTTCCATCCCGCTTTCTGAACACAAATCACATTTATTCCGCAAATGCATTTTGATTGGCTAGTTCTTGGTATTTCCTTACCAATCCTTTACTATCTCTTCCTTAGCTCAGTTGAGTTTTGTGTTGATCAGCTTGAAATGCTTCTTCATGCTTGAGACATCGTTCCTAAAATATATTAAGTGGGTGAATTCCAATGTTGTCGTGTCAAGTAGAAGCCTCAAACAGTTGTATATTAACGATTATTCCGAACATTTTGTGAATTCAAAGTGCATCTCTTTCGATATTCCGAATGTGGTTGTAATTTCTATATCGCGATTTTGTCCCCAAGGACTATCCGAAATTAACTTGATGAACTTAGTTGAGGCTAAGCTCGAGCTTGTTGTAAGCAAAGATCAATTCAAGTGAATAAGAGCGCCTAACATTGACTTGTTAGAGGATGATGGTTTTCTCCGATTTAATAATGTATGGGAGCTCACTTACAGCATAAGAATAGTTTGGTGTTCCGGTGCTGTGAATTATTATAATACTCTCGAGGTTAGTTGCTTTCTATGTGCTGTAAATTAATTCAGGTGTTCAACAACCCCAAAATTTTACGTATCACGAATTCTGAGAATCGAGGATGGCAAGCAATCACTACAAGAAAACATGGCGCATTCCGACGGCCAAAACCGTCCGTAAGCCGTCGGAAAAGGACGTATTCCGACGGTTTCCGATGGGAACATGCCGTCGTTTCTATCACGTCGGAAAAACAAAAACCGTCGGGAATCCGTCGCTTTTTTGCGACGTAATTCGGACGGATTTATGTCGGAGACCCAAAGGAGACGGAATTCCGACGGGTTTTGGTTTTCCGGCGATGAAAGACGGAATTCCGACGGTCGTTGGTTTTCCGGCGATGAAAGACGGAATTCCGACGGTTGATGAATTCCGGCGATGAAAGACGGTATTCCGACGGTTTCCGTTTTCCGGCCGTAACAGACGGAATTCCGACGGTTTCCGTTTTCTGGCCATAACAGAAGGAATTCCGACGGTTTAAATAATTTTTTTTAAAAAATTTAAAATTATTTAATTTAATAATATAATATATTAATATTTTTAATAAAAATGAAAAGTAAAAATAATAAAAATAAAATATATTAAAATTTAAAATTACAAACTAATAAAATTAAAATGTATTTTAAAGTTTTACAATCAAATTTAAAACTCTCCAAATCTTATTCCGGTCTAGGCGGCCCGGTACCGAAGAATCTCTGCATTTGCTGTTCCATTGCTTTCATTCGTGCATCGGCCTCCGCTTTATCTCTCGCTCTCGCCTCCTCGGCCTCCTCCTTATCCTTCTTCCTCTGTTCCGCCATTTCCCTAAGCTGGTCGTGCAGCTCTCGGTTTTCCGCCTCCAACCTCCTATCACGAGCATATCGAACCGACAAAACAGACGAGCTACTCTCCTCAGGGAGGCCATAAACACGGCCTCTGGTCTTGGGAGTCACCTACAAATTTTTTTTTTTAAAATTTCATAACTTGTATTAAAAGTAATGTTTAAATTCTATTAAATGTGAGACGGTTACTAACCTCGTAGGTGAACTGGTTGGTCATCTCGAATGGAACTTCGGTTGCCGCCGGAGTTCCTTCCACGATCGGTTGCGATTGGAGGAACTCCTCCTGCCTCCTCTGCACAGCTTCCACGATTTCACGAGCAATCGGGTCTTCAATTTCACCGGTCTTCTTGTTGGTGTGCGAAAACTTGATCATATCGAGGTTGGAAGGATAGACACCGGTCTCCTCCATCTGTTACCATATACAATTACGTTACAGAATTCAAAAATTTTATGAAATATTTAATTACTTACTATTTTCAGAGCAGCTGAAGCCTTGCTAATTGCGCCGAAGTTGTGGGTCACTTTTCCCTTCCCTTTCCGGTTGCTGTTGAGGTTAGTCGAGTGTTTCTCGGAGTCCGTCTTGGTTGCCTCTAATTCCCAGTGTCGAAGAAGTCCAGTCCACATCTCAGAGGGTTTATATTTAAAAACCTTAGCCACCTTCCCCTCTTTGTACCACTTGTCTTTCCACTCGTTCATCTTCAACGAGAACTTCCTCGCCGCCTTTTTGTCGAATTCCTTTCGGACCCTGGATGTGAGGACTGAGTCCCACGTAAAATCTTGCTGCAAAAAAAAAACATTCCCGCATTAGTAATTAAATTAAGCGTCATATAGGAAATACAATTGAAACAAATAAAATAAACTCTTACCGCAAATTGTCGGAACCAAGTGTCCCGGTCCTTTGGAGGCATATCGTTGTATGTGGGGTAAGGTTTATTAAGCATGGAGTTCATCATTTCGTTGATGGAACCCGTAATATCGTTTTGTGAGAATTGGAACCTATTAAATTGTTTATTAAATATTTATGTAAAATTATTAAATCCAGAACATATTAAAATAAGACTTACCACGTCGTGTTAGGTGGCAAGTCTGGATCCAGACGCGTCAACCTATCACGCCCAGGTTGCGCCACAACCTGCTCGATGGTCAACGAGGTGGGGGCTGAGTGGGCTGTAGGCATGGGCTGAGACGGGAATGGGGTCTCCTCGGGGAACTCAGTCTCACTCGGAGTCCGACCTCCCCTACTGGAACTCGCACCTCCTCTAGAGTTATGAAAATCCCCATAATTTGCCCTACAATTTCCATATTTTTAAGATTTAGATATTTTGGGATTTATGAAATTTGGAATGTATAAGATTTTGTGAGTTGAAGATTTTGGAATTTAGTTAATTGGAATTTTCAGATTATGGTATTTAAGGATATTGGAGATTAGGGTTTAATGGAATTTATGGGTTTTATGTCATTGAAATAAGTAGGGGTTTTTTTAAATATTGTTTATTCAGAAATCGAAGTTTATGGAATTAGGTTTTGTTGGGAAATTGATATGTATAAATTTAAATTTGTAAAAGTTTAAATTGTTTTATTAATGTTATTTAAAATTGTAAGAATTTTAATAGATTTTCAAAAAAGTTTGTATATATATATAGGATATATATAAATTTAGAGGATTTAAAGTTTTAAATTATTAGGAAACTTAATAAAGTTATACTTTTTAAAATTTATAAAATTTTAAATTTATAGGATTTAAAGTTTTAAATTTACTTATTTTTATATATGTTTAAAATTATAAAGGTTTAAATTCTTTTATTAATGTTTTAAAAATTTTAAATTATAAGGATTTAAAATGATTACCATAAAATATTCTATATAGGATATTTAGAAAATTACAATTTATATATTAATCATATATTAAATTATAAAAAATCCCAAACACTTTCATAACACAAGTGAAAATCTAATTCTTAAAATTAGTTAACTCCTAAAATTATCAAACTTCAAATAATTTGCAAATTTATTCGAAACCTAATCTAATAAATTTATAACATCCTCATAAACCCTAAAATTATTATTTACTTAATTTGTTAATTCATAATTTGTTTTTACAAATTATTAACATTAATTTTATAATATTTTTAAAATAATCTACAATTCCTAATGAACAATTTCGGATCTACTCATTCTCATGAACAATTTCTTAACCATTCTCATGAACAATTTTTTATGAACAATTTCATAACTAATCCACTAATTCCAAAGGAACAATTTCGTAACCATTCTAATCATCATGAACAAATTTCGGATCCTCAACAAGAGTATAAAATCATGAAGAACAATTTTTGAAAACTTCTAATAATGTATGCAAAACTTACATAGATTTGGTTTTGGTGAAAGATGGAGATGATTAACGACGGAGGAGAAGATTCGGCGACCAATCGGAGGAGCAACGGCGGAGACTCGGCGGTTTTGAAGAAATTTTTTCGTTTTCAGATCTGAGATCGGGGAAGACGAAGACTGTGGATATAAAAGGGTGTTCGAGGGCTATCCGATGGCAGTCCGACGGTCATTAAAAAATTCCGACGGTACCTCCGACGGTTTTCCCGCTTTGACGAAGATTACGAAGTTCATTATAAAGTTTTAAAGTTCTAGATATGATTATATAGGATATGATTATGTTGTAAAGTTAGGATATGATTTTTATAAACCTTATAATGAACTTTAAAACTTTAAAATCAAAAAATTCCCCAAAACCGTCGGATTTCCGTATTACAAGTAAGACGGAATTCCGACGGGTTTGGGGAATTTTTTGATTTTATAGGATATGATTATGTTGTAAAGTTTATTAAAAGGTTTTTATAATTAATTATATAGATTTTTAGAAATAGTTATATATATTTTAAATATATAAAATTTTAAAAAAAATTTATTTTTGAAATCCTTATTATAAACTTTAAAATCATATGATATACTTTTAAATCTAAAAACTTTATATTTGTAAAAACTTTATAATAAACTTCAAATTTTTCGATAAAACTAAAAAGGATTAAAAAAGGAAACCGTCGGAATTCCGTCGTAATGGAAAGTCGGAATTCCGACGGTTTGGGGTTTTTATGAATTTAAATTTGGGGAAAAAATTTACAAATAATATAACCTCAAACCGTCGGAATTCCGTCTTTTAATTAAGACGGGATTCCGACGGTTTCTTTCCTTAATCATTTTAAATTTTATCAAAAAATTTAAAGTTGATTATAAAGTTTTAAAAAATATTAAGTTGTTTGATTTAAAAGTATATCATATGGTTTGAAAGTTGATTATAAAGTTTTTAATAATTAAATTTAAGCGTTTTGAAAATTAAATGCCGTTAATGTTAATTTGACCCTCGCTGTCAAGAAACATAAATATTTTAGTACGGCTTCGAAACGTATTACACATAAATAACACCTCTATTTCTCATTCCATTATAGTTTCATAAAACACATGACAACATTATAAAATCGTACAATAAATAGTAGGACATTATTTATTATTACTGCAACATAAAACTTTAGAGGTTTAAATTATTCTTAATCATGGACGAGTTATATATTTATTTTTCATCGGAGTCTGGCACTGTTTCATATTTGTACCCAGTAGTTTCTTCATCTTCCTCCTCCATGGTGCATATTTCCGTTGGGTGGTATTCAGCAATCATCGAATTAACACCGATTATCTGTTTGGTAACTGAATATAGTTAAAACCATTCCCAAAAATCAATATAAACGTATGTTGTAACTACCTTAACAATGTTCCGCTCTGTGATATTTAGGTACTTTGGGGTCCTATCAAAACGGCAAACGGTAACATTCTTCAAGATGAATACCGCACCTACACCAGTCATGAGTTTGTACTCGTCATTTTTGAAGATGTTATGGTGCATGGTTCCCTCGATTTTTCCCGAAGGATCTTTTAAGGTTACAAGCAGATCTCCCTGGTCATTGGGGGAGAAAGAAGAGAGCATAACAACAATCTGAAAATTAAATAAAATATAAATACTAGCTTCTCAGATAAATTGTGTCTATAAATTAATGTTAATAAAATTGGACGGAAACCTAAACCTTTTTTATTTTCACAAATTGTGAACGCGGGTGATATATTAGTATTTTGGTCTCTTTTACGTATTGCTTCTTCAGTCTTTTTGGTTCTTTCTAGTTCCTTTTGTGTCTTTTCAGGTTCTAGGAGGCCTTCAAGCATGGATTGGAGTCAGTGGCGGTCATTGGAGCTAAATGGAAGAATCTGGAGAAAAGATGGTGATTTTCATAATCGAGCACCTGCTCGGTTTGGATCGAGCACCTGCTCACCCGAAGAATCAAAGAAGCCGTAACTCTCTGGAAAGCGGACCGACCGGTCCACGTGAGGGGACCGACCGATCCACGCTCAAAGATCGTAACCACCTGAAGACAGACCGACCGGTCAGGGTTCAGACCGACCGGTCCCATGCCTGATCCGATTTTAACCTATTTTTCTCTATAAATAAGAGGTAGCCACCTCTGAAACCGGGGTCGGAAACATTTTTCTAAAACAGTTCTTTTTACGTTTTCTTGGAGACTTGCTGGGTTCCTCAACCCTTGAAACTATTCCTCATTGATTCCTTTTGGATTTGCTTGTAACAATTGGAGGATAAATTCACAACACCCATTGAGAAGAATTCTAATTCCTTATCTTTTCCATTTATCATTATGAATTATATCTCGTTGATTGCTGCGATTTCATTCTCTATGTTCGAGTAGTCCTCTAGCTAGATTGAGGGATTTCAATGGTGATTTAGGATTGATTAGTGACTAAGCCAAATAGGATAGATTATCATTCATCTTCATCAATTGGGATTCATAACGCTTAGGTTAGCCTGTACACCTAATCTCTGATTTCAAGTTGAGCTTATTCACGAAAGTGCTCTAGGTTGCTAGATAACCCATTGGTGAGCAATTGGTGTGTAACCAACGACAGTTGATTGTTACCATCAATTGTGAACAATTCGAACCAATTCATTACTGCTTGTCTTCATCACTGGATCCAAACGACAGTTTAGGCATTTAGGATGTTAGATAAAGATATTGATGCATCACGACGGTGAGGCAATATTACATTCTTGTTTGAGTTCTAGACCGCACTTAAATTGAATCCTGAATAGATGCTCAGTCCTCGATTCGAAATCACCGGCGAATGACCTTGATATAGTGCCTTTCTTTATTGAGTCTCATATCGTTTAATTTGCTGTTCCGTTTCTTGTTTCACTACAATTCACCAACTCATATTTTATCTTAGCTTTAAATCAAAATCTATAGTTTCATAGTGTAACCTTGGTCTCTGTGGATTCGATACCTTTTATACTACTGCGATTGTCTGTGCACTTGCAGTTTTATTTAGGTTTTAAAACTTCACGTATCAAGTTTTTGGCGCCGTTGCCGGGGACCAATTGTGTTACCTTTGAGATTTGATTTTATTTATAGTCTAAGAATTTTGCTAATTTTAATTTTTGTTTTCTTTTGCGTTTGTTTCAGGTGTCTAACTCAGCCAATATGGGCGAGGAAACAGACAACCGAGCTGCAAACGGTCATGTAGCCGCTGCTATTCGGAGGCTTGAACAACAAATGGCTCAAATACAACAGTGTGCGCGTGAGCAGCAGCGTACCATTGGGGATATGGACAATCCCCACGCTTTCTACCGGAACCGAGCTACTATAGTTCCCCCTCCTGTTGACCGGAATGATTATGAGATCAAACCGCAGTTGATATCGCTTGTTAAGCTGCACTTGTTCCATGGACTTCCTGCTGAAATTCCGTTGGACCATATAGAGAACTTCGAGGAGATTTGCTCCACGACGAGCTCTAATGGGATGAACCCGGATTTCCTGAAGTGCAAGCTTTTCCCTTTCTCACTCGCGGACAAAGCTTCCCGTTGGCTCAAGTCGCTACCAGCTGGATCCATCACGACCTGGCCGCAATGTAGAGCAGCGTTCTTGGACCACTTCTACACCAAAACCATGACCGCGAGTCTAAGGAACAAGATCTCCACGTTTCAGCAACATTCAGGAGAGTCCTTTTGCGAGGCATGGGAACGGTTCAAGGAGTACAAGAGGGAATGTCCACACCATGGGTTTACCGATGAAAATTTGCTGGGTATCTTCTACGATGGTGTTGAGCGGGATTGTAGGAACACTATGAACGCTGCGAGTAATGGTGATTTTATGACCAAAACCAGGGAAGGAGCATATGAATTGATAGAGAACTTGGCTGCAAGTTCCAGGAATCGTTGCCACAATCATGACGACCTTACACCTGTAAGAAGAGTTGAGTCACTAAGGATAGACGAGCTTACAGAAAAGGTGAACATGCTCCTGAAGAGAAATCAGAAAAGCGTTGAGCTTTGTGAGGACAAAGGAGATGAACAGCATGCTGAGGTGAACTTCGTAAGCGAAGACTATGTGCAGAATCAGAGCTTTCAATCCTATGCATCTAATTCTCAAGACGAGCTGAAATCTCTTATGCATTTGCTTTTACTCGGTCAGCAGAAATACGCTAGTGAGATCAATGTCAAGGTGGCTAGCATGTACAATGATCTCAACAGTAAGTTTGAAGCTATATACGCTCATGCAAAAGAGCTTGATATTATAGTCGCTCACACCGCCGATGCAGTCAAGAATATACAAGGAATCCTCCCAAGCAAACCGGTTGTAAACACTAGGGAGCCTGTGGATGCCATCACGCTTGGTAAGGAAAAGATATTCCCACCGAAAAAGGGTGAAGAGGTTGCTGGACCTTCTTCTACGGTGCTTCAACCGAACGAACTTGTTAACAAGATTCAGTCGCGTATCTATGAACCCCCAATCCCCTACCCACTTTCACCTAGAGATCAGAGAGATTCAATCAATTCGGAGAAACTAGATATCCCTGAGAAAATGGCGAGGAGTAATGCAGCACGACCACCATTGAAGAGATTGCCAAAGGTTGAGGATCCAGGAAAGTTTGTTGTCCCATATCTCATCTTCGGAATCAACTTTGAAGATTCTCTGTGTGACTCCGGGTCTAGCGTTAACCTCATGTCAAGGGCTATTGCAAAATCTGGGCATTGTTGGTATAAAGACTTCTCCAATGTCTATAAAGTTGGCGAATGCCTCGGTGACAACTTCACAAGGGTTCATTGAGGATTTGAATATCCAGATTGGGGATTGCTTGATCCCTACTGATTTCCAAGTTGTGGAGATGAAAAATGGTTCACACGTGCCCTTGATCTTAGGAAGGCCCTTCCTTGCAACCGTAGGAGCGGTTGTGGACTTACCGAACAAAAAAATAGTCTTCGCTAACGTCGACAAGAAAGTCTCCTACAATGCCATATCGGACAGAGATAGTGGTAAGTATGGCTCTTGTGTTGCCATAGACAATGTAACATGGAAGCCCAAAAAGATTAACAAGCGGGACGTAGTAAATCAAAAGAAGAATGGTACAAGTTCGCCTGTAACCTTGACACCACAGAGATGTGTTGGGAACACGATCCAGTATAAAGTGCAGAGCAAGAGTATGTCTAAGCCTTTCTCTAAGGTTAAGGCCATCATCACTCCGGAGTTTAAAGAGAAAGGTCAAGCAGCTATGGCTAGTATGATGAGCAAGGTTATACAACTGAATGTGAGTGGTCAAGGAGCAAATGGACCATGCCTCAACCCACCTCAACCAAGCCCTGATCCGGACAAGAAGGTCTCTAATCCTCATATGGATTCGTCTCAAGCCTAAAATGGAAACACACGTCAAGCTAAACGACGTTAAACAAGCGCTTGGTGGGAGGCAACCCACCGGTAAGTGTACATACTTTCTTTCATTTTTGGTTTTTCAATTTTACCTTTTTTTGTTTTCTCTTTATTTTTCCTCAGAATTGTCGCCACAACTCGTTGGATTGGGACTCAGACGATAAGACCGGTCGGTCTATCTCAGGACCGGTCGATCCTGTTCGTCTCACAAGAATGGCCAGGTCTCTGGAAACAAGACCGGTCGGTCCCATATGCCGACCGGTCGATCCTGTTCGTCTCACAAGAATGGCCAGGTCTCTGGAAACAAGACCGGTCGGTCCCATATGCCGACCGGTCGATCCCGTCGTCTCACCCGAAGAGCCAAATGTCTCTGGAAATGGGACCGGTCGGTCCTATTTACCGATCGGTCGATCCGAATTGAACAAATTGATCCGTGTAGACAAGACCGACCGATCTAGTATCAGGACCGGTCGGTCCCGCACCCAGGTAAGTAAAAATTCTTTCGATTTTCAGTAAAAACCGGTTTGGTTCACTTGTTTTGAACCGGTTTTTAACCCTATAAACTGAAAAACCATGACCCCAACCCCTTTTACCGATCAAAACCGCCGAATTCTCCCCTTCTTCTTTGTGCTCTTGGAGATTTTCTTCACAACTTCTTCAAACCTTAAGTTTTTGATTTCTCATTCGTTTTTGACGATTTTTGGCTCTAATCCACTCGATTTTACACGCTTATTCTGATTATTGCATCAATTCGTTCGATTACCAAGGTATGAAGTTGTTATTTTGAGAAAATTCCGGGTTTGGGTTATGTTCTCTTGGATTTTCAAGTTCAATTCGATTTGTTTTCACTCTAAAGTGGTTCGTTTTGCAGCCATGGTTCGCGTAATGGATCCGCGTGCTGCACCTCCACCACACGAAATTGACCCGAATGAAGAAGACGAGCAACGAACGAAGCTCGTTCACGATAAACAAAGACGCTTGACGAGAGCGGAAAAAGCTAAAGAAAAAGCGACATCTTCTCAACCGGACCCTCCGCGTCGATCGCACAGTTCGCGCAATCCAAATGCTCAATGGCCAAGAAGAAACGGTACTCCCTTCCCCGGAATAGATATACACCCTAGATTAGAACGGAAGGGTTTAGTTAAAGAACCATCGTATGTGAACAAGCAAAAAGAAGACGGTTGGGTTAAGTACAACAGCATCTGTTACAATGGTCTTCTCAATGTTGAGATATTGCCCACTAGAGTTGTATGTCGTGAGATGCTGCAGAAATATGGTATGTTGGATGAAGTGATAGACTTTCTCAATCGTATGGGTTTTGGAACCATGGCTACACACCAATATCCTCTCTATCCTGAATTAGTACGACAGTTCCTTGCCTCCTGTGAGGTTTATTACCCATCGGATGATCACAGAAGAGCCGAGCATGGTCGCCTATGGTATAAGATCAATGGGACTTCATACAACATTTCGCTCATAAGATTGTGTAGATTATATGGGTTTGATGAATATTCTCAACGTCTGGAATTCCCTGATCGTCATGGTTTCCGTGAGATCGATCGACTGTGGCACTTGATCAGTTCGGGTCCTGCAACATCGCGCAGCATGAAGCTCACTCTGATCAGGAACCCGATCATCCGTATCGTCGCCAATGCTCTAAGCACTACTATGTTCTGCAAGGAGGAACCGGGAGCTCTGCGTCTTGATGAGTTAGTCTTACTGCATTTCGGGATGCCAGATTTAGTATCAGAGATTTACAACGAGTATCCTAGCGATCAGCGCACTAACTTTGGAGCGGTATTTGCACATTTCCTGACGGAGAGGAAATTTAGGGCTCTCAGAGGACCGGGAAAAACGAAGCAAGAGGTTTGTGGAAGTCTTTTAACTCCAATTTTTATCCACCACAGGATTGATTTTGTAGGCACCGAGGTAATCCCAGCACCTGCACTCTTGGATGTGCAACACCTCATTCAAAGCCGATGGCTAGTTGCGGATAGATGGCAATACACTGACTTGGCTGGAAACCCGCAGTCCATTGCGCTACCTAGTGAGCATGTGTCTCTCACCACCATAGATAATGTGCGATTCTTGCCACCAATCGCACCTCAGGATACCGATCCAGTTGTTCCAATGCGGCACAGGAAGCGCCGCCACATCGGACGAGATTCAGACTATGCAGGTCCTAGTAGTATTCCCGCCAACCCAGAGACGAGGTTCCAGTTTCCACCGTACGAGAACCAGTTCGCCATCTCTCCGCCTCGAGAGACTTGGACCGCACCAGAGCGCACTGATTGGCAGTACAGGAGTTTTCAGAAACTCCATAACATGATGTCTAACATTTGGAGTGCCATTTCTTGTTCACGGAGCACAAATGCGGTCCGAGGATCAGACTTTGCTGGAAGTCACATGCCTCCGCCTGCTGGACCTTCCACTGAGCCGAGATCAGATGATGACGCAGCTGACTCTGAGGATCCAATGGATTCTAAGGAGTCTCCAGAGTTCTGATGACGAATTTCTACTCGGTGATATTTTCTTTCACCCTTCTTTCATCATTGTATTATTCCATATTTGTTTCTTTTTTTTTTTATTGAGTCTCCAATCTCTTGAACTTTTTCACACCGGAGACGGTGTGATTTAAGTCCGGGGGAGCGGTTAGTTATTTGAATTTTCATTGAGTCGGATTTTTAATTGCTTTTCTAAAAAAAAAAAAAAAAAAAAAAAAAAAAAAACGAATTTCTAGGATTGCATCTGCATTTTTGCATAGGGAACAATGATGAAATTTCCTTGTAAAGTCTCATTTTAGGATTTAATGATATGCCCTCGTTAGAACTTTTTCGATGCATTAACAATCATGAAGTAGAGGCTCATCCATACTTGGATCTTATTTCTTTGAAAGTCCCATCTCATTAGAAACTTGCATGATCTAGATTCGACTTTATCAATTTGAACTTAATCCTGACTAATCTCTCTCGCTTTTGGACTTTGAATCATAACCATGGATAAACACTTGACATTCAAATCATGTTTGCCTTATTTTTACCACTCTTAACTTGATTTGAATGGCTATCTCGATCTAAGTTCATCTTTTAGATGAGGATAGTACCACACCTTTTAAACCCGACCATTTTGTTCAAGCCCTTGCATATGTTCTTTGAGTGAGGCCTTTTTCTTTGTGTTGCATTGGCAAAATCTTGCAAGCATTAGAGACGACAAGGCAAAGTTTCCAATAGACTAGTTTCTTGTGTCTAAGACTAGTCTTAGGTGGGGAATGAAACCGAAATGGTTAAATGCTTATTTGAATATCTTTGGGTTTGTGGTTGAGTGTGAAAAGAAAGAAAATAAAGAAAAGGAGAAGAAAGAATAAGTTCTAGGGAAGGGAATTAAAAGGACCAGTATATAGCTCTAAGTGTTTGAAAAGAAAACGGCATTCTCCTAGAATAAAATCAAAAGAGAAGAAAATATGTTAGAGAATGCTAAGTGATATATTAGTATTTTGGTCTCTTTTAGTTATCATTTCTTTAGTCTTTTTGGTTCTTTCAGGTTTATTTTGTGTCTTTTCAGGTTTTAGAAGGCTCTCAAGCATGGATTGGAGTCCGTGAGGGTCATTGGAGCAAAATGGACGAATCTGGAGAAAATATGGCATTTTTCATAACCGAGCACATGCTCGGTTTAGAGTGAGCACCTGCTCACTCGAAGACTGGACCTGCTGGAAACAGGACCGACCAATCCCAAATCCGGACCGACCAATCCCGAGGACCGACCGGTCCCAAAACCAAACCGACCGGTCCCGTGTGCAGACTTGAAGACCCAATGTCTCTGGAAACAGGACCGACCGGTCCCAAAACCAGACCGACCGGTCCCCTGCCCAGATCCGATTTTAACCTGATTTTTATTATAAATAAGTTAGAGCCGCCTCTGACAAAAACAATGGGGAAACATCCTGAAACATTCTGAAACAGTTCTCTTACGTTTCTTTGGAGATTTTCTCTGTTTCTCTAAGCTTTGGGACTATTTTGTATTATTCCTTTGGATTTGCAAACTTGGAGGATCATTCCACAACTTTCTATTGAGAAGATTTCTTAAACCATTATCTCTTTATTTATCCATGATGAATCTCTCTCAATTGTTTGCTGCGTTTGTGATCTCCATGGTTGAGTAGTCTCATTGCTAGTTTAGGGAAATTCAATGGTGGATTAGGATGATAGTGACTGAGCCAAATAGGAATGTTATCAATTGTCTTCATCAATCGGGATTCATACTGCTTAGGCTAATTTGATCACCTAGTCTATGATCTTAGGATTAACTTATTCACGAAAGTGCTCTAGGTTGCTAGATAAACCGTTGATGAGCAATCGGTGTGTAACCAACGACAGTTGATTGTTACCATCGATTGTGAACAAATCGAACCAAATTGTTAATGCTTATCTTCATCTCTGAATTCGAACGACAGTTTATGCATTTAGGATGTTAGATAAAGATATTGATGCATCACGACAGTGAGGCAATATTACATTCATGTTCGAGTTCTAGATTGCGTTAAATTGAATCCTGAATAGATTGCTCAGTCCTTAATCCGAAGTCACTGGCGAATAACTCTAATCTAGTATCTTTATCTTATTGAATTTACATCATTTTTTAATTGCTATTTCGTTCATTGTTTCGTTTCAAACCAATCCCATTTTTATCTTAGCTTTAAACAATAGTCCATATTTTTATAGTGTGACCTTGGTCCCTGAGGATTCGATACCTAAAATACTACTGCTTTTGTCTGTGCACTTGCGGATACTATTTGGGTTTAAAACTTCACGTATCAAGTTTTTGGCGCCGTTGCCGGGGACCAATTGCGTTGCCTTTGAATTTCGATTTAGTTTATAGTCTAAGAATTTATTTTTGCTAATTTTGTTTTCTTTTATTTGTTTTTGTTATGTCTCAGGAAGCGATGAATACTCAGTTGCAGTTGTTGAGGGATCAGATTGCTCAGTTGCAAAGGAATCAACCACAAGCTCCACTAGTACAGCCGGGTATAGGGGATATGGATAATCCCCATGTTTTCTATCAGAACCGTTCAGCCATTGTGATCCCAACTATTCAGAGGCAGGATTATGAGATCAAGCCTCAGATGATCTCATTGGTGAAACATCATCTATTCCACGGATTACCAGCTGAAATACCAATGGATCACATTGAGAATTTCGAGGAAATCTGCACTACTACGGGGTCTAATGGAGTGCCGAGTGAATTTATGAAGTGCAAGCTGTTTCCATTCTCACTCTCGGATAAGGCTTCTAGATGGTTGAAGTCTTTACCGGCTGGTTCATTAAAGACTTGGGACGAAGTTAGAGCTGCGTTTTTGGACCACTTCTACACCAAGTCCAAAACTGCGTCTTTGAGGAATAAGATCTCTTCGTTTCAACAACATTCCAGCGAAACTTTCTGTGAAGCTTGGGAGAGACTCAAGGAATACCGTAGGGAATGTCCTCATCACGGCTTCAAAGATGAGCAGATTCTTGGAATTTTCTACGATGGAGTTGAGTGGGACTATAGGAATGCTCTTAACGCTGCAAGTAACGGAGACTTCATGACCAAGACAAGGGATGGAGCCTTTGAGCTGATTGAGAACCTCGCTGCGAGCTCTAGCAACAAGGCTCCTGAGTATGATAGGTCCAGGAAAGTCTATAATATGGACACTCAGAAGATTGATGAGCTGACAGCAAAGGTGAATCTACTTTTACGCGAGAACCAGAGACCGGTAAAATCTGTGGAAGAGAATGGGGCTGCTCCTATTTCTCAAGAGTTTGAAGGTTATGAGGTCGCCGCATTACAAGAGGTCAACTTTGTGAACGGTCAAGGGTTTCAGAGATTCTACTCCAACAACGCTCAAGGGAATCAGTTCATCCCTAACCAGAATCAGAGTCGTTTCCAAGGAGGGAACCAACAACAATTCGCTGCGCCACAACAAGCTACTTCCGCGCCTACATCTCTGGATGAGTTGAAGAGTCTCATGCAGCAACTGATGGTTAACAGCCAAAAGGCGTCCACTGAGATTAATGGCAAGGTAGATCTCATGTACGATGATTTGAATGCAAAGTACGAGGCTGTTACCGCGCATGTGAAGAAATTGGATACACAAGTTGCTCAAACTGCTGAGACGTTTAAGAGACCGGCTGGAATTCTTCCAGGGAAAGGGGAGATGAATCCTAAGAATGGGTATGCCAATGCTGTAGAAATCACGAGCGGAATCTCTAGCACCCACAGAAAAGGTAAAGAGCACGTAACCGAGCACCTGCTCGCCAGGATGCTCCTACCGAATCTTCAGAAATTCCCCCAGAGAGAGTTTACGCACCCAGGGTTCCTTACCCACGTGCCTATGTCAACTTTATCGAGGACCAAGGACCCAATCAGAGTAGAGAACATCAAGCACCGCACCTCCAAGAGAATAGACTTGAGCTAATGATGCGACAGATTCTAGATGGGCAAGACAGGAGTGCACGGGAAGTGAATGAGAAAATAACCTCTCTTGACGACAAGATAAACGTCATGAACAACGAACTCAGCTATAAACTAGAGAGTTTAACTTGTCAGGTTGACTTTCTTGATTCACAAGTTGCTTCTATGTCCCAGAGTAAAGCGTCAGGTTCTGCAGAAAAGGTTGCATTGATTCCTGCGGACGAGCCAGATCGATCGATCCCACTTGAACCAGCTACGGATCCTCAGAGTCAAAGCATAGATGTCACTCCAGGTAACACTCAGAAACCTTTATTAAGGCAACTGCATAAGCTAGAGGATCCAGGTAAGTTTGTTGTTCCATGTCTTATCTTTGGAATTGATTTTGAGGATTCTTTATGCGATTCTGGATCTAGTGTTAACCTCATGTCAAGGGATATTGCAGAATCTTTAGGTATTGTTGATATCCAGACTTCTAAGATGTCTATTAGATTTGCGGATGCCTCGGTAACAACTTCGCAAGGATTCATTGGGAATTTAAATGTCAGGATTGGGGATTGTTTGATTCCAATTGATTTCCAAGTTGTGGAGATGAGCAATGGTTCATACATGCCTTTGATTTTGGGAAGACCTTTCCTTGCAACAGCAGGTGCAGTTGTTGACTTACTAAACAAACGGATTGTTTTCTCTAACATCGACAAGCGGATCTCTTACAACGCTATTTCGGATGGCGACAAGTATGGCTCTTGTGTTGCCATAGACGATGTAACGGGAAGGGTAAGTGTCCTACCAGCTGCAGCACTCTGTAATAAGAATGAGGTTAATGAAGTCCTGGATGGAGACACTCGTTCTTATGAAAGGAAACCCAAGGAAGTCAACAAGCGGGACAAACCAAAGCGCGAGAAGAATGCTACAGGTTTGCACATAACCTTGACACCGCAGAGATGTGTTGGAGACACAATTGAGTACAAGCTAAAGAGTAAAGGCATGTCTAGGCCTTTCTCTAAGGTCAAAGTTATTGTTACTCCGGAATTTAAGGAAAAGGGTCAAGCGGCTATGGCTAGTATGCTGAGCAAGGTTCTGCAACCGAATATAAGTGATCAAAGAGCAAATCGACCACGCCTCAACCCACCTCCACCGAGCCCTGATCCGGACAAGAAAGCCTCTAATCCTTGAGCCTAGATGGCCAACAAAGTCGAGCTAACGACTTAAAACAAGCGCTTGGTGGGAGGCAACCCACCGGTACGTTTTCTAACTTTTTCAATTTGATTTCTTTTTCTACTAACTTTGGTTTAAAATTTTGAGTTTTCAGATTTCTTAAAAAAAAAAAAAAAAAAACCGCCAGAAGCCTAGACCGGTCGGTCCGCAGGACAGACCGGTCGATCCGCCGATTTCAACACACCAGAAGGAGTCTCTGGAAATGGGACCGGTCGGTCCAGTTGTTGGGACCGGTCGATCCCCAGCCTAGTCCCAAGTCGAGCACCTGCTCGCATGGAATCGAGCACCTGCTCAACGACGACGCGGAGGCTTCTACCCGGTGATATCTTTTCTACCCTTTTACCATCATTGTATTATCCGTGTTTTGTTTTTTTTATTGAGTCACTAATCTCTTGAACTTTTTCACACCGGAGACGGTGTGATTTAAGTCCGGGGGAGCGGTTTGTTATCGGTTTTATTTTGATTTTTATTGAGTCTGTTTTTGAATTTTATCGAGTGTTGGGAATTAGGATCTTGATCTATTGGAATTATGTTTGGATTAGGGATTACTTGCATGATTTGTTTGGCTAAAGCTCTGTATCGGAAAGGTTATGGGTGGATAAATTTTCCCCAAAGCCCATATTCATCGGGAATTAGGTGGATCCAATATCGTCTCAAGTCATTATTTGGTTAATCTTGACTTTTAATTTCTTTTTCAAGGGTTTGACGTTCATTGGGCAAGACTTTTTCGAACCTTACAAGACACTGCAACTCTCCACCACGTAAGTTCTTTATTCTCTAACTCTCCTCTCTTTTATCAAAGCAACATGTCCAGGTGGCCCAAGGGACTACATGAGCCAGGGGACGATGCGTAAACCCGTATGTCTTCGCGGTCTCATTCCGATCCGTCCCAAAAAAATAAAAAAAAAAAAAAAATCTATCAAACGTTTAACCTTTTTTTTTAAAGAGAGGATTTGAGTTGAGAAAAAGAGTATGCAGGAGAGGGTCTTGGTTCGGAAAAGTCGGCACCCCTTGAAACGATCCCCCTTGGGTAAGATCACTGTACTTCATTTTCATTAATCCTATTTAAGAGATGATATTGTGGATACCGACGTTTTGATGGGTTGTGGGTGATTAAGTTAGGTTATGATCCCCATGGTTGACTATGATACATGTTCTAAGGCCTAATGACGAAAGTATGAAATCTGAAATCTTTCCAACAAGCGAGTGAATTCCATCCGCGTTTTCAAACCTTTCTCCTTTACTTGTTTCTAAGTTTGTTTGAGGACAAACAAAGATCTAAGTCCGGGGGAATTGATATATTAGTATTTTGGTCTCTTTTAGTTATCATTTCTTTAGTCTTTTTGGTTCTTTCAGGTTTATTTTGTGTCTTTTCAGGTTTTAGAAGGCTCTCAAGCATGGATTGGAGTCCGTGAGGGTCATTGGAGCAAAAGGGACGAATCTGGAGAAAATATGGCATTTTTCATAACCGAGCACATGCTCGGTTTAGAGTGAGCACCTGCTCACTCGAAGACTGGACCTGCTGGAAACAGGACCGACCAATCCCAAATCCGGACCGACCAATCCCGAGGACCGACCGGTCCCAAAACCAGACCGACCGGTCCCGTGTGCAGACTTGAAGACCCAATGTCTCTGGAAACAGGACCGACCGGTCCCAAAACCAGACCGACCGGTCCCCTGCCCAGATCCGATTTTAACCTGATTTTTATTATAAATAAGTTAGAGCCGCCTCTGACAAAAACAATGGGGAAACATCCTGAAACATTCTGAAACAGTTCTCTTACGTTTCTTTGGAGATTTTCTCTGTTTCTCTAAGCTTTGGGACTATTTTGTATTATTCCTTTGGATTTGCAAACTTGGAGGATCATTCCACAACTTTCTATTGAGAAGATTTCTTAAACCCTTATCTCTTTATTTATCCATGATGAATCTCTCCCAATTGTTTGCTGCGTTTGTGATCTCCATGGTTGAGTAGTCTCATTGCTAGTTTAGGGAAATTCAATGGTGGATTAGGATGATAGTGACTGAGCCAAATAGGAATGTTATCAATTGTCTTCATCAATCGGGATTCATACTGCTTAGGCTAATTTGATCACCTAGTCTATGATCTTAGGATTAACTTATTCACGAAAGTGCTCTAGGTTGCTAGATAAACCGTTGATGAGCAATCGGTGTGTAACCAACGACAGTTGATTGTTACCATCGATTGTGAACAAATCAAACCAAATTGTTAATGCTTATCTTCATCTCTGAATTCGAACGACAGTTTATGCATTTAGGATATTAGATAAAGATATTGATGCATCACGACAGTGAGGCAATATTACATTCATGTTCGAGTTCTAGATTGCGTTAAATTGAATCCTGAATAGATTGCTCAGTCCTTAATCCGAAGTCACTGGCGAATGACTCTAATCTAGTATCTTTATCTTATTGAATTTACATCATTTTTTAATTGTTATTTCGTTCATTGTTTCGTTTCAAACCAATCCCATTTTCATCTTAGCTTTAAACAATAGTCCATATTTTCATAGTGTGACCTTGGTCCCTGAGGATTCGATACCTAAAATACTACTGTTTTTGTCTGTGCACTTGCGGATACTATTTGGGTTTAAAACTTCACGTATCACTAAGATAGAAAGAGCTAGTGCAATGAAAAGAGTATTCCCTAGGATTTTGATCGAAAAGGAAAGAGTAAGGTTGAGAAAGATTTGAAAGAAAAATTTAGCCAAAAGGGCTAGTGGTTAAACATGGGATAGTGAGAAAAGAGAGATGAGAGAATGCAACAAGGGGATAATGGGTAGAACTTTGGATTCCTAGCCTTGTATGCATCAATTGTCTCTTTTCTTTCTTGCTTTTGCTAAATGTGACACTTTCATTTGAGAGTTAACCACCAAAAAGAATATGAACCTTCTCTTTATATCATTTTCAAGCCTTCTTCTACCTAGCCAAATGGTATTGATTCAATTTCCAATTGCGAGACCGCACCAAACACAATAATGAATGTCAAAGAGTTGAATGTTAGTTGATTGCGATATGTCTTTTGAGTCTTGGGATTTGGAGTAATATTTCATAAGTGATGAGTATGGCGAAAGCTTCTTGAGTAGAGTTTGTTGTGCATCGAGTTAGTTCTTTTTAGGACATCTTGTCGAACCCTTTTATGCTTCTTTTGGATTTGAGTTCCCACCTTCAAACCTCGATTTATATTTTCTTGTTTGCTTGCGGACAAGCAAAAGGCAAGTCCGGGGGAATAGATATATTAGTATTTTGGTCTCTTTTACGTATTGCTTCTTCAGTCTTTTTGGTTCTTTCTAGTTCATTTTGTGTCTTTTCAGGTTCTAGGAGGCCTTCAAGCATGGATTGGAGTCAGTGGCGGTCATTGGAGCTAAATGGACGAATCTGGAGAAAAGATGGTGATTTTCATAATCGAGCACCTGCTCGGTTTGGATCGAGCACCTGCTCACCCGAAGAATCAAAGAAGCCGTAACTCTCTGGAAAGCGGACCGACCGGTCCACGTGAGGGGACCGATCGATCCACGCTCAAAGATCGTAACCACCTGAAGACAGACCAACCGGTCTGGGTTCAGACCGACCGGTCCCATGCCTGATCCGATTTTAACCTATTTTTCTCTATAAATAAAAGGTAGCCACCTCTGAAACCGGGGTCGGAAACATTTTTCTAAAACAGTTCTTTTTACGTTTTCTTGGAGACTTGCTGGGTTCCTCAACCCTTGAAACTATTCCTCATTGATTCCTTTTGGATTTGCTTGTAACAATTGGAGGATAAATTCACAACACCCATTGAGAAGAATTCTAATTCCTTATCTTTTCCATTTATCATTATGAATTCTATCTCGTTGATTGCTGCGATTTCATTCTCTATGTTCGAGTAGTCCTCTAGCTAGATTGAGGGATTTCAATGGTGATTTAGGATTGATTAGTGACTAAGCCAAATAGGATAGATTATCATTCATCTTCATCAATTGGGATTCATAACGCTTAGGTTAGCCTGTACACCTAATCTCTGATTTCAAGTTGAGCTTATTCACGAAAGTGCTCTAGGTTGCTAGATAACCCATTGGTGAGCAATTGGTGTGTAACCAACGACAGTTGATTGTTACCATCAATTGTGAACAATTCGAACCAATTCATTACTGCTTGTCTTCATCACTGGATCCAAACGACAGTTTAGGCATTTAGGATGTTAGATAAAGATATTGATGCATCACGACGGTGAGGCAATATTACATTCTTGTTTGAGTTCTAGACCGCACTTAAATTGAATCCTGAATAGATGCTCAGTCCTCGATTCGAAATCACCGGCGAATGACCTTGATCTAGTGCCTTTCTTTATTGAGTCTCATATCGTTTAATTTGCTGTTCCGTTTCTTGTTTCACTACAATTCACCAACTCATATTTTATCTTAGCTTTAAATCAAAATCTATAGTTTCATAGTGTAACCTTGGTCTCTGTGGATTCGATACCTTTTATACTACTGCGATTGTCTGTGCACTTGCAGTTTTATTTAGGTTTTAAAACTTCACGTATCAGCGGGGATTGAATTTCTGCAACCTGGGTCCAGAATGGTGTGGTCCTATTATGATAAGAACCTACATTTATGAATGAAAGATTTTGTATTAGTCACCTACGTACATTCATTTTTGTAAAAGTAAAAATGATAATTAAACATATATATATATATATATACCTTCCCGAATTATGTAATCGATAGTAGAAGTCCACCGCGGACTACTAAAATCATGGTCCGTTTGTGGTGCCTCGTTAATCACCTCAGAAATAAAATCTTGTGTTTGGCGTGTCTGAGAACTTTCACCTTGCAGCACCTTTGCATCATGAGCCCTCTTGCGAAACAATCCTCGCCGTACGACTTGGCCAGGTCCCGGTATTACGGGCGTTTGGTTCTGCGATTGTTGAGTTGGATGGAGTAAAATTGTCGGTTCACCATCAATAACATTTAAGTTATCGTAAGGAGGGCTTGATGGAACACGAGGTGTGTTGCGAGTGTTTTGACCAGGGGCTCGGTTTTGCATATAGTAATTCCATAGATCATTATTAGCCATTACGCAATAGAATATTTTATGTTATGATTATGGGTTCAAATTTTTTATGAATGAATGCAGAGCCGGGATGCTTATATAAAACTTACTTATTGCCGTCGGTAAGCCGTCGGAATTCCGTGAAAATATCCGACATATCACCCCACCCATCCCATTAGGCACTGCGCGCGACCGGTTAGATAACCACTTAAACTTTGCCGACATCTGATTCCGTTTGAATACCGTCGGAAATTCGTCATTACTTCCGACAGATTTAGTGCGTCGGAAATCCGTCCATACCCACTGACCAATCATACTTTGCCGACATCTGATTTCGTCTGAATACCATCGGAAATTCGTCATTACTTACGACAGATTTAATGCGTCGGAAATCCATCCATACCCACTGACCAATCATACTTTGCCGACATTGTGCTGTTTGAATTTCGTAGGTATTCCCTCGGAGGTCAAAACATCCGACATATCACCCCACCAATCCCATCGGCCACTGCATATGCTTTATAAACCACTAAAACTCTGCCGACATCGGATTCCGTCCCAATACCGTCGGGAATCCGTCCATACCCACTGACCAATCATACTTTGCCGACATTGTGCTGTCTGAATTCCGTCGGTATTCCGGCGGTAACGGCCACTGTATACGGACGGAATATCGACGGTTTAGACATATAACGTCTTCTATAAATACTCCCTATCGAGTTTTTTATGTTGTACAGCTTCAAGTTACAAAAAAATGTCTTCCAACTCTCCTAATGAAGACTCAAACACAAAAGGAGTGGCTAATTTTTTCAATGTTCCAAAATACTCGTGGGAATCCGAATCCCTATGCGATGAATTCACTCAGCAGATTCCCACTTACTCATGGGAATTTGATACGTGCTCACCAATCGATGAAGAAGATTCCACAGCAACAGTAGTGCCTGACAGCCAGTTCGCGCCAAACATCCACAACATTTACGATAGGCAGCCACAATGTCTTCATCAAGAGCGGGATACCGAAGGCGAACCACCATGTGACTTGGTGGAAAAGTCAGATACTTACGGTGCAAGTACTTCAAACGTAAGTAAGGATCAGTCGTATGACTTTGAATTCGCGCAAAGCCCTGAAAAGCCAAACTTAAATTTAGATGTTGATGCAATCAAAAGAGATTTGTGCGACGGTTTTTTAGAATCTCCAACAACGGATCATTACTATGACTTCCAATTCGCCAAAAGCCCAGAAAAGCCAAACTTAAATCTAGACGTTGATGCAATAAAAAGTGAATTGTGCGACGGATTTGTAGATTCTCCAAGAAAGAAAAAAAAGGGAAAGAACATCATGAAATGGTTTTAACAAATGGTAAGTTCGGAGTGGAAACAGACATATGATAGTCCTCTGGGGAGGTTATTGTGGAAACTAATATTTATTCTGAATCTCTTGTGGAACCGTCACTAGGGATGGAGTCTGAATCGTCGTCAAATTCTCCCCGTGTTTCCTCTTCGTCCGAATGCACTAGATCATCCCCGACATAAGTGACATCAACGAGAAGGTCAATGTTATTCATCTCCTCAACAGGTGACATTTGTACACTTCTCGATGGTTGTAGAGCATCTTGTTCTGGAACGCCATAGATTTTGCCTCTGGGGTTTATTGGAGTTACTGTGACCCACGGATCTGTACGGTAGGCAACTCGAGGATATGGAATGTAGCAAACCTATTAATAATTAGTAGATATTGTTATTATACATGTACAAGAAACCTTAAGTATGAGTACATAGGTAAACATATTTGTGTAAATATTGATACCTGGTCAGCTTGAGACGCAAGGATAAATGGATCATAAAACTGTAATCTCCGGCTTGAATTTATCGAAATAACACCAAGCTGGTCGACTCGAACCCCTCGACCATTGGATGGATCATACCAATCGCACATAAACACTATGCACCTCAAGTTCACCATTCCTGGATAGCGGATTTCCAAGATTTCTTTTAAAATCCCATAGTACATGGTATCACCGGATTGCGCCGAAATACCATAGTCCGAAGTTGATCTTTGACGTCCTTCCTCATGGATCCTGAACGAATATCCCCTAGTGCAAACCTTGGGATATGACATCGCCGTGCTGCGTAAACCATAAGCAACCTCCACTAACCATGTCGGGACTGATTGACCACTTGCTCGAAGGTCGGAAACCTATTTGGTGATATTCGTAAGATTTAATAAGTAACATATGAACGTGCAAACAAATATGGAAAAGTAAGCGTAATTACTTATATTAACTTACATAACATTTCAACCACTCCAGAAATTCTTCATCTTTCAATACAGCAAGTTCGGCATCTGTCTTACCATAATGGTAATCACGTGCGAGAGACATGTATATCCTGTAACATAACAGTCATTAGCCCACCTCTCCTAATAATTCCACACATTTACTTTAATAACTTATATACCTTTCGTACTCCAACATTTCGTCACAGTTTCTGAGGATGTACGTATGCAGATGTGTGACCTTCTGTGCTGATAGTGTGCGTTTCTTTCGTTTTCCACTTGCTCGACCAACTTGGGCGAACAACTCAGGAACAACCACGTCATAGACTGCTTTCTCACCTCCATCATCATGTCGGACAGGGCGTCTCGCCTTAGTACTAACTTCCGATGGAAAGTAAGATTCGGCAAAGTGTGAGACTTCCTCGTTTAGGCTTAGTGCGACAATAGATCCCTCAACCTTGCTCAAATGTTTTACCTTTTTCTTGAGGTGGAACATGTAACGCTCGAACGGATACATCCATCGGTATTGAACAGGGCCTCCTAAGGCTGCTTCTCGTGGGAGGTGAATTGGAAGATGTTCCATAACGTCAAAAAAAGACGGTGGAAATATCTTCTCAAGATTACAAAGGAGTACTGGGATATTGGCCTCCAAGTTACGTATCCCGTGGACGGTAAGCGTTCGTGAACATAAATCTCGGAAGAATGCACCAACTCCTACAAAATAAAATTAAACAAGTTAGTACATATATAGTAATATAATGATAGACATAGACTAATGGGAGTAACAAATATACCTCCTATTGCTTGGTGGATAGGTTCTGGAAGAAGATATGCAAATACAAATGGAAGAAGACGCTGCATCACGACATGACAATCATGACTCTTCATTCCTATAAACTTCCCTTCCGTCGAATCCATGCAATTACCTAGGTTAGATGCATAGCCGTCTGGAAATTTTACAAAAATTTTCAACCATTCAAAAAATACTTCTTTCTTCCTAGCGTCTAACCGGTACGCATGCATCGGCAATCTACCGTTCAAAACATGAAGAGATGGCCTCGTACAAATCGATGGCAAGTCCATTCTAGACTTCCAATTGTCTTTAGTCTTTCCTGGGACGTTTAATACGGTGTTCATGATGTTGTCAAAGAAATTCTTTTCCACATGCATGACATCTACATTGTGCCGCAGTAGATGGTCTTTCCAGTACGGCAAATCCCAAAAAATACTCTTCTTGTGCCAATTGTGATATTCCCCACAACCGTCGACTGGGTAATGGTCATTACCCCCACATTCAGGAGTTCGCTCTGCACCAAAATCTCGTAATTTTTCCAATATGCTACGACCATCTATCTCAGGAGGTGGACCATGAAACACTCGTACATCCATCTTGAAATGTCATTTAGACTTACGATATGGATGATTGGGCGGCAAAAAACACCTATGGCAATCAAACCATGAAGTCTTCCTGCCGTGCTGCAATTGGAAAGCTGCAGTATTGTCTTGGTAATAAGGACATGCCAATCGTCCATGCGTTGACCATCCAGATAACATACCGTATGCAGGAAAATCGCTTATGGTCCACATAAGAACCGCACGCATGGTGAAATTCTGCTTCACTGAAACATCATAAGTCAGAACACCATGCTCCCATAACATCTGCAACTCACAGATCAATGGTTGGAGGAATATATCGAGCGACCGTCTTGGATGCTCTGGCCCAGGAACTAGAATTGAGAGAAACAAGAACTCTCGCCGCATGCACATAGATGGAGGCAAATTGTAAGGTGTCACGATGACCGGCCACAATGAATATTTCCTTCCATGCTTGCCAAACGGGTTGAAACCATCAGTGGATAAGCCTATGTATACATTCCGTCGTTCACCGGCAAAATATGGATACACTGATTGAAAGTGTTTCCACGCTTCCGCGTCAGAAGGATGCGTGATATCTCCATCTTGACTATGCTCTGCATGCCATCTCATAGCCGTTGCTGTGCGGTTTGATTCGTACAACCTCTTCAACCTCTCCGTTAAGGGTAAATACCACATCCGTTTGAATGGAATCTTCACCCTGCCACTTGTATCCTGAAACCGTGGTTTGCGGAAAAATTTACATTTATTTCGGTTCTCGTCTTCTCTCCAGTATATCATACAGTTGTCGATGCAGATATCTATAACCTGGTAGGGCAAACCAAGACCAGCAACAAGTTTTTGTATCTCGTAGTATGATCCGGGGGCCAGATTATCTTCTGGCAAAATATCTTTCACGAACTCGGCGACTGCATCCACACATTCTTCGGACAAATTGTAATCAGTCTTTATGTTCATTATCCTAGTAGCAGACGATAACGGTGAATGGCCATCCCTACAACCGTTGTATAGTGGTTGCTTTGATGCGTCTAACAAATCAAAAAACCTTCGAGATTATAAATTAGGCTCTTCACCCCTATCACCCTCATACCCACCCGACTGCATATTAATATTATTTTCTCTATACACATCATTAACCATCGCAACCGTACGTACCCCAACATCTACTTCCGCTGTAGGTTCCCCTATGCTATCAGGAAAATAAGGTTCATTGCTACTAGTACTACCATATTCATAATTCCTTTCTCCATGTAAATACCAAACCTTATATCCTGGTCTAAAACCATATCTATATAAGTGATTCCAAACATTATGGACAGCAACACTAATTCTATTACAGCAATTAGAACAAGGACATTTGATATCCTGACCTTTTTTTGCTGCTTCTACATTACTGGGTAAATTCATGAACTCCCATAATCTTTGAGCGTACTCGTCCCTTAATAAGTCCGACCCCTCATTCGTCATTGGCCCGTCCATCCATGCCCGAAAATATGAACTCATTTTTATAGTTTTTTTTTCTCGAAATTTTGTTTTGATGGAATGAACCATTCTGCAGACTTATGTAGAGTAGATTTCCCTCAATGTGCCGTCGGAATACCGTCAATAGGTCCGACATATGACCCAACCCCATCCCATCGGCCACCGCAGACGATATATAAACCACTCAAACTTTGCCGACATCGTAAACCGTCGGAAAACCGTCTGATTTCCATCCTACATTCCGACAGATATTGGTCGTCGGAAATAATTCCGATCAATCAGACGTCGCCGACATCGGACATTCTGCAGACTTATGTAGAGTAGATTTCCCTCAATGTGCCGTCGGAATACCGTCAATAGGTCCGACATATGACCCAACCCCATCCCATCGGCCACCGCAGATGATATATAAACCACTCAAACTTTGCCGACATCGTAAACCGTCGGAAAACCGTCTGATTTCCGTCCTACATTCCGACAGATATTGGCTGTCGGAAATAATTCCGATTAATCAGACGTCGCCGACATCGGAAAGTTTGACTTCTGTCTCTAAGCCGTCGGTGGATCGTCGGCAGTTTCCGACAAAAACTGTTCCGTCTCAATTCCGTCGGAAAATGCCGACGGAATAGAGACGGAACATTTTTTGTCGGCAACCCGTCGGCACGCCGTCGGATTTGGCAGACGGAATGCCGACGGCCAAAACCTTGCCGTCGGAAGTGACGGTGTTTTCTTGTAGTGAATGCCGGTTCTCTTAGAAAACTGTCCGCATTTAGAATGTCTAGACTTCGATGTATGATCACTACTCATTTGTCAAATATTAACAAATGTAGTGGTCATTTTATTGAATTCAATGATTTTCTCCTTTCTGGTTTCAGGGTCTCTTACACCATGTAACGAATAAATGCGGGAATGCTTGTGACTGCGTTTCTTGGGAGGACAAAAGTCGTTCGCTCACATCTTGTCGGGTGAAGAAGATACATATTAAAGGGTTTCGAGGAACATCAAGAGAGTTAGGGATGATAAAGCATTTCCTGGTCTCATTTCCGTGTTTGGAGATGATGCAAATATATGGTAAAGAGAAGGGTCCTACAGATTTTGAAATCCCTGGAGTGTTTAAACTTGTCTAGCAGACGCTAAACCTCTACGATGAATTATCGAGTTGTGATGTAAAGTTGGTGATGCCCAGTGATGCATTGTATAAGAAATGGACTGTACAGTGGAAGAAGTTTTCGAAGAAAAAAACTTGTCATGGTTTTGGTAAAAATGTCCTTTGTGATTCTTGTTTAGAAGAAGCTTAAAAAATGATGCAATTTTCTTGTTTAGAAGAATTCTAAAATCAAGCCATCTCTTTTTACATGATTTCTGTTGTAGTCAACACTCACATTACAAATTTATACATGATTTTTCGAAGATTTGCACTTGGTTTGGCTGTATGTGCGACGACTATGCTTTGAGTATGGTTCATCAATCATCATAGTGTAGTACCTTCTGATTCAAGTATCCATACCACAACTTGGTTGTTCCTTGTTCTGTAAGAAAAGACATGTCACTGTAATATCATCAATCTTTGTAGATTTAAGCTTCTTCTTCCATGTAGCTTCAGCCACCTCCGCCACCAATTTAGCCGCCGTAGCTTTCGTTTTCCCTGAACTCCATACCAGCGATACAACTTCATCATTGGTCAGCATATCCCAAACCTTCGATCACATAATTAGTACCATTTAGCGATTCATTAAACTTTTTTAAGTGAAAAAAAAGGTTCCAAAATTGAATCATATGTGCTTTTACCCCATCCGTAGCGAGTACAATGAATTGGTCTTTAGGAGTTATTCGGTAGTGAAAGACCTCAGGAACCGCAATAACCCCGTGGTCTTTGAGCCTGAAATCTCCAAAAGCCCTTGACATGGCTAATCCTGGTATGTCATGGTTTGGTAGCCACACCCTTTGGCTGCTCGGTTCTGTTTTCATAGCAAGAACGCGACCTTTGCACATCCTGATCCTCTCTGCTTCACCTGTGACGCTAGAACTCGCTGGAAAAGTATCATTAAATCTCTAATGATATTACAATCTTTTTGTATTCAAGAAGAGAGTGAAAAAAAGCCTACATATTTTATTTGTTTTCATACCTATTAGCAAGATCTATGTAAATACCTTATAAATATACACACACATACACGTTTTAATCGAAAGAGAAAAAACGTTGTTGTATCTAGAAGACGAAGATGAAGAGAATGATGATTGAGAGAGAATCCGAATGGGATCAATTTATCTATATAACGAACTTCATCGAACAAAGACTAAGTTCATCGAAACTCGAACAATATAGTGACTTGATGAAACGATTTAGATCCGGGGGTATCGAAGTTGACAATCTCTTAAAGTCTCTTCTGGATTTGTTCGAAGAAGACGAGTTACTTTCTAAAATGTTTAACAAACTTATGGATTATAATAATATCACAAGAATTGTATATAGATAATGCACACCAACGGATGATGGAATGAAACTGAGAACACAAGCGGTGAAGGATGTACATATTGGGACGTAGAGGACAACATTATTGTTGTGGACCTATAAAATACTCTCATAAACATCTTTGACCCATTAACTCATATATAGTTTTTTCTTTTCTTTTTTTTGGTAAAATGTTAAATTTTATACCGTTTTAGAATTGTGACAGCGATTCCACTGAAAAATTAGAAAGCAGAAAAACTAAAATCTACGAAACAAAAGCAACACTACAACAGGACAAGGAACGAAGAAGCAAGACATACACCTAAGCAAACAAAAACGATCATCGACGAAGAAACACCGATTCCGAGCACCTAAAATCAGAAATTTGTGTTGCAATTCCTAAGAACTCGAGTCCTCATCCTAGTTGCCACGAGCCACACGCGAGACCGTCCCTCAAAACCTCGAAAATAGTTTAACCTACAGCTTCTCCAAAAACAACACAAAAAGGAAACTGATTCACCAAACCTCTCCAAATCTGGCGGCACGGGAACCTCTGCGGGCTGCCAGAGAAGCTGCCTCTGACCGCCATTCCCGAGCTTGCAAAAGCTCGAGAACCATCTCCCACAAAAATGAATTAGTTGTTGAACCAAAACCACCGATTCATATATAGTTGAAAGTTTTGATATGGACAATGTAGTACACATCATTCAAAAATGTTTCCAAGATGAACTATACACATATGATCAACATGACGGAATAACGAGTAGCCAAACGTCTCAACTAAATTGTCAAGAGTTCAAACCAAAATCATAGTTTAATATTTTTTTTAATAACTCTTAAACCGACAAGCTAGTTTGTTCATAATGCTCTTGCCATTTGCATTTTTTCGTTTGTAGATTTCTATATTTCCGTTTGAGTTATCAATCTCATTTGATGTTCTAGCAAATATAAGATTACAAGTTAGAAAATCAAAACCAAGGTAGTGTACTTGAAGAACTTAACCACATAATAATCCTTGACCCAAAACAAACCACATGGTCAATAGAAAACTAAACCAGGTTTTTAGTCAACGCATCGTGACGCGCGTGAATCCCACGCGCAACCCTTTAAATAACACAAAAGACAATTTTTCTGAAGAAGAAATCGCGACCATTGTTGAAGAAGGAATCAGCTTTCGTTCTCTCAAACCCTAGATATTTCCTTTCTCGCTTTATCTCTCTATTCACTCACCTCCAGTCAAATTCACGCGGAAAATCGAAAAACCAAGAACAATCGCTGATTATGGTTTCTGTATCTGGGGCGCTAAGATGAGATCTGGCTTTTGAAACGTGTATTGCAATTGATCATCATTGTAAAACCATTCGGGTTTTGCAAATAAAGATATGGAATCAGAGAGCGTCAAGTTCGGAGGTAAAAATTCGATTCATTGATTCTCAAAAGTTTTGATTTTTGTTGCAAAATAGCAGTCTTGATGGGTCATTGAGCTTGGTGGGTCTTGTAATTGTAGGTAAAAAAGAATTGGGTGGTGCATTAGATCTTATAACTCAATACAAGTTATTGCCACACCATGAATTCTTTTGCAAAAGATCACTACCTGAGTCACTTTCAGATGCTCATTACCTTCATAATGTGGTTGGAGACACTAAGATTAGAAAAGGAGAAGGAATGCAATTAGATCAGCTTATTCCAAATGTAACATCACATAGCCGAGATACAAATGCTCGAATCCAACCTTTTGTTCTTGATGAACTTAAAGAAGCTTTTGAGTTAATCGATACAGCTCCTGTTGAATTGCCTCCAGTAAGAAGAATCTGTTTGCTCTCTGTTTATTCCATAATAAGTTGATTTAGTTTGTAAGTACCTGTGATGATTGTTGAGTTTATTGTTTCAGGGAGAGAAGGGAGCTCCTACCTTTGCGCCGAAATCGAAAAGTGAGTCGAAAGATGGGGATAGGAAGCATAAGAAACATAAAGACAGGAGCAAAGAGAAAGATAGGGAACATAAGAAGCATAAGCATAAGCATAAAGATAGAAGCAAAGATAAGGATAAAGATAAAGATAGAGACAGAAAGAAGGAAAAAAGTGGACACCACGATAAGGTAAGAGAATTGGCTGCTCTTGGTGGTCTCTTTCTTTTCTTGGAATAGTTTTTTGGTACAGTATTTCTTGATTTCTTTGAGCTGAGATACGTTCTTGGCGATTGACTTGTGTACCCTTTGTCACTTGACTTTCAGAAAAGAAAGAACAATGGGGATGAAGATCTCGATGACGGGAGGCACAAGAAAAGTAAGGTAATGTACTATGGCAATGCAGAAATCTTCTTCTTGTTACTTGAGCTGAATTTGGGCGTTTTTGTTGGTTTGCACAGTTGTGTTAGAGTAGAAGTAGTAGTTCCTCAACAAAATTTATTTCGGTTATCACTATAATCGACTTTTTGCAGCATAAGAGCTCAAAGCTTGATGAGATGGGTGCAATGAAGCTTGCGGGCTGAAGCAATGGGCACTCTCATTTTTTGTATTTCACACCCAAGGAGGTGTCATGGAGATGTTTAGAAGCAGCTACTTAATTCACTGTAGACAGGTAAGTATCTGTCCTTGTGTTATCTTTTTTAAGCTTGTGCGTTCTCAGACACTAGACTCATCCTTTCATTTCATCCCATCACTAGATAATGCATGTTTCTCATATGGGGCTACGTTTATTGAATCGATAAAGCTTTGATTGTTTAAAACACAGAAATAATCATGGCCTCAGGCTTATAAGAAGTTTGCGTGAAAATTTCTAATTGCTGCATTGACCATGATTATTTCTGAATTCTGATCATGGAAGATTTGGTACCTCGATTTGGTATTGAATGTAGGATTTACTCTTGGTTTTGTAGGTTTAATCTCGGAATAAAAATTACATTGTGGGGAAGCTAGGAGGATTGAAGAAATGAAACTCACCGCGAAGAATCAGAACTTGTATCATAATTTGATTTGATGGCAGCTTTGTACATTTTATTCTTGGGTGTAGCTCATTTTAAAAAAGAACATCCATTAAAACTCGAATGTTATATCAATGATAGTTTACATACTTATGCCACCTAGCTCAGAGTTGTGTTGATCTTTTGGTATTGATGGGAATATAGTTTTTGGTGATGGCTTGAGGACACAAGTTGATTAAAATGGGCAAAATTTGTATCCAAACTCAGTGAGTTTTGCCTATATCCCTAAAGACTACTACAACAATCTTTGCGAACAAATAGCACTTGTCAACATGTTTGTTTAAAGTTCTCACGCGTCTCTCAAAAATGTAGCAAGGAGTTTGAGCAAAGCATTGAATGAGCCCAATCCTCAAAAGAAACTCTACTAATCGAGCTTGTTACAAAGCTTAGTGTCGCATAAAGGGACGAGGACTAGAGACACAGTAAGAATTGCAAGTTATGGCAACACCGTAAAACAATCTTTGGCAGATGGTAATACACAAATGGTATAGTGGTCTCCCAAGGTTGATATGAAATGAAGAGCAAACGATTATAAAAAAGCAAAAAAAAAAACAAATTCAAGAGATCAAACCCTATCAAGCAAAACATGATAAAGAAAATCCTCAACTCTAATCAACAAAATCTTAATAGGGAAGCTTTCCGAATCCTTCTCACTCTTCTCCTCGCTGTTCTGTTCAACAAAAGAATCACTAAGAAATAATATCCATTTTATAAAATAGTTCCAAGATGTGATCTCAGATGAGTTACCTTCCTCGTTATTTTCTGGCAAAGGTCTCTCCCTTGTGCTCACTTCCAGCACAAACTACATAGCCTGCTTCCACCTAAAAGCAAAAATTTCATGTTTCGATTATGGGATCTGTGTATGCGGAAATGTGTATTTACGTATGATGAAAAGTGAAGGGAGTGACATACTTGACAATCTCTCAAAGCAACACGCTCTTGAAGCTGTGCGTTGCTGCAAATGACTGAGCCTTGTATGGAACACCCGTCTCCAATAGTGGCATGGTCCATCACAACTGAATTAACCACCTGCATCCACAAACAAGTAGCTCAGTGAGATTTTGTTGTTTTATTTATCTGTGGTGAGTAAAAAGTTCATTGTTACCTTCACATTGGAGCCTATCCGGCAATGTCTACCAATTACAGATCTTTTGACACTGCATTTATCACCCATTTGGGAGCCTTCTCCTAGCATACAATGAGGTCCGATCTGCAACACACAATGTGTTAATGACAATCACAACACAAAGGAAACATGTACTCAGAGAGGACCATACTGTGGTTTTTGATCCAAGCTCTGCTGATTGGTGAACAATGTTGTGATGAGCTGAAAAGGAGTATCCAGATAGGTGGTTCGCATCACCAATAACCTGCAAAATTTTATATAATTGCGGAGATCCAAACATTAACTAAGAAAAATAATATAGAAGGAATCCATGTGTGGAACACATTTGTGAGATAACAACTTACGTCTCTATTTACGTCCATGTAGGCTTGAATGCTATTCAAGCGGATGCAATACTTACTTTCATCCGCTATATAAACACAGCATTTATGGGCCTTCCGGCCATTCCGGCCTGATTCATAAACTTGATGAAAGCTTGGCAAAGATGCGTTGGTGAGAATTTGAGACAAAACCACCTCGTTGTTCTGCATATTATGCTTTCCACTGCCATTTCCATTTCCATTTTCTTCTACAGTTTTTTCATCAGAGAAGACATCTGATCTCTGATACTCAAGGGGAAAAACAGACAAAATATCAAAATGGTAACAATACAAATGGTATAATCTCCATCAATCTCATTTGCAAGGAACTTATTCAACTAACCAGCTGCGTACGAACAAGATAAGGGAGTACATCCTGTTTTAGGCTCCGAAAAATAGGTTTTTCAATCAAAACTTCCTGTAGGACTGATCTGCAAGACATGAGAGAAGAATATATTAAGTCTTGACGAATTAAATTAACTTGTAAGCTGGAAAGAAGAAATGACCAACCTCTTGAAGGCATATATATGAGAATCCATGAGATCTGATCGAATTTCCATCTACATCGAAAATGACAAAATAATAAGAAACTCTACTACAATTTTATTAACATATGAATCATCATACAGTCAGAGGAATTACAGCATTTTAAGTCACTTATAAAACTTGCAAATAAAAAAACATTACCTTGCCAGCCGCACAGAGAATGCTCTTTTTTAAGCGGGTATCTTTCTTAATCTCAGCCCCTATCACGCAATCAACCAACAAATCGTTCAAGCATTTTGTTTCCTCCAAGAAACAAAAAGGAGAATTCAAAGTAGCAACCTGTGGCTATGTATAACAAGAACTGTCTCGAAGAATCAAGCCCTATGATATCATAGCAAGCATGTTTCTTGGTTTTATCTTTCCCACCAGTGCCCCCAGATTCTGATGGGCCACTGACAGGTTCAGCACAAAGCATTGCAGTTACTGCTGCATCATGTCGTCTATGAGTGGCAGCCACAGAACCAGGAGAAATATCAGAAACAATATCTCCACTTACGATCTGCGTCAAGGCAAATAACCATTTAGGTAGACGGTCAAAATCTAGAGGACGAGTAAACTAAGAGACGGCTTTACTGAGACTAACCAAAATGTCTTTAGCAGTTAAATGGTGTGCAATTGCCCTGAGAGCCCCAGCAGTTCCAACATTCTCCGCAACCGCAGCAACCTAAAGCAATAAATCCGAAAAGCTACTAATCAAACAGAAATTTCAAATAGTTCCAACTTTCCTAGTGTTATTGTATCAGCTGATTGATATTGAAGACGAAGCACCCAGTTTCATTGCATTGGGTCTAGATAAAGCAATAGCCTCCATTTCTAAGGTAAAGAAGAATAAAATACCTCAACATGTAAACGATCAACACAGGCAGAAGAAATCCATCCACCAACTTTCAAAGCTGCATCTTCTCCTTCAACAACCTATGCAGCAATGCGAAACCATTAGCTAACATTTTAACCCTAGAATTCGCGAAACAAATTGTGCAATTTTGATGAGAAGATAAATTGCGTACGACGATCAGATCCTTGAGATTACTGGTCTCGAGCAGATCGAGAACGTAAGATAACACCGGACGATTAGCTACGGGAAGCAACGCCTTAGGGACTTCCTACACAGTGAAAGAGGAGATTAGCTTTATAATAAGCCTAATAGACTGTTTCGGTGATGAGAATTGAGAGAGAGACCTTGGAGACTAAGGGCACAAGATTACTGGAGAATCCGCCGGCTAGAATCACGACCTGGAAATCCATTTTCGAAACGGCGACGAGAGAGATAAAGAAGAAGAAGAGGTTTTCGCTTTTTTTTGGGGTTTTGATTTTTTGAGAATTGTAAGACGACGACGACGACGCTATCAACCCGCTTCTGGATCCGACTATCATTCGGGTTAATCGTGCCCGGGTTAATTAAAACTGATTAACTCAGATCGTAATTATATGTGATTTTGATTGTTTGTATAATTTTGATTAGTGCGAGTGAGTTAAATTAAAAACCATGAAATAAATCAGAAAAAGAAAACGAAATTACATCAAGACACATTGCTTGCTTCTATATATCTATTTTAGTGCGTCAGATTTCCTAACTTAGTGATTTTCATCTAAAACCTGAAAATAAAACTCCCAAACTTCATTCCTCATCTAAGCTTTCTTCATCATAATCTTCCTCACTAGCACTATTCGCTTGTTGATAAGGATCGATTTTCATTTCGTTCATCCCCAAGAACGGCCAAACTCGGCTTCCCTCTACCGGTCTTTCTTCCTCACACTCTTCGTTCTCGTCTAATCCTACGTTCAGATCGAAATTCCTAACTTTACTATGATTGTTGTTGTGTTCTTGGAAACATTCAGATTTCTCATCGTTTTCGAAAGACGGGCTCCTGCTGCGTTCGGGAGAAACATCTTCCACGTCATCTTCAAACTTGAGAGACTGGACACTTCCCGTTCTTCCACCACCACGTCCGCGACCTCTACCTCGCCTTCCTCTGCTAACACCAGTATGTTTAACCTCATGCTGTAACAAAGTAAAACAATGTCAAAAGCATTAAGCCAAATACAACCATTCAAAAGCAAAACAAGTCTAGATAGTTACCATTTGAGTAGTCTTAATCATATCTTCATAGTTGCAACTGCTGCTTTCATCGACAACTTTCCTGAAAGGTCCGGAAATAACAAATTGTTAGTCATAAAACCGAAAGCTAAAGGAGAACCGGATTTGATTGATCTTGAGAGCCTAACCTTCTTTTGGTAGCGGATCGATCTTCAGGATCTGAGCCACTCAAATCAGGAACTTTACTCACAGTCCCTTTAAGAAAATCGAAAACATTTAACGCGTGCACACACTGTTTCCTGTAATCAGTAACAAAAAAAGCTTTAGAAAAAGCAAGAACACAATTGGTATTTATATAAACAAAGCCAAATATGAAAAGTTAAAAACTTACAAATGAACAGAGCTAACTGTTTTTGCGCCTCGGCTAAGCGTTACATCATAAGTGTGATTACATAAGTCTTGCAGAAATAACTCCAAAGCTTTAGCTGCAAAATTTCACAATCCAAATCATCATAAATTACATGTAACACAAACTGTATAAAAACACTAGATTTTATTAAAAAAAAACATATCACTTACAAACAAGAAGAGGAACCGCCATTGCTATTTTCCCAACTTCTTCATCAGTTTGCATAATCTTCTTAATCCTAGTCTGTACAAAAATAGTAAATTAGTAAGATCCTCAAGTAACCAATGAAAGCAACCAAACTGTTCAATCAACACAAGAAACATCTCACACCCACTACAGAAATTACAGAAATCATACTAACACTAACAAATTTAGTCCTAAACAAGAAAATCTTTGCACTTTCTTTATCTTCTTGACGTCTAAACAAATTTTACTCCTTTAAACCCAACATAAGAGTTAAAACCCTAAAGAAGAAAACTTCTAACCATCATCACAGAGTATAAACGAAATACACAGAGAAAGTGAAACCTAACAAGTAATAAAGAAAACAAAACCAAACAGCGAAAGTGATTTGGTCATACCGCAGGAAAACGAGTGGAAAGCTTCTTCTTCATGGTTTTTTTTTTTTAGTTTTTCGTCGAGACGAAAAGTAAAAGGCTAAAGCTTTAGCAGCTCCAAGAGACAGGGGAAAGAAAAAGGGGAAGAAGAAGATAAACCCTAATTTTAAAATTTAGTTTTTCCTCACGAAAGATATAATCAAATTTTAACAAATATATACTACTATAGGTTTGATTGGCAGAGCATTTAAAAAAGCATCATGCACTGTATTATCCAATCACGTGTAATTAATAGAGCATTAAGCAGAACATTTACTAACTGCTAATACTCTCAAATGATCTAGTCCTCAATACTCTCAAGTAGAGCTTTTCCAGAGCATTGAGTTCTAATATATTTAAAAAAATTAAAATAAAATTATAAAACTAATTTATTTTTAGATAACATCAAAACAAATTCTATACATACAAACTTAGTTATTTTAGTTCATATTTATCATTATTTTATTTGTTCTATAGTTTGAAATAATATTATAAAAAATAATTCATTTAAATATAATTTAAATTAGAAAAATTTTAAAAAATCTTATCATCGTTTAAAAATATGAAATATACACAATGCATTTCACTAAAAATGAATATACGTTATTTATGTAATTATAAAAATATATATATAAATAATATAATAAAATAATTTATCTTAATTTTATATATAATCACTCACAGCTCTGCCAATCATACATTTTAATCAGAGCAGTATAGCATAATGCTAATGCTGCTTGATGCTCCAACTCTAGCTCCAGCTTCATTATACCTTGCCAATCAAACCCTATATATATGTAAGTTGGTTGATTGTTGATTCCATCAAAGAAGACAAGAAAAGGAAAAGGAAAAGAATTTAATTTTTTTTGGATCTTCTTTTATTCAGTTTGAATTCGGTCTCTGTTTTTGACCCGGTCAACTCGGACCCAAATCAGCCATAGTGGACTTTCTTCCTTAATTTTTTTTTCTTTTTTTTTTCTTTAGTTCAATAACAGAAAAAAATGGAAAAATTAGAGAGCCACACAAGTTGTTTCGGAAGCTAAAGACTGATCAGAGTGACTTGATCTCAGTCAGACAAAGCATAGAGAGATATGTCTGTTTCTCTAACAAACACGCTCTTTCGATTACACAAAGCTTCAGTTCCATTTCTACCAAAATCTTTTATTCTCAATGGAGTCGTTCTAGCTCTTCCTCTACCGAAATGTCAACTTTCCTCGTCTCGTTTCGGTTTCAAATCAAACCCATTCTCTACAAGTCAAGCCCCAAGAGTGGTTAAGTGTTTGGCTCAGAGAGGAACACAAGGAACAACAGAAGAAGAAGAAGAAAAGGTTGTTGAATTTGAGAGGCTCTTCTCTAACCTTAATCGATCAACATTGAAACGAGAATCCGGTACAAAGTTTGTATCTTTACTAAATACACCTTGTGAAATACTCAAAATTTGGTTAGGAGTTTTGTCTTAAGTTTGGAGTAATTAAATTTTTAAACATTGAAGTTAGAATGCGGTACAAAGTTTGCATATTATTTTCCTCCATGTGAATTTTGGATATGAATTTTGTCCAACTTTGGAGTTATGAACTTTTCAGGAAGTTTGTCCAGTGCGATTTTCTTGGTTGCTGGTACTACCGTAAGTCTTGTTTCTCATAATGAATTTTTAGATTCTAGTTGAAATTGTGGAAGGAATCAAGTTAATCTCTGCTTACTGTTTAGGTAGGTGCAGGGATACTGGCGATTCCAGCGGTGACACAAGAATCCGGTTTTTTGGCCTCTGCAGTTGCTTGCATTCTCTGTTGGGCTTTCATGGTGATAATAAATGCTTCATTTCATCTCTATTTATCTTTCTTGGAAGTAAAAATTGATTGGTAAATTAAAATATTTGTTGGTTTCAGGTTGTGACAGGTTTGCTGGTTGCTGAAGTGAATGTCAATACCATGTGTGAGCTAGGCTCGGGAGGCGTATCTCTGGTATAACCATTCAAAACCGATAACTCTATACGAAGATCAGTTTTGACTTGATCTTTGGGCAGGTTTCAATGGCAAAGCGGACTCTTGGGTTTGTTGGAGTTCAAGTTGTTTCGTAATCATCCTCTCATTCTCATTTGAAAACTTGCTTTCAGTAGTTGCCTTCACTGTTTTATTTCATTAACATTTGAAACAAGCCTTTCTGTTGTGCAGTTGGACCTACATTTTCTACCATTACGCGCTTCTTGTGGCCTACACTGCTCGGTCTTCAGGCATCCTTACAAACTTCCTCGGCATTCCTATGTAAGAAGCCCTGATTGATCCCTATACTTACACTAACAGTTTTGAGTACGCCGCTATACTTATTTCCTAAAAAGTTTTGTAGATGGGAGAGTGCAACTCTGTTCTCACTGGTTCTCGGAGGCATTTGCTTCTTTGGAAGGTTAGCTTTCCATTTTAACCAATCAATGATTCCACAGAAACTGTCTAAACCCAACAGAGAACCAGAGTCGAACTAGTGGTAGACCGAGAAGTTAATCATAACTTTCTCCATGTGGTTGCAGCCAGCGATTGATCGGTGTGGCCAATGGAGTTCTAGTGTTTGGGCTAATTGCATCGTTTGCAGCTCTAGTGGTAACAATATGTTCCACTAAAGACTTTCCTATGAATTCATGAAAAGGAAAAGCAAATCACAGATGACCATTTTTGTTAGGCAGTTGTAAGTGGAGACTTGCACTGGGAAGCTCTTCTCAAGGCCAACTTTGACGCCGTTCCCATGAGTATACCCATTGTTGCCCTCTCATTTGTTTATCAGGTAGTCAATCAATCTCTTGGTTCGATCTTCGATTCTTGACTTTCGTGATTGATTGCTTCTCTTGCAGAATGTGGTGCCGGTTCTCTGCACGAATCTTGAAGGAGACTTGCCAAAAGTAAGGTGACATGACACCTAAACTCACTTCAATCTGTTGGTATTATTAACTCAGTCTTCTGAATATTTCTATCTTCAGAACCGCAGTTGTTCTTGGCATGTCCATACCACTTGCCTTGTTTCTTGTGTGGAACGCTGTAATTCTTGGATCTTTTATAGATACTGGGGTGGCTGCTGAGACGATGACTGATCCTCTGCAGCAACTGAGATCGAGCAGTGTCATTGTCGGTGTAAGTTTAGTTGTTCTTCTTCCTTATCAGATAAATTTCCACAGCTCAAAATCTCTTATATGATTACACAGCCATTTGTAGAAGCATTCTCTCTTCTTGCAATCGCAACATCATACATCGGCTTTGTATTAGGCCTCTCCGATTTCCTCTCTGACTGTGAGTACTAATGAGTATCATTAAACTACCATCTTTATGTTCACCTATTAAATTTACTGCCTCTGAGACAATATTTTTCAAGTATTGAAGCTCCCGACCGGGGAGAACAAGCCTCTTTCGTACCTTCTTACGCTGGTTCCACCGCTTCTCCTTTCCCTACTGGACCCAGAGATCTTCTTCAAAGCCTTAGATTTTGCCGGGACATACGGAGGTACAAGAGTCTCTTCTTGAGCCACCTGAATCAGCAACACACATATTAATCTAAAAAAAATCTTAACTATGGTTTTGTATTTTGTAGTTATGGTATTGTTTGGAATACTCCCAGCTGCAATGTCTTGGTCAGATAGGTACTCAATCTCATCATCATCAACCGCAAGGAGTTTACCGAAACTTGTTCCAGGAGGAAAACTCACCCTTTCTCTAGTGATTGGAGCTGCAGGATATGTGATTCTTTCTGAAATAGTAGAGATTTTTTCACAGTATCTTGGTGTTTCTTAACAAGTTACCAAAAACATATCATTAATGCAAAGGAGTAATATGTATTGATACTTTAACATAAGAGAGGTTTTGCAACTAGAGAAGAAATATCTCAAGAAACACAAGAAGAAAGATAACAAAACTTGGAAATCAAAACATTTTGGTAGGGAGAGGTTTGAAGTCTCTAAATCTTGCCTTTGAAACAAGTTAATAGCAATTCTCTGTGATATATTGCTATCAGAATTTTTTAGGACATGAAATGCAAATATTTTTTTTCCCCAAAAAGCTAAATTGAAGCATAAATGCTCTACAATATAATTGGGAAATCAAAATGGGAAAATAAGAGGTCCAAAATAAGACAGCCACACATGTTATTTCTTAAGCTAAGGTAAGGTCCAAAATCACAACCTTTTAAACTGGAAAAACAAGAAGAGTGATCACAATGTGTCTGAATTCAGACATCACACACTAAGATAAAACAAACATAGAGATGTCTGTTCCTTTTACTAACACTTGTCTTCGATTACCCATCCCTTCAGTTCAACCAAAACATGGAGTCCTCCCTCTTCATCTTCCAAGATCTCATATTTCATCATCCTCTTTTGGTTTCATATCAAACCCATTCTTTAGAAGTCAAGCCCCAAGATTATTCAAATGTCTGCCTCAGAGAGAAACACAAGGAACAACAAAAGAAGAAGAAAAGGTTGTAGAATTTGAGAGGCTCTTCTCTAATCTTAATCAATCAACATTGAAACGAGAATCCGGTACGAAGTTTGCATCATTTTTTCTCCAACTGAATGAATACCCAAAACTGGATAGAAATTTTGGCTAAGTTTGGAATTTTCAGGAAGTTTGTCTAGTGCAATTTTCTTGGTTGCTGGCACTACTGTAAGTCTTGTTTCTCATAACTCTCTTTAGATTCTTTTGGAAGGAATCAGCTGCTAATTCACTATCTTTGATTGATTAGGTAGGAGCAGGGATACTGGCGATTCCAGCCGTGACACAAGAATCCGGTTTTTTGGCTTCTGCAGTTGCCTGCATTCTCTGTTGGGCTTTCATGGTGATAATGAATGCTTCTTTTCATCTTTACCATGTTTCTTGGAAGTAAAAATTGATTAGTAAATTAAAATATTTGTTGGTTTCAGGTTGTGACAGGTTTGCTGGTTGCTGAAGTGAATGTCAACACCATGTGTGAGCTAGGCTCGGGAGGCATATCTCTGGTATAACCATTTGAAACCGACAACTCTAAAACGATGATCAGTTTTTGACTTTTATCTTTGGGCAGGTCTCAATGGCGAAGCGGACTCTTGGGTCTGTTGGAGTTCAAATTGCTTCGTAATCATTTGAGAACTTGCTTTCATTAGTTGCCTTCGCTGTTTCTTTCATTTACACTTGAAGACAAGCTTTTGTGTTGTGCAGTTGGTCCTACATTTTGATACATTACACCCTTCTCGTGGCTTACATTGCTCGGTCTTCAGGCATCCTTACTAACTTCCTCGGCATTCCAATGTGCAAAACCTTGTTGATTCTTATATTTACACCTGAAAATTTCTCTTCTTATTTCCTAGAAAGTTTTGTAGATGGGAAAGTGCAACTCTCTTCTCACTGGTTCTTGGAGGCATTTGCTTCTTTGGAAGGTTAGCTTTCCATTTAAACAGTCAATGATTCCACAATTGAAATAAGAAACTGTCTAAACCCAAAGAGAACAAGACTGGAATTAGTGGTAGTCAGAGAAGTTAATTCTTAACTTTCTCCCCATCTGGTTGCAGCCAAAGATTCATTGGTGCGGCCAATGGAGTTCTCGTGTTTGGATTAATTGCAACATTTGCAGCTCTTGTGGTAACAACTTTTCGTCAAAAGCTTTTTCTATAAATTAGAAGAACTAAACCATCGATGACCATCTTCTTAGGCAGTTGCGAGTGGAGACTTGCACTGGGAAGCTCTTCTCAAGGCCAACTTTGACGCTGTTCCAATGAGTATACCCATTATTGCCCTCTCATTTGTTTATCAGGTAGTCTCGTGGCTCAATCTTGTATTCTTGACTAACAAGATGAATAAACTTCCTTAATCGATTGCTTCTCTCACAGAATGTAGTGCCGGTTCTCTGCACAAATCTTGAAGGAGACTTGCCTAAAGTGAGGTGACATCATACTCTAACTCACTCATTCTGTCTTGGTTAACTCAGTCTTCTGAATATCTTTACCTTCAGAACCGCTATTGTTCTTGGCACAGCCATACCACTTGGCTTGTTTCTTGTGTGGAACGCTGTGATTCTTGGATCCTTCCCAGATACTGGTGTGGTTGCTGAGAAGATGATTGATCCTTTGCAGCAATTGAGATCAAACAGTGTCAATGTTGGTGTAAGTTAAGTTCTTCTTCTTGCTTATATAATAAACTCCCACCAATTACCTCAAATCAGTCTTGTTTTGATCATACAGCCTTTTGTGGAAGCATTCTCTCTTCTTGCTATTGCAACATCTTACATCGGATTCGTCTTAGGCCTCTCCGATTTCCTCTCTGACTGTGAGTATTAGTATTGAACAAGCATTAAATCTACTGCCCCTGAGGCATAACTGTATGATCTTTACTTTCATGAAACCTTTCAAGTATTGAAGCTCCCGTCCGGGCAGAACAAGCCTCTTCTTCCTTACCTTCTTACGCTGGTTCCACCGCTTCTCCTAGCCCTACTGGACCCAGAGATTTTCTTCAAAGCCTTAGATTTTGCCGGGACATATGGAGGTACAAGTCTCTTCTTGAATCAACTAGCACACACGCATTTAAGTAAAAGACCCTAACTATGTCTTCTCTTCTGTAGTTCTAGTATTGTTCGGAATACTCCCTGCTGCGATGTCCTGGTCAGATAGGTACTCAGTCTTATCATCAACCGCAACACGCATACCGCAACTTGTTCCAGGAGGAAAACTGACACTTTCTCTTGTGATGGGAGCTGCAGGATATGTGATTCTTTCTGAAATAGTAGACAATTTTTCACAGTACCTAAGTGTTTCTTAACAAGTTCCCAAAAATGTAGAATCAATGTAAAGGAATTATGAGTGTTGATAGATAAAACTTTTTATAACATGAAAGAGGTCTTGCAACTAGAAAAGAAACATCTCAGAGAATAAGAAAGACAACAAAACTTGGAAATTCAAATATCGTTTGGTAGAGAGAAGTTTGAAATCTCTAGATCTTGTTGAATGCGACGATGTCAACACTCTGGATGTACTCATTGTTAGGCTCTGAGGTGAGATGGTCTTCAATGAGGTTGTCCGGGGACACGAGGTCATCAACAATTGTGAGCATAATGGTCAGTTTCTTAATCCCGTAACCAACTGGTACCAGTTTTGCTGCAACAGAGAAAGACTCAATTAGCAATGTCATCCTTAACAAACACTTGAATGCTTAATCTTAGCATAGACAGAATTGACTTACAAGCTCCCCATAAAAGACCGGGCATCTCGACAGCGCGGACACATTCCTCGAGTTTCTTCATGTCGGTTTCATCATCCCATGGCTTAACTTCCATAAGAATAGAAGACTTTCCACCTAACAAAATTCAAAAATCGAATAAGAACTCATATCATCAAGTGATCAAAAAGAATTCATGATGCATATAACATAGAGAGACTTACTCTCTTTAGGCTTCTTGGTGTCCTTCTTAGCAGCCTCCCTCTCCTCTGCGGCTTTCTTTTCCTCCTCGGTCTCGTCACCAAAGAGATCAATGTCATCATCATCATCTTCAGCAGCTGCAGGTGCCTATTCACAATTTAAAGAAAAAAATAGCTAAACACACCGAAAACACTTCAACACAAAAATTCCTAGTGTTTCAAAACCATGTTCCTCTACCATTGTTCAATACTATAATGATCCCACTTTATCAAGGTCTAATTATACACAATAAGAGCACACAAATTACGATTTTAACAGTAATAAAGTATTCAAGTAAAGTTACCTCAGCCTGAGCAGCAGCAGCAGCAACACCACCAATTCTAACACCAACAGCTTTTCCTGGGAAACTACAACCAAATTGAAATTCAATCAGCTTTTAATATGATCCGAATCTTAATGAAGTAATTCAAAAATCTCAGATAAAGCACGAACCTTTTAGCAAGCTGGGAAGCGACTGAATCGTACCACTTGCTAGCATTGGGGAAGGAATCGCTGGGTTTCTCCAAGGCAGCGTAAACCTTCACATCATCAATAGAAATCTGATCTCTGCGAAATCAAAAACAAATCAAACTGTTTTAGACGTCAATCTAAGGTTAAGATCGTTGAAAACAAGGAAAAGTGACGAAATTTACCCGGAGATGTAGGTTTTTCCGGCGAGGTGTTCCTCCACGGATTTAACACCTTCTTCTGTGTGCAGATCTGAAAAAGTAACAGCCATTGTTGATGTCGATGATGATTTAGGGTGTTGAGAGGAAAGAGAAAGAGACGGAGACGGAGATGCAGAAAAGAGGTTTAAAAAGTATATAGACTGAGAAACCCTAAAGCACGATTAGGAGATAAACTCAATTTCCTTAATGGGCCTTCCAAATGGGCCCAAGCCTGAAGAGTGAATGATATGAAATTTTCTGTTCATGACAAGTTTGAAAGCAAGGTGTGGTGTGGCGTAAGTGTTGCGAGAAATGCCTCGAGAACTAGATTAGAGATATATCCGTTACACGAAGACGATGGACTCACTGAGGAGACGATAGACGGGTTCTGATGAGGACATCGATTTAGCGTAAGTTAGCTGAAAAGAACCTCGAAAAGTTTGGCGATTAATGCGTTGATTTCTCTCTTTCTATAGTTTGTATATTAGGGAGAATTTTGTGTAATCAGTCTATCTACACTAATGAAAAAGAGATGCTTGGAACCTCATTTGTAATATCTCTATTTAAAAATATGTCATGGGTGATGAGGTCTCACATGTAGAATTAATCAAAAGAATGAATGTTTTGACAGAGGATGTGTTTTCTTTAAAATTTTCAAAGAGGAAGAACTTCATATGAGCTTTTGGATTTGACTTTTTTTTTAAGTTCGATCTTTTAAATTTATGGTGTAAAACTGATGTTATAGTTTTAGGTAAAAACTTATATCACATTTTTCATATTAATTTTTGTTTTGTTTGGTATATATATACTTCAAACAAAAAGATTAATATCATTTAAATAAGATAATAATTTCAAATCAAGTACCATAGTTGTTCTTCATTTGTTTTTTGTCGATCAGTACCATTCTTACCCTTCAAGATAGAGGAAGGAAGTGTAAAATTATGTTATTTCTTCTTTACTTACAACAAGAAGAAAAAACTATGTTTTTTAAGAAAGTAGTGTTGAGTTTTGTTGATCAGAAGAGCAAAAGAAAATGTTTCCCATGTTTATATATTCTTTCCCTTTCAATGTCTCAACATCGTCGAGATGTTTTTACACATCTTTCATATTTCTCGATAATCAGGTTATCCAAGCAAAATCCGACATTGATGAGAAGCAGACTACTTGTAAATGATTTGGAAACCAATCCTAAAATATTTTGTTGACTGTGTTTGACGTTTTCTTTAGAATCGGACAATTTCATTTTGTTGTTGTTTTCCTATGGGTTTATGTTATTTTTATTAAAATGAGATTCTAGTTTTGGTGAAAAATAGCGTGATCTGAAAATGGGTTGCGATCAAGACAATGATCGACATATTAGCAACACAATCTCTTCAAGAAGACATAGGAAATGATGCCGTGACCCAGGGAATGATCTTGAGGATCCACTAGTAACACCAAAACCTAACCTAGAATTATTGTAACTTTGTTTTTTTTTCCCAAAGTTACCAAACTTTTCATGATAAATGATATTTTAATATTTAGCCCAAAAAAACAGATTCAAATCAAAAACGTTTTTTCATCAATATAGTGAAACATTGTTTCAAAGAATTTCAAAAGAAAAGAAACGAATCAAACATATACTTTTATCTGGATGGTGTTGAGGCAAACCAAAGTTGGAGACCTTACTTCGTATCCCCTGGCAAAATATCTTTCACGAACTCGGCGAATGCATCAACACAATCTTCGGACAAATTGTAATTAGTCTTTATGTTCATCATCCTTGTAGCAGAAGATAGCGGTGAATGACCATCCCTACAACCGCTGTATAGTGGTTGATTTGCTGCGTCTAACATATCGAAAAAACTTCGAGATTCTAAATTAGGCTCTTCAACCCTACCACCGTCATAACCACCCGACTGGAAATTATCTCTAACCATCGCAACCGTACTTACCCCAACATCTACTTCCGTACTTACCCCAACATCTACTTCCGTACTTACCCCAACATCTAATTCCGCTGTAGGTTCCCCTACGCTATCCGGAAAATAAGGTGCATTACTACTACTGCTACCATATTCATAATTCCTTTCTCCATGTAAATACCAAACCTTATATCCCGCCCTAAATCCATATCTATATAAGTGGTTCCAAACATTAGGAACATCAACACTAATTTTATTACAACAATTAGAACAAGGACATTTGATATGCTGACCTTTGTTGGCCGCCTCTTGATTTCTAGGTAACTTCATGAACTCGCAATACCAGTAGCGTATTCAGTCGTTAATAAGTTACCCCCCCTCTTGCATCATTGGCCCGTCCATCCATGACCGAAAATATGAACTCATAACTAAAATTTTTTTTTTTTTTTGTTTGTCTAATGATCTTAGGAACAACCGGAGAAAGTGGAAAACTTATGGAGGATGAAAATCCGTCAGAATTCCGTCAGAGAACCGTCAAAACCTCCGACATAACGACACATCAATCCCATCGGCCAACCCAGACGATGTGTTAACCACTCAAAGTTTGCCGACATCGGATCCGTCAGAATTCCGTCAGAATTCCGTCAGCCCTATAAAAAATCTGATTTCCGTCAGTGTTCCGTCATTAAAACCGTCGGAATTGGATGACCGATTATTTCCGTCAGTATTCCGTCAGAATATACTGACAGATTTATGACGGAATACTGTCGGCTATCCTCGCCGTCAGTAATGCCGTCAGTATATTCTGACGGAATACTGACGGAGTGATTTTCTGTCAGATTACCGTCAGAAATCTGTCAGAATTGACTGACGGAATTACTGACGGCTAACAATTCCGTCAGTATTGATGCTGTTTTCTTGTAGTGATCGTATATAAAGAACTGAAGTTATGGAGCTCCTCATGGTTTAAATGTGATTCGGCTCTAGAATTTTTTTAAGATTGCGAGTGGTCTTTCATGTGATTATATGAAGTATTGTTGTATTGGAATGCTAAAAATTTGACCGACACTCCGTAAATTAGACGGCAACAAGTTGAGACATTAAAATTTAGAAAAGTTCTTCATCGTAACTAGAAGTTTGTTACTGTACTAGCATTTTGTATTGTCGTTTTATTCCATAAATAATTGAATCATTCGTGAAAATAAAGGTAAAACTAAGGATACCAAATAAATTACTGTTTTTTAGTTCGAAGCAGCATCATCGTAAAACTAAATATATTCTCTCTTTTTTTTTACTGAAATATTCTTCTTCCTGACGCCTTTGTCTTTTCCTTCCAACTTTTACGTGCTACATGATTTCATTGGCAGTAAAAGATATGATATTAGCTTGGTTTTATGTTATAAAAATTGTATACGAATCAATCACCAAACAAAACACAAATCAATCCAATGTTTTTTAGAGCAAAGAATCGACACTTACACTGGCTAATCCCTCGAAGCACAATAAAGGTTTAGAATCTGGAAAATCTAGAACTGAAAAACTCAAAGTTTGTTACAAGATTTCTCTGAATGAATAATGAAAGAGACAAGCTAAACAAACTCTATATCGTAAATCCTCTTCTTCTTTACTTTTATTTACTTCTTTTTCTTTATATTTTTCGTTTCTTCTATTTTTAACCCTCAAACTCTCTTAACTGTCAATTCCATACTTCAATTCCACCTCACTTCTTTTTTCCTAAAACATTTTATGGTATTTTTCCAATCTGTTTAATAACATTCGCTGACGACAAAAAGTTAATAATTGATATTAGCTGTTTAGCCAATATAATCGTCTTGTACCTTACATATATTATTATTGAGGCGTTTGTATAGTATTATATACAACACATTATCAACAGTACATAAAATATATACACACATGCATGTATTTAGTGGATAAAGAAATATAACTCTTAGTTCAAAAAATTTGGGCTGTCTAACATGTGATGCATCTTGGACTACTCTCCGTGATTTGATTAATTTATAGAATGAAATATTTAATTTTAAACCAAAAAATAACTAAGCTAAGTTGGCAAAGGCCATAAACTCGCATTCATTCGAGTTTGAGTTTTAGTGGAAACAAATAACACACCCGCGAAATTAGTCGGAATCAGATTTTTCATTAATTTTTGTTAAAAAAATTGTGAGTAGGATGTTTTTGATCGTCTTGCTCCACACAAAACTAAGAACAGTTCTAGGCAGAAAAAGAAGACTACCGATCGGTCTATTTCAGTGCCGTGCCGCAATACAAAAATTATAAACATTCGCTTAGGACATCAAAAGTTTTTGAAAAAAATTAAGGGCACTTTTTATTTATAATTTTATTTAGTTACAACATTGATTAGAAAATGTTAATTTATCATGTTAAATTAAAAATGCTAAAACTGAGAGTTCCATGGTGACACAATATTTCAGTTCACGTTGCTTCTGGTGAATCATTGCCGTTGAGGTGAATTATATTACTCTTTTTTCCGGTAAAATTTGATCTTCATTCAAGTATATCACCAAAAAAAAAAAAAAAAAGACTTGAATGACTTATCCATCGAAACACAATTTGTTAGAAATATTGATTTTAACAACTTGGTAAGTTATTCTGTAAAAAAGAAAAAACAATACATTTTAGCTAATATTTTCTCTACTAGTTTAGTTCTTTATTTCTTTTTGCTATATGACAATAGTACTTAAGACATTTTTTAAGGAATTAAATTTTTCATTTTTGTTTGCTGGTGACATTCGTCAACATTGTCACAACTATGGTCTATTCACATCCGGATTGAAAATTTTATCAGTAAATAAGTAAACTTACTATAGGAAGAATGTGGTAGGTAGATGACCATAGATATAGGAAAAAATATTATATACCTATTCGCACGACATGAGAAATATATGTCAATAAGTTAAAATAATACAACCATAATACTCCTATATTCAAATACTTTTACGTTTGTAATTACTTGAACTCGAGTTATGCTTCGCATCGGAAACATAAAGATAAACATTTATGGGAATCTTCTCAGAAACACCACGTGATTGTCTTTTTTACTTAATATAGGCTTACAGTTTGGTTTTCCCTGTATATATATACTTAAGCTGGAGCTTACTACATTTTCCAAAACAGCACTCAAGGTTTCAAGATCACTCCCAGTCTCCTTGTGTACGTTCTTCTGCTCTTTTTCCCTTTTAAGTTTCTAATTTTGTTGTTGAAAACTTTAGTCCACCAAAGGATACATAGTTCCATGCTTGCTCTGTTTTTGTCACAGTAGCTTCTAATTTTGTGGAAAATCAATGGGCTCTTTTTTTTTTTAACTGTTCTTGTTTCTTCCTTTGTTGGTAATCATTGTTTAGTATCTCTTGTTGAATCTGCATTATTTTGCTCTTCCGGCTCTAGCTAAGTTAGTACTGGCTACTGGTAACTATGTTGTAGCTGATGCTGGTAATTTCAAGTACTATTATTGGTTTTCTTTTTGTGTGAAAGTACCACTCTATTCTATATATCTGTAAACAAGCACGATTGGCTTTCTTTTTTCCTGTGAAAATATTACTTTTTTTCTTTTCTTTTAGAAAGTTTGAATCTTTCTCTTAACATTAAAACCCAAAAAACTAAAAAATATTTGAATCTTTCTTTATGGCTATATTTCTGATAATGGTAGGTTTTGCATAGAAAGACACTTCGTATTGTTTGTTTTGAGTAGTTAATTAGTACTCTTATACTAAAGAACAAATGATCTTTCCTGCAGATCAATGTTTCTAGCCTTCTAGGGCTTGGTTTAGGATTTAAGGTCCAGCTTTCTAGGGTTTGATTTCTCCTATGTTTGCCTCAAACATTTTTTTTTTTTTTGATTAATCAAATATCATTGTATCAAATGGTGTAAGAGTTTGTTATTTGATCTAATCACTTGTACATTTCTACTCATGTTTTCTTAGGATTCGGTCCAATCTTGGGGCTATTTTCGGACCCATTGAGGTCAACTTACATCTCAAATTTGTTGTTTGGAAAGTGACTTAGGGATGGCTAAGAGGAATGGCAGCTACGGAGGAGAAGTTGTTATCGATCTTTCGGATAAAGAAACTTTGAAAGATCGATCAGTATCTGCTCCTACGAGTGCAGCGCCTACACCAAAGCCAGATACTGAGCCTTCAAAGCTAAAGCCACTAAGCATTCCCCCTCCTGAAATTCACAAGTTCTCTGGTAGTGTTCACAAGCCACCTAAAGCTCCAAGTCCAAACACTGAAGGTCTAATTCGAAGAAAATCTCTTTCGAGATCAGTTTACTCGAGGTCCAAGTCAAGATTTGGAGACCAAAAGTCTTATCGATACGATAAGGAAGATGAAAATGGTGGAACACTTATGGAACAGTTTGCTACTGCTTCATTTGCAAGGTCTTCTTTTAGTAGGGCTTCTCCTAATAACAAATCTAATAGGAGCATTGCTTCAGCAGCCTTGAGTAGAGTAGCTGAGGAGGAGGCTGATGAACATGAAGAAATCTATAGAAAGGTCAAGCTAAACCGAGCCAAGGGTAGCGGAATAAACACTTTGGCTCTGCTTGAGTTTCTAGTGTTTACTGCTATTTTGTGCGCTTTGGTTGTGAGTTTGACTATTGATAAGGTGAAGAAACATCGCATTTGGGGTTTAGAAGTTTGGAAATGGTGCGTGCTTGTGATGGTTACAATAAGCGGCATGTTTGTAACGAATTGGTTAATGCATTTTGTGGTTTTTCTCATCGAAAGGAACTATCTCCTAAGGAAAAAAGTGTTGTACTTTGTTCATGGTTTGAAGAAGAATGTTCAAGTCTTCATTTGGTTCACCTTGATTCTTGTTGCTTGGGTAATTATCTTTGAAGATGACGAAAAACGCTCTCGCAAGACCAAGAATTTCCTCGATTTTATAACTTGGACTATTGTTAGTCTTCTAGTCGGGTCAATCCTTTTTTTGGTGAAGACATTTGCGTTGAAAGTCCTTGCTTCAAAGTTCAATGTCAGAAACTTCTTTGAGAGAATTCAAGAATCTGTTTTTCACCAATACATTCTCCAAACGCTCTCGGGTCCTCCAGTAATAGAAGAGGCAGAGAGCCTTGGTCGCGAGCCGAGCACGGGCCACCTTAGTTTCACGAGCACCAAGGATGGATCGGTGAAAGGGAAGAAAGTGATAGATATGGGGAAAGTTCACAGGATGAAACAAGAAAAGGTTTCTCCTTGGACAATGCGAGTTCTGATCGAAGCCGTGGGAGGTTCGGGTCTTTCGACCATATCTAACACTTTAGATGAGGTCAGTAACAGAAAAAAGAACACCGATAAAGAGATAACTAGTGAAATGGAAGCTATGGCTGCTGCTTATGATATCTTCAACAATGTTGCCAAACCGAACCACAAGTGAGTTATCACATACTTCCTTTGTTTCATGTTTAAGTTTTTAATCCAAATATTAAGAAATCATTTAATTCTATTTTGTAAAAATAAAACAGTTTTTCATCAATTCCATAATAATCTACATAATTCAAATAGTCAAAAACAACAAAAACACATTTAATTTTGCAGAAAAACTTGAAAACATCATTTAAAATGAAATAAAAACAACATTTTCAAAAACATCAAGTAAAATGAAACGGAATGAGTAATTAATAATACTTTGCTTTTCTTCTTCTTGTTTTCATCTCAATGATACTAACTTGAATTGCTTAATAAATTTTCAGCTACATTGATGAAGATGACCTCCATAGGTTCATGATAAGGGAAGAGGTAGACCTTGTACTCCCATTAATAGAAGGTGCGGAGACCACGGGAAAAATCGCACGCAAGGCTTTTACAGATTGGGTGGTAAACATTCTACAAACGTTTTCCAAGTAGAACATAAATATTGTTTTGCAAATTCCTACAAATGTTTCTTTAAGTGGCAAAAAAAATTCATTCGCTTCTTTGTTTGGCAGGTTCAAGTTTACACCAGTCGGAAAGCTTTAGGACATTCACTTAACGACACAAAAACAGCGGTTAAGCAGTTAGACAAAATTATAACGGGAGTCTTGACCATTGTTACCTTAATCATTTGGTTGGTACTTTTGGATATAGCATCGTCCAAATTATTGCTGGTTTTCTCCTCACAATTCGTGGCTCTGTCTTTCATGATCGGAAGTACTTGCAAGAATTTCTTTGAATCCTTTGTGTTCGTCTTCGCGATGCATCCTTATGATGTCGGTGATCGTTGTGTCGTCGACGGTGTATTGGTAAACTAACATTTCAATTTTGATTGCTCACTATAATTATTTTTAAAATACATCTAAATCATTTTTTTCTTATTTTTGTGCTTTGAAGTTGATGGTTGAAGAAATAGATCTCTTAACTACCGTGTTCCTCAAGCTTGACAATGAGAAAGTGTTCTATCCAAATGCGATTTTAGCCTCGAAACCAATAAGCAATTTCTACAGAAGTCCGGATATGGGAGATTCTGTAGAGTTCTCCATCGCATTTTCAACACCCGCAGCTCAAATCTCAGCTTTCAAAGAAAAAATGGGAGAGTAAGTACATATATACACTCTAAAATCACTTACTTTGTATTGTGTTGACTAAAAATTGGTGTGTGTTTGTTTGGTCAGATTCTTGGAGCAGAATCCACATCATTGGTATCCAGGACCATTGGTGATGGTAAAGGCTATTGAAAATATGAACAAGCTAAACCTGAATGTGTTGGTCGTCCACACAATGAACTTCCAAAATTTCAGAGAGAAGAATATAAGAAGAACCGGGTTGGTAATCGCGATCAAGCGAATGCTCGAGGAGCTTGAGATCGAGTACACACTCCTTCCTCAAGATGTTCATCTCACTGGTCATAAGCCAGAATGATTTTCTCGCTTTCTTGTTTTCATTTCCTTTTGCATTTATATTCGGTACTTGTTGATTCGATTTGGTTCGGTTTAATTGTACTCACACAACCCGATACCGACGTTTCGGTATGGATTTGAACTTCTCTCTATCCCATCTTCGTTTTTTTGAACCGAAAAACTTTTAAATATAACGCCACATTTTGGATTATCCCAATGAAGATGATAACGAATTAACTTATTTCTAACAAGTTTTTAGACCACAAACACATTAATTGAACTAATTGGGTTCTAGATTTTGGTATTTGAAGCCTTACCCCACCTATGAAAGGGTTGAAAAAAATTACAAGATAAGTTTTTTGTTAACCAAACTAAACCGGGTTGACTTGAAGAGGGGCGTGAAACAAAAGTCCAAGCAATGTAGACAAGAAAACCAAACCAAAGTAATCAAAACGCGTCCCGGTTATGTGCGGAGATTAAAAAAAAAAAAAAAAAAACTAGAAAGAAACCGGTTCTTTTGACATTGGTATTATGGTATTCATCTGAAATAGAACCGAAACTTGAAACAAAGAAGCAGCCCAAAGGTTGGCATGAATCCGGTTCATCTTCAAGTATGCCGGTACGCTACACCATGACCATGAATGAATCTTGCATTCTCTTCACTATAAACTTCTGTCTCCTTCTCAAGCCTGTCCAAAATTTTTATTTACTTCCACATTTTTATAAATGAGAAATCCATTTTTTCAGAAGAGAGAAAATGAGGAATATATTACGCGAGAGAAATGGTTTTGTTGAGTGTAGCTGCAGAGAGGAAAGAAGGAGCATTCAGATACATCAACTCTCCTATAACTCTCTCTTCGATTCTTCGATCCATTTCTTTAACTTCAACCTCAAACTCTTGGTCAGAAGCCATTACCCATCCCCATGTATCCGCAAATGAAGGCACGTGTGCTGTGTAAGCCTTCACGTCTGTTTTTCATTTCAATTTCTCATTACACAATGGACTACACAACACAATATGTCTCTAACTAGAGATGTTAAAACGGGATCAAAATTCACGGCTCTAAACGGGTCTTTGGTATGAAAAGACTAAATCTACAAGAGCACAAAAAAATAAGACAAAAGAAGAACGAAGGCTTACATTTGAAGACTTGCTTCAAGGTGTTGTAGATTGATGTGAAGACCTCCTTATGAGTGAATATTCCTGCTGGTCCAGCCTATTTTTTCATATCAAAATGATATCATAGAAAGTATAAGAAAATAAAGTATTATGTTATATATAATAAAGAAAATGTTGAAAACAGAAAGATAAAAGACCTGGGTGACAAAAATGCCATTAGGGTTAAGCTTGGGTTTGATGATGTTTTGGTAGAAGGATTTAGTATAGAGCTGGTAACAAGGACCACCTTCCACTGGATCAGCTAAATCTCCAACTATTATATCAAACTCCTCTTCTCTTTTCTCCAATTCAGCCCTTTTGACATTCACAATTTCACATTAATATTTTTCGAATTGTTACTCCTTTTTAACTTGTTTATTTGGTTTAGTTTCCTTACTTTGCATCTTTGATCACAAGTTCAAGCTTCTTGTTACAAAAAGCTTCACTATTAACAGTTAGAAATCGCTTGCAAAAATCAACAACTTCCTGAAAAACAAATATAACATATATTATGTTAAGAAATTAATGTAAATTTTCGTCGACAAATATATAACCTTAGAAATAATAGGTTTAGTGTTTTTAATTTAACCTGATCAATATCACACATGACCACTTTCTCGATTGTCTTATGCTTAAGTATTTCTCTTGCAGCAGAACCTTCACCTCCTCCCATTATAAACACTGTCTTCGGGCTATTCAGATGAACAATTTGTAATGGTTAAGTAAATAACAATTCAATTTCATTTACGGCTCAAAACTAAAAAGAAGAATGATTTTTTTTAATCATCATAATGAATATGAGAAAGAAATAAGTTGCATACTTGGGATGGAAAAGGAGGGCAGGGTGGATCAAACATTCATGGTAGATAAACTCATCTCTCTCTGCACTTTGCATTTTCCCATCAATCACAAGTACCTGTTTGTTAAGTACCAAATGATCATTACTCTTAAGAAATTTGTTAAAAATCAAAACTATACAAACACATATACATACTCCCTCCATTTCATTATAAGTGTCGTTTTAAAAAAAATTCACACAAATTAAGAAAAGAGCTAAATTTTAAATTTAATTCTTGTTTAATACGCTATACTATTTTATCTTAGTAGTTAATACAAAACGAGACGTTCTAAGCTAAAACGACACATAAAATTACGGAGAGTAACATTGAAGAAAAGTGTACCTTTCCAAACCGTTTGGTGTCCAAGAGAGCAATGTCTTGGTACTCACTAGTTCCAATATGGAGAACACTGTTGAGAGCAAAAGACCACTTGAGATCATCATCAATGGTTTCTTCGTACCAATGACAGTCCTGCTGGTTGGAGTGGAGGGTTTGGTTGGTTGATGTATCTTTGTGAATCTCTGGAAACCCATTTCCGAACATGATCTCCACGGCTTCTCCCATATCCAAAGTTCACAAGCAGAGCAAACACAGTAAAGAAAGAGAGAAAGACAAGAGGAGTGATAGTAATGCTTCGTGATGTGATGGGATGTCTTAGAGAGACAACCTTTGTCTTTTTATAGAATCTCAAAATTTAACCTTTTCCTTGGGTTTTTATTCCTTTTGGTAAAAGGTAGTATAGATTATCTTCTTTGTTATCTTTTTAACAAAAAAAAAGAAAAAGTTTACCAAAAAAAAAGAAAAGAAGATAAACTGGGGAACAAAGATCTTTCTTCTTTTTCGGTTTTCATATAATTTTTTTTATCAATATATAAATTGAAATATATGTCCTATGTTTTATAAAAAAAAATAAAGTCTTCAAACAACACTTACTAGATTTTCATGAATGCTTACTTCTTAGCCATATTGGTGTTCATGAAATTTCATATCAATTACGCCATTTAAATAAAAAAAATTCATAATAACATCATTAAATGGATATATTAGTCGACAAAAAAAAATGCATATATTAATGTCCTAAACCAAATTAGCATTAACATTTTCATTTATTTTGTTGCGTTCATATTTTTAGACGACCAATCAATATCTGAAATGAAGTATCAATTTCTATTAAGCTCCAACTCTATTAATAACGTCATGATTTTTTTAGTTTGTGGATAACGAAATATCAATCACATTTTACCTGGTGATAAGGTTAAATAAAAACATGTATTTGTTTATAGATAATTAGAGTTATGTTAGGCTCCAATCATATCAACAACGTTACGAGTTAAGTAAGATTGTGAATATATACAAAGCATTAGGCCTGCCAAAAATACTCGGCACCGAAAAACCGGTCCGAAATTATCCGAACCAAATCCAAACCAAATTTTTTAGAATACCCGATGGATCATGTATGTCAAGAACCGAAAAATTGAAACCGAACTAGTACCGAATCGAAAACCGAATTGAAACCCGAAATATCTGAAACATAAATTATCCCATAAATAATCTTTTGGTTTTAGGTTGGATGTTTATGGATAATATGGATAAATTTTACAATTTTTTTTTGTTCATTTTAAGATGAGAAATTTCAAGATATGCCACTTTTGACATGTCATTTTTCAAAAATGTCACTATCACTTTTTCCCAATTTATAATTTATTTATGTTTGGGTTAACTATGTTATATTGGGGTTTAGTTTTTTGGGTTTAAGGTTTGTGAGGGATCAAAACATTTTTTAAAATTGAAAATTTTGAGATATAAATTTTAAAACATATTTTTTAGTGGCATGTTGGTAAGATAATAATACAAGAGTGGCATATTTGAAAAGTTGCATGGTAAAAGTGGCATTTTTGTAAATGTCCCTTTTAAGATTTATTCGATTAGTTTAATTATTCTAGGTATAGATAGATAATTCGGATAAATAAAAACCAATTTATGGGTATTGTTCCATTTTTTATCAAAAAAATAATATAATTTTTGGATATATTGGATATTTTCATATATTTTTTGATATTTTCTTATAGTTTGAGTAAAAAAATATCTGAAACCAAACCAAACCGAAGAAGAACCGAATTTTCTGGATTTTTAATTTAAAAACCGAACCGATCCGAAACCGACTAATGTCAAACCGAATACATTTCGGTTGATAAATGGAACATAAACCCCTCTATCCAAAGTATATGAAATCCATTGATTATTTTCTGAATCCGAACCAAATACCTGAATTTTCAGGCCTAATTGTAGATACATACTTATATTGCATGTGGTTTTTTGGGTAGAATGAAATGCAAATATCAGCACGAGCAGTGATTGGGACAGACAAACTCAAATCTTACGCCAGAATTTCGCCGCATGCTTATATATTCTTGCATTTCAATGTTTTCAACACTTCCTCATAGTGACCTCTTTTTTTTTTTTCTCTTAAATATATAGTATATTTATTAATAATAGCTATGACCGAAGTCATACACTTTTATTTTAAAAGAAAATACAGTGAGCTGAAAACTTTGATTACGTTAACTGTAAAAGAAACAAATGAATCTTTCGTTTCGTCTGATTAAGTACCAATTAGAGTGACATTTAGCTACGTCCACCACGATTCCCTAGTCCCTTGTTTCCCTTCCCACCGGGTTCGGGGTCATAAGATCCAAATTATCAGAATCTTCTGATCAAATGAATAGTCTATTGTGTCCAAAATTTTAATTTATATATTTAACTTTTTTTTAGTGAAATATTTCACTATATTATACTTCTAATTCTGTCACTGCTATTACTTACAATTTATATAATATGTTAATGTTGTCAAAAACCAACACTTTCCAAAAAGATGACACGTGTCATTTCTTTTATTTACAACCTTATAATTTTATAGCTTTTAATATTTGCCTCTTAAATTCTGTGGTTTGCGAATTGATTCTTTAAAATAAAAGTATAATAGTAATATTAATTTTAAATTAAATAATTAACATCAAATTATCTTCACAAATAAAATTACTGTATATATCTAATGATTTGCTACAAATACTTAGTCTTCTAACCTATATAATTATTTATATAAACACCAAATTTATGTAATATTTTATTTTTTAGAAGGTAGAAATTATTGCATATTTTATTGTGTTAATTTTAAAAAAAATTACAGCAAACAGTAAAGAAAATGAGACAAAAAATAAAATAAAACATCAATTATTCTTTTACTAAGATTCAAAGTTCTAATAAAAAACACAAAGATGCACTCAACATCTTTGTTGAGATGATATAGGTGACCGTGTCTTGATAGAATTAAAAACATATTACAAGTTTCATGATCAATAGTTTTTTTTTACAAATGTGCATGTTTCATGCAAGAAAATTAGACGATCAATCATTTTTTTAGAAAACCGTAGTGAATATTGATAAAGACATACAAGTTAGAGATTTGTGTCAAATGAGATATCTTCTATACACTACAAGAAAACACCATCGATTCTGACGGAATTTTCAGCCGTCAGTATTTCTGTCGGTCAATTCCGACGGTTTACTGACGGTAATCTGACAGAAAATTCACTCCGTCAGAAATCCGTCAGTTTATTCTGACGGATTTCTGACGGAAAGGGCATCCGTCAGTTTTCCGTCATAAATCCGTCATTATTAACCGACGGAATACCGACGGAAATAATCGGTCATCTAATTCCGACGGTATTAATGACGGAACACTGACGGAAATAAGATTTTTTATAGGGCTGACGGAATTCGGACGGAATTCTGACGGATTCCGATGTCGGCAAACTTTGTGTGGTTAACACATCGTCTGGGTTGGCCGATGGGATTGATGTGTCGTTATGTCGGAGGTTTTGACGGTTGTCTGACGGAATTCTGACGGATTTTCATTCTACTTAAGTTTTCCAATTTCTCCGGTTGTTCATAAGATCATTTGAAAACCAAAAAAAAAAAAAATTTAGATATGAGTTCTTCATATTTTCGGTCATGGATAGACGGGCCAATGATGGAAGAGGGGGGTAACTTATTAACGACTGCATACGCTACTGGTATTTCCGAGTTCATGAAGTTACCCAGAAATCAAGAGGCGGCCAACAAAGGTCAGGATATCAAATGTCCTTGTTCTAATTGCCGTAATAGAATTAGTGTTGATGTTCCTAATGTTTGGAACCATTTATATAGATATGGATTTAGGGCCGGATATAAGGTTTGGTATTTACATGGAGAAAGGAATTATGAATATGGTAGTAGTAGTAGTAATGCACCTTATTTTCCGGATAGCGTAGGGGAACCTACAGCGGAAGTAGATGTTGGGGTAAGTACGGAAGTAGATGTTGGGGTAAGTACGGTTGCGATGGTTAGAGATAATTTCCAGTCGGGTGGTTATGAGGGTGGTAGGGTTGAAGAGCCTAATTTAGAATCTCGAAGTTTTTTCGATATGTTAGACGCAGCAAAGCAACCACTATACAGCGATTGTAGGGATGGTCATTCACCGCTATCTTCTGCTACAAGGATGATGAACATAAAGACTAATTACAATTTGTCCGAAGATTATGTTGATGCATTCGCCGAGTTCGTGAAAGATATTTTGCCAGAAGATAATCTGGCCCCTGGATCATACTACGAGATCCAAAAACTTGTTGCCGGTCTTGGTTTGCCCTACCAGGTTATTGATGTGTGCATCGACAACTGTATGATATACTGGAGAGAAGACGAGAACCGAAATAAATGTAAATTTTGCAACAAACCACGGTTCCATGACACAAGTGGGAGGGTGCAGATTCCCTTCAAACGGATGTGGTATTTACCCTTAACGGAGAGGTTGAAAAGGCTGTACGAATCTGAACGCACAGCTAACTCTATGAGATGGCATGCAGAGCATAGACAAGATGGAGATATCACGCATCCTTCTGACGCGGAAGCGTGGAAACACTTCCAATCAGTATATCCAGATTTTGCGTGTGAACGACAGAATGTATACATAGGCTTATCCACTGATGGTTTCAACCCGTTTGGCAAGCATGGAAGAAAATATTCGTTGTGGCCGGTCATCGTGACACCTTACAATTTTCCTCCATCTATGTGCATGCGCCGAGAGTTCTTGTTTCTCTCAATTCTAGTTCCCGGGCCAGATCATCCAAGACGGTCGCTCGATATATTCCTCCAACCATTGATCTGTGAGTTGAAGATGTTGTGGGAGTATGGTGTTACGGCATTCGATGTTTCAATCAAGCAGAATTTCAACATGCGGGCGGTTCTTATGTGGACAATAAGCGATTTTCCTGCGTACGGTATGTTATCTGGATGGTCAACGCATGGAAGATTGGTATGTCCTTATTGCCAAGACAATACTTCAGCTTTCCAATTATAGCACGGCAGGAAGACTTCATGGTTTGATTGCCACAGGTGTTTTTTGCCGGATAATCATCCATATCGTCGGTCTAGAAGACATTTCAAGACGGATGTACAAGTGTTTCATGGTCCACCTCCTGAGATAGATGGTCGCAGCATGTTGGAACAGTTACGAGATTTTGGTGTAGAGCAAATTCCGGAATGTGGGGGTAATGGCCATTACCCCGTTGACGGTTGTGGGGTTTGCCTTACAACCGTATTGCCAATTATCACAATTGGCACAAGAAGAGTATTTTCTGGGATTTGCCTTACTGGAAAGACCATCTACTTCGGCATAATCTAGATGTCATGCATGTGGAAAAGAATTTCTTTGATAACATCATGAACACCGTATTAAATGTACCAGGAAAGACAAAAGACAACTGGAAGTCTAGATTAGACTTGCCATCGATTTGTTCGAGGCCATCTCTTCATGTAAAGAACGGAAGATTGCCGATGCCTGCTTTCCGGTTAGGCGCAGGGCAGAAAGAAGTATTTTTTGAATGGTTCAAAAAATGTGTAAAATTTCCAGACGGTTACGCATCTAATCTACGTAATTGCGTGGATTCGACGGAAGCCAAGTTTATAGGGATGAAGAGTCATGATTGTCATGTCGTGATGCAGCGTCTTCTTCCATTTGTATTTGCATATCTTCTTCCACAACCTATCCACCAAGCTATTGGAGGTATATTTCTTACTCCCGTTAGTTTCTTACAACCATAATAGTACTATATATGTACTAACTTGTTTAATTTTTGTTTGTAGGAGTTGGTGCATTCTTCCGAGATTTATGTTCAAGAACGCTTACCACCCACGGGATACGTAACTTGGAGGCCAATATCCCGGTTATCCTGTGTAATCTTGAGAAGATATTTCCACCGTCTTTTTTTGATGTTATGGAACATCTTGCTATTCACCTCCCCCGCGAAGCAGCCTTAGGAGGCCCTGTTCAATACCGATGGATGTATCCGTTCGAGCGGTACATGTTCCACCTGAAGAAAAAGGTTAAAAATTTGAGCAAGGTTGAGGGATCAATTGTCGCACAAAGCATAAACGAGGAAGTCTCCCAATTTTTCGAATATTACTTTCCACCGGCAGTTAGTACTAAGGCGAGACGGCCTCCCCGACATGATGATAGAGGTGAGAAAGCAGTCTATGACGTGGTAGTTCCCGAGTTGTTTACCCAAGTTGGTCGACCAAGTGGAAAAGCAAAGAAACGCAAACTATCACCACAAGAGGTCACACATTTGCATACATATATCTTAAGAAACTGTGATGAAATTTTGGATTACGAAAGGTATATATATATATATCAGTTATCATACTAAATTTATAGAATTATTTTACTTCATCTACTAACGACTGTTATGTTACAGGATATACATGTCTCTCGCACGTGAATACCATCGTGATAAGACAGATGCCGAACTTGCTGTCTTGAAAGATGAAGAATTTGAGAGGTGGTTGAAATGTTAATTAAGTTTACTATAATTACTTACTCTTAATTTTCGATGTTATCACGTTCATATGTTACTTATATCTTACTATTATCATTTTTAGGTTTCCGATTGTATAGCACGTGCTCATCCCCTCCCGACATGGTTACTAGAGTTTGTCCATGGTTTACGCAGCACCGCCATTTCATATCCCCAGTTTTGCAGTAGGGGATATTCATTCAGGATCCGCAAGGAAGGACGTGAAACGTCAACTGCGGACTATGGTATTTCGGCAAATTCTGGCGATACCATGTACTATGGGATTTTAAAAGAAATCTTGCAAATCCGCTATCCGGGAATGTTGAACTTGAGGTGCATTGTGTTTATGTGTGATTGGTATGATCCATCCAATGGTCGAGGGGTTCGAGATGACCCTCTTGGTGTTATTTCGATAAATTCAAGCCGAAAACTACCGTATTACGATCCATTTATCCTTGCTTCTCAAGCAGACCAGGTATCAATACGCTAATATGTTTACCTATGTACTCATAGTTAACGTTTCTTGTTCATGTATATTAACAATATCAACTAATTGTTAATAGGTTTGCTACATGCCATATCCTCGAGTAGCCTACCGTACAGATCCGTGGATTAAAGTTACGCCAATAAACCCCAGAGGAAAAATCTATGGAGTTCCAGAACATGATGCTCTACAACCATCGAGAAGTGTACCAATGTCACCTGTTGAGGAGATGGATAACATTGACCTTGTCGTTGATGTCACACATGTGGGGGATGATCTAGTGCATTCAGACGAAGAGGAAACACGTGGGGAATTTGACGACGATTTAGACTCCATCCCTAGTGAAGATCCCTCCGAAGATTCAGAATAATAATTTGGGATTAAATGTTTGCTTTTTCATGTTCTTCTCTTACATTTGTGTGTTCCGTATTATTTAATAGTATATATATTGTCATATTCACTGACTAATTAACGATAATTATTGGTATTGCAACTCTAATAAAACATTACATATAATGAAACATAAAATTTAGAACACATTCTTAAAAAGGTACACAAAATCCTTGCAAATATTAAACACACAACGGTTATGGTACAACTACATAATAAACTCCGCATTTGAAAATCATATGTCGGTTTCCACTTTAGTGATGTTCTTTCCCTTTTTCTTCTTTTGTTAGAACCATTTACTGATGTTCTTTCCCTTTTTCTTCTTTTGTGGAGAATCTACAAAGCCGTCACACAATTCGCTTTTGATTGCATCAACATCTAGATTTATGTTTGGCTTCTCTGGACTTTGGGCGAACTCGAAATCATGATAGTAATGATCCTTTGGTGGCGAATCTATAAATCCGTCGCACAATTTACGTTTGATTGCATCAACATCTAAATTTAAGTTTGGCTTTTCTGGGCTTTGGGCGAATTCATAATCATGGTAATGATCCTTACATACGTTTGAAGTACTTCCACTGTAAGTATCTGACTTTTCCATCAATTGACATGGTTGCTCGCCTTCGATTTGATTGGCGTGGTGGATGTTTTGCAACCACTGGCTGTCAGGCACTATTATTAATGTGGAATCTTCTTTATGGATTGGTGAGCAGGTATCAAATTCCCACGAGTAAGTGGGAATCTCTTGAGTGAATTCGTCGCAATGAGATTCGGTTTCCCAGGAGTATTTTGGAACATAAAAAAAATTTGCATCGGATGTTGTTTTTGCGTCTTCATTTGGAGAGCGAGAAGACTTGTTTTTTTTTTGTTATGGAGAGGTGTAGAAGATATACACTCCATCATATGTATTTATAATAGAAGTTATATGTATAAACCGTCGGTATTCCGTCTGTTACGGAGAGGTGTCGGCAAAGTTTGATTGGTCAGCTGTACCGACGGATTTCCGACGCAGCTATGTCGTCAGAATTGTGTGACGGATGTCCGACGGATGGCGGACGATTTCTGATGTCGGCAATGATTGATTGGTCAGGTGGACCCACGGATTTCCGACGAAGATAATTCGTCAGAATTATGTAACGGAATTCCGACGGAATTCTGACGGATCTGATGTCGGCAAACTTTGAGTGGTTAACACATCGTCTGGGTTGGCCGATGTCGGCAAACAAAATAATTGTTTAAATACTTATTAAACAATTTAAAAAAAAAACCGTCAGAAATCCGTCAGCCAATATTGACGGATTTCTGACGGAATTTTATTTTTTAAAAAAATTTTCTAAAAAAGAAAAATTAAAATACAATCACGTGTTACGGATTTGTGACGGATCCTAAATTTAAAATTTATTTTCCTCGCATACAGATAAACGCTATATATGTTTAGGATGTACGATATTATAACAATTTTACGATTGTTTTCCAATGAATTGAATTTCACTTCTTATAAATTGATTGTAATTTATTAGGATTTATACAAATTTATAATATGATTAATCTTCAAAATTCTTTAAATTTTTAAATTTAACATTTCTCAATTACACAATAAAAATAAAAACCCCAGGTATCTTTTACATTTAATTATGTGTAAATCCTTATTAAACTATTTAAAAAATAAAGAATCCGTCAGAAATCCGTCAATATTGCCTGACGGATTTCTAACGGATCTTTAATTTATAAATATTTTATCCGGTTAAAAAAAAAATAATTAAAAAAAAACCGTCAGAAATCCGTCAGCCAATATTGACAGATTTCTGACGGAATTTTATTTATTTTAATTTTTTTGCAAAAAAGAAAAATTAAAATACAATCACGTGTTACGGATTTGTAACGGATTCTAAATTTAAAATTTGTTTTCCTCGCATACAGATAAACGCTATATTTGTTTAGGATGTACAATATTATAAAAATTTTACGATTGTTTTCCAATGAATTGAATTTCACTTCTTATAAATTGCTTGTAATTTATTAGGATTTATACAAATTTATAATATGATTAATCTTCAAAATTCTTTAAATTTTTAAATTTAACATTTCTCCATTACACAATAAAAATAAAAACCCCAAGTATCTTTTACATTTAATTATGTGTAAATCCTTATTAAACTATTTAAAAAATAAAGAATCCGTCAGAAATCCGTCAGCCAATATTGACGGATTTCTGACGGAAAACCCTAATTTACTCCCGCCTAAGCACTTCGGTCTCATCAAAATAGCGGGATGGCTGATGGAATTCTGACGGATTTTAATAACCCGTCATAATTCCGTCATAGTGTTCTTTAAAACCACCACTTCGTCTTCTCCGTCGAACATAGAGAGAAAAAAAAAAATTTCAACTCCTCTTCTCCGTCCGATTCACCGACTTCTCCGTCTTCTCCGTCGATTCACCGCCGTTTGTCACCCAACTCACCAAATCAATGTAAGTTCTTGGTAGTTTTAAGATTATGAACAAATCCATATAAATTTTTTCAATCCGTTCAAATCGATGCTTCAAATTGTGTGTTATTCAATTGGGTATGGGTAAATTTCGAAATAGAAATCTTGTAGAACATGGTTTTGTTATTGATTTACGAATTAAAGATATGGAGATTTAGAAAATCATATGAATTTAGGGATTTAGAAAATTCCATGAATTTAGTGATTTATTAAAGAATTATGAATTTTGAAATTATGATAAATTAGGGATATATGGATGTATAGATTAATTAAATTTCAATTGTAAAAAGTTGTTGTAATTTTTAAGGATTTATTGAGATATATACATGTAAGTTGTTAAAATTTGGGAAAAAACTCTTAAAATACAAAGATGTAACGCTTAAATTAAAAAACATATGAAAATATGTAACTTTGAAAAACATGTAACTTTTAAAAACATGTTACTTTATAAAACATTTAAATAATCTATAAAAACTTTGTAATTTAAACAAATAGAAAAACTTTTAAAAACCATACAAATTGGAATATGTGTAGATGCATTCGCGGATTCAATTGTAATAAATTTTTGTAATTTTTTAGGATTTATTGAGATTTATACTATGTACATTATAAAAATTTGGAAAACAAAATTTTTTACATTTCAAATAAATTGCAAAACTTTTACAAACATCATGTAACATTTAAAAACATGTAACTTTTATATATCGCATATTACCAAATTACCATAAATCATAAAATCCTTAAATTCTAAACTCCCAAATACTAAAAATCATAATTCCAAAAAGCCCTAAATCCGTAGTAAAGATTGTAAATTTTAAAGCAATAATTGACATACTAATTTTAAATATGTAATAAAAATAAATGGTTATTTAAAAAAATTTTAAATCGTAGGGATTATCCCCTATTTCATGGTGAGGCGGTGAATCCAGTAGGGGAGGTGGGACTGCGAGTAATTCGCAGATCCCAACCACTCCTCTTATGGGTACAGCTGCCTCTGCTGCTCGTACGGATATGACCATCGAGGAGTTTGTGTCGCAACCTGGTCGGGATAGGTTGACACGCCTTGACCCGGACTTACCTGACAACACGACCTGGTAATGAATACTTTTCAAAATTTAAATGATTATATAAGCTTAATAAAAATTGTTTAAAAATATGAAACAAAATACCGTGTAGGTTCCAATTTTCGGGAAACGGTATTGCGGGTTGTATCAACGAAATGGTCAACAGCATGATAACTAAGCCGTATCCCACATATGAGTCGATGCCGGCTGAAGACCAGGACACATGGTTTCGGCAATTTACGGTAAATGTTTATATTCTCAAATAAATATACAATTTTTTAAAAAAAATTCCAATTGTCAATAAATCGAGTATTGGTTTTCTTTGCAGCAAGAATTTACGTGGGACCCCCACCTGACTCCTATGGTCCGACGTTTTTTCGACAAAAAGGCGAGGAGAAAGTACTCGTCGAAAATAAACGGTGGAAGAACAAGTGGATAAAAAAAGGGGAAGGCGCCTAAGGTTATTAAAGACAACACAACATTATGGGATGGACTTGTTGCATATTGGCAACTGGAGGCCACTCAAGGGACCTCCGCCCAAAACTCGAGTAACCGGAAGAGCCAGCGGAATGGGAAGGGAGAGGCGACCCACAACCTCGGTGCAACGAGCAAGGCGACACGTGTTCAGCAACTGGTAATTTTCCTAATTTTTCAAATAATTTTACTTATCGCTAACATTTTCCGTACTTGAATATGCTAACAGTTTGAGAAGACCGGTGCGTCCGTCGAATGTTGATATCATCAGAGATGCCCACACCAACAGAAAGACGGGTGAAATCCAAGATGCGATTGCTCGGGAAATCGTGGAGAGCGTGGAGAAGGCCGGGCAGGAATACCTCCAGTCGCAACCGATCGTCGAAGGAACTCCGCCGCTAACCGAAGTTCCATTCGACAAGGTGAACGAGTTCACTTTCGAGGTTAGTAAACGTGTTAATTTAAAACACATTTAAAATACCTTTTAATACTAATACGTTTTGAATTTTAATTTTTTTTTTCTTAGGTAACCCCTAAGAGCAGAGGTCGTGTCTACGGCCTCCCCGAAGACAGTTGCTCATCCGTTTCGTTGTATCGCTATCACGGTGGTAGCAGTTTGCTAGCACAAAACGCCCAACTGACCCAACGGGTTGTCTCTTTGGAGGAACGGATTGAGGAGGCGGAGGAACGGCGCAAGAGGGATATGGAGGAGGTGGAGGCACGGCGTCTGAGAGAGAAGGCAGAGGCGGACGAACGATACAATCAGATGGAGCAGAAGATGAACGACTTCTTACGTCGTCAAGGACTTTAAATTTATATTGTAATTTAAATTTAATGTAAAACTTTAATTTCTTTTTAAAACAATTTCTATTTAATTATAATTTTCTTTTTTTTAATTTAATTTTTTCTTACTAATTTATTTTTTTGCATTTATTTTATTAAAAATAATTTTTTTTAAAAATAATGCAAAATCCGTCAGAATTCCGTCAGGACACCCTGACGGAATTCTGACGGATTTGAAATTCTGACGAGATAGAACTGACGGATCAAATCCGTCAGAAATCCGTCGGAAAACCCCTGATTTATGACGGATTTTTCCGTCAGAAACTGAGATGTTTTCTTGTAGTGATATGTTGTTATTTTATGAACGATCTAACATTGTATATGTTCAAAAAATTACTACCAATGTTTAGTCATCTAACATAGATAATTATAAATATAAACATTAAATTTATGTAATGATTAACTATATTATTCAATAAGCTTGAAATTATTAAATATTTATTACGCGTGGGCAATTCTTAGTTAGTAATATAATATGGTTTTAACATAGGTAATACTACCGGTATGTTTTCTAGCTAAAACTTCATTATGTCGGCTAGGTTATCTAGGCAATCTAACGATAGATTGCAATCGCATCAAATTAATCTCAACATGTTACAAGAATTTCTATTGAATTTTCTCTTGATATTTATATTCATCATAACCCTCTAATTAAGAGAACATGGAACAAGAGGAAAGGAGTTTTAGGACTAGCGATAATGACGCTCTTTGATGAGATAAACAAATCTTAGATAACAAATATTTGTCTCAATTCAAATCTTTTTTATTTTGCTTTTTATTGAATTTATTCATCTGAATTTACAAGAGATCACGTTATCCTCTTTCACTACAGAATCACCTATGTAACCAAAAGATATAAACCAAAACTGAAAAATTGTCACTAAAAGACTCATCTATGTAACCAAAAGGTATAAACCAAAGGTGAAGAAATTGTAACTACCAACTAGGCTTTATCTCTTTATCCATTATTAATCATGACCATAATGTATATTTTATCACTATATATGATAAAATGGAGGAGAATGGTGAATGAGTGCAGGAAACACAACAACCAAGTGGAATGTGTAAGATTGTTGTGCAACATGAAATATACATCACTACGACGCATCATTAAACAACACGCGCAATCTCACTTGTCACGCCCGCATTATGGTGGGGATTCCACTCCCAAACACACATGACACCTAAATTACACTTGTTTCTGATTTTTCTTGTTATATATGCAATGAACAAAACGGGTTGCATATATTTGTGATTTAACTACTTGTGTAACAAGTGAGTTTTCGATTACGTATTGTTTTTTTCCTTGTTTGTGAGCAAAATAATAGTCTGAAGTCTCAACTAATGACCCAATAACATCTTTCAAAAAACTAATGACCCAATAACAAAGATTATTACGTGACGTGAAAAAATAAAAAACCAAAAATATTTACGTATATCACAAAAGCTCGTAAATAGTTGAAGAAACATAAGATTTAGAATGGGACCCACGTTTGTGGCATGGATATGCACTATTAATTAAGCGTGGAGTTAATCCACTCAAAAGAGAATGATAATCTTTGTTGGAGACTCCACTCTTTATAATCTTTTGTTCCTTGCCCTTAACAAATTAAGATGCATGTTTCTTTTGTTGAGTTTAAGTCCATTAGGTGTTTATTCTTAATAGAAATGTCCCGTATCAATTATCATCATCACCATCATTATAACCATTATCATCGTCACGTTCCTCATGTATTTGCGCGCAGAAGATCTTGAAATGATGCAAATCCTCACGACACCCACCTTTGAGAGCCTCTCTACATAGATATTATCGCCTATCTACAATTTTTGAAAATCGGACCGGCGACCGAACCAGAAATACTTTTGGATCATGGGTCAATGTGGTCCGACCGGGTCGAACCGGGTTTAATAGTATTTTTTAAATAATAATAATATAAATAGTTTTTGTATAACTATAATATATCCAAATATATAATATAACCTTTGAATAAACATATATTTTTAATAAACATATATTTTAAAAATTAAGAAAATCATTTTAATAACAAAAAAACTATTCAAAAACAAAATTTAAAGAGAAATAGTTAAGTTTATATGTAAAAAAAAAAAAAACATTAAATCATAACAAAAATTAACTAAATTCAAAACTTTTTTTTTTTTGGGATAATTAAATTCAAAACTAGTATTTATTTCTATAAATTTTAATCATAAAATTTTTAAATATGAAAAAAGGAAATTTACCAAAAGAAAAAAAAAAAAAAACCTCAAACCCGGGTCAACCCAATCAGGTTAGCTGGCCGGTTCACGGTTGAACCCGATCCGACCCCCTGTCCGGTCCGGTTTTCAAAACACTTCCTATCTATGATATTTCTCGTTCTGTGTGTATATTTTGTTTCATTATACACAAACGCCACAAAATCTTTCTAATTTTGTAAATCCGTTAAGCATTTTATATGTTGTAGCTATTTATACTTCAAATATATTATCAACTCGGCTAAAAAATAAAATAATATGGATTACGTTAAATGTTGATTGTTTGATAGTAGATGTTTTTTTTTCTAATTAGTAGGTTATGGCCAAAACATGTAATCCTCCCCAAACGACAACATGTCATATTAATAGATGTTTTTAATAAAAGAAATTTTAGATTAGGGTGGGAATTTGGTTACGTTATTCGTTTTGGTTCGGTTAGATTAGGGTGGGAATTTGGTTACGTTATTCGTTTTGGTTCGGTTCATGTAGATTGTAAAGTGACTGGATTCAACTAATTTCGTAAGAGAATATGAATTCAATGTTACATGTAGGGGTGGGAAAAATACCCGAAACCGAAAATCCAAATCGAACCGAACTGAACCGATATTACCCGAACCGAGTCCGAACCGATTTTTTAAAAATACCAAATGGATCTTATGTGCTTAGAACCGAAAAACCGAAACCGAAACCGAACCGAACCGAACCGAAATATCTGAAACACAAATTAAGATTTTATGTTTTGGTTCTAAGATATTTTGTGTTTCATTTTATGCTTATGGACTTTGTGTTTCATTATGTGTTCTATTTGATGTTTCATTATGGACTTTAGACTCAAAACGCTTTACATATAATGTTTTTGTATTTCATTTTTGATTCGGCACTTGATTTGTTTAGGTTTTGATTTGATTATTCTATTATAACCAAAACCGAACCGAAACCGAAGTAATTCGGTTCTAATATGGATCTCTAAATATGAAACTGAACCTAACCGAAACCGAAGTGAAACCGAACCGAACCGACCTATAACTCATATGGTTCTATACGGACTCATTTTAGCTATAACCGAAAAAACCGAACCGAAACCGAACCGAACGCCCACCCCTAGTTACATGTTCATGTATATTTTAATATATGAAACATTTTTCCTAGTTAGTCATAAACCATAGATGCATAATATGCGATGACGCATGGTAAGGAAACATGACCAAAGGGGCAGAGAGTTGGGCTAATAGGTACACCAAAAACGACAACCACTTTTATCCGTGTCTTCAAAAGTGGTCGGCCTAATGAGTAGCTTGCCGTCGGATTGTCTTCCACACGTAATCTATATTACACAATAGTAACAATACGCACATACAAGATATGTGTATATATATCACGAATATTCACTTTAAATTGAACATATAATTGGTGTTTATATATATAATGGTGTGTTTATTATGGTCCGATTGATAACATAATCTTTTTAAGAGCTGGAGCGGTAAGCTGTACAACATTGTGCAAAGCTGTATAGATAAAATTGTAATAGCGCAAAACTGTATAGATAAAGTTGTAATAGTGTTGGTAAAACTTTTGGTATCGCTTTATTGATTGGTACAATTTAAAACGTTACAAATTATAAAGAGACGGTACGTTTATAAAAACGCTACCAATCTGAGCCTATATGTTTGGTTAAAAGGCCCAGAAAGATGTGTGGAAGCTGACTTTAGAATGATGTCAAAGCGTGACTAACTTTACTCCAACAGAATGATTTCAAAGCGTGAGTAACTTTCCTCCAACATCTAAGTGGTTAAAGTGTTTCCACTTAGTTTTTTTTTTTTTAATTAACTTTCTGGTTATTTTAAACCTTATAAGAGTTAAAATACTTCGGTTATAAACCATGAAAGAAAAAAAAAGAAAAAAGAGATCACAATTTCCACTTAGTACTTCCCCGACCACGCTTCAACTAAGCATTGCATGTATCTATATAGTGCACAAAGTTGTGATATGGGTACACGCATCCTTTTAAGAAGTTATATTGAATCACCTTATAATATCACAAATTTTCTTAACTATATATTTTTTGGGAAATCCTCTCGATTATGTCCAAACACTAAAAACAAGTGAACTTGTACAAGTTGCTTTTGAACTAGTGACGTATCAATTTCTTTTCTTTTTTTGCTAAAATAATTTTAACTATTGCCAATTGAAATATGTGACCATCAAGCCTTAACGTAGCCACCATTTAACGTAGCCACCATTTAATTGTAGCACAGATCACTAATTTAGGCACAAAAATGGTAATACTTGGGTGGCCACGATTATACCTAGATAGATGGTGGTTATATGACCACTAAATTAGCAACTTGCTCGTAGTAATTATTTAGCTATAACTAGATAACTGATCATCCATGACAACTTGGCTATTATACGGCCAATGGACCATAGTGGATATGGATGAGCCACTATTCCTCATTTTTTCAATTCTCTATAAATTGTCTCAAAGCCTTATCTATATTAATCAGAGTCACTGGAGTTTCCTTAACAACTAGAATCTTCAGCTTAAAATGTATATTAAGTAGTACTATTTGCCTATGTAGATTTTTGTTTCACCTTTTGTGAAGAGTTTATATGGAAATAAAAAAAAACATATTATTACGCGTTTAAAATCTCGAAAGTTGTAACAAAACAAATCGTCACATACCAAAAAAAAGTGAAGAATTGTTAGTTTCAGTAGCTAGAATCCCTCGCGTAGTTACACATATCAATTAAAAAGACGTATGCATAGCCATGTACCCCCAACAAAGAAGAAGTAATGCCAACGTAACAGTTGTAAGTAGAATCAAACTAAGATAAATTTGTGCTCAAATGAGCTTTAGAGATTATGCAAAGATAAAAAATAGATTATAAATGGCTTATTAAAGCTTTATTCAAATGCATAAAAATAAAGAGGAAAGGAAAAAACTTTAGATTGTCTTCAAGATTAGTAAAAATTTGATTGATTCATAAAATGATAAGAAAGAGAGTTGTTTTTACAACTCTAAAGATTACTTATAGTGATCTCATATAAGACATATTTATATGGATCAATATTATGGGCTTGTGGATTGGGTTTCTTATGGACTCTCTACTAACATTCATACAAATTTTTGTTCGGTACCAACATCAAACTACAATTATGAGAAGTTTGAAACTATAACAACAAAAGTTAGAAATCCTAACCCATAAAACATATCCGACCCAAGCCAAAAATCAAAATTTCCGAACTCAAATTCCTTTTGAACAAGCTATACTACACCCTAGTCATTCCGACCCAAACTCAATTAAAAATAAATCAAATCCAAAGCCTTATAGGTTGGTTTGACTCGCTTGTCCAATATTTACGACGACAAAATTTGACTTTTTATTCCCAAAAACTTTGATATAGCAGAAAATACAAAAAGAGAAGAAAAAACGTGGGGTTGGCTGGGCTACAAGTCTAGATACTGGACCCATAACATTCCTTTCTGTAATTGTTAACAAAAACATGTCTAGATTCATTGTATCGTAAACAGAACATAAAAAAGGAAACGGTAGAGTTACGAAGAGAGTAGGATCGGCGTTAAATGCGGGATCTGTACGGAATTGCATAAACCACACAAATCCGTCTACATTCAATCATAACCACAACCATATCAAGATTCTCTTTGCTTAGTTGTTAGCCTAATAACAAAAAATCTTCCTCTTGTATTAATACGATTCTCGCATTGACACAAGAAGAAGTATCACATTCGTTTGTTTTCTTTCTACATTCCTTCTCTCTAAAGATCTCCGATTGTTTGGGAAACAAAAAAGAAAAAGAAAAAGAGAGAGAATGGTTTTGTGGGTATTTGGATATGGATCTTTAATCTGGAACCCAGGTTTCGAATTTGACGATAAGCTCATTGGCTATATCAAACACTACAAACGTGTCTTTGATCTCGGTATGACACAAAAACCCTTCCTTTTTTGGAATATTTTCATAAAGTTTCAGTCTTTTTATTTTTGGTTTTATAAAGTTTCAATCTTTTGTAAAGTTTATCCTTTTTCTTTTCTTTTTAAGCTTGCATTGATCATAGAGGCACTCCAGAACATCCTGCAAGAACTTGCACTTTGGAGGAGTCCAATGGAGCTATATGCGTAAGTTATAATTTAATTTCGTTAATCTTATGAAGAAAAAGAGAAGAAATTTGATGTTGAAATTGTTGATTTTGGGGCAGTGGGGTGCTGCTTATTGTGTTCGTGGAGGACCTGAGAAGGAGAAATTAGCTATGGAGGTATAAAGAATGATTCTTTGATTTATAACTTTTTTTTTTTTTTGGGTTAGGATCTGAAATTGATGGCTTTATGTGTGTTTTGTAGTATTTGGAACGAAGAGAGTGTGAATACGACTCGAAAACCCATGTGGAGTTTTACACTGTAAGAATCAAGAAACAACACATTTTACTATTGTTGTCTTTTCTTGATTTAGGATTTTTTTTCTTGATTTTGTTCTGTTTCTTGAATGTAGGAAACTGACACCTCCAAGCCAATCGTAACCGGAGTTATAGTGTATGTTTTGGTTTAAACAATCTTTTCTTTTATCATCCTTTGAATGGTTATAATTTGGAAGTTCCAAAGTTAAAAAGGCTTTTTGTATGTGTCTTTGTATAGATTTACTTCAACTCCAGATAAAGTGTCAAACAAGTATTACTTAGGACCGGCTCCATTAGAGGAAATGGCGAGGCAAATCGCGACAGCGACCGGACCATGTGGGAACAACCGGGAGTATCTTTTCAAGCTAGAGAAAGCAATGCATGATATTGGTATGAATTTAGATCAAAAGGGAAATAAATATTGTCACGGTATTGGTTTTTTGATGATTTTGAATGTGTGTGAAACCAGAGCATGAGGAAGAGTATGTGATTGAATTGGCGAATGAGGTGAGGAAACATCTTGTAAAAGAAGAAGATTTACCAAAGGAAGTCAAGGCATTGTTGAAGCCTGTGGTTGCTTCTCGTGTTCCCGTCAAATCTCAAGCTCGTTTTTCGACTCTTCAAGGAGTCTTTGCATCATGATAGAGACAAGAAGTTCATTGAGGGAGCTAACAACAATATTGTGGTGGATGAGGGATCCTTAATTAGAAGATAACGGATTTAACATGATATTTCCACTTATATTTGATCTCATTTTTAACTTTCAAAAGTTTGAATCTACAAAACCAAAGATCTTGTTTTTGTTTTCCCTTTTCATTTAATGAGAAATCATAACACCATGACCTAGTTTCTATATATGAGAATAATAACCAATCTTTAGCTCTGTCTATTAATAAACTAAGAGTTGGTTAACACCACAAAGGCATGCCTTGCATATTGAAAACAACTTATATTTCTCTATTAATTCACAGTGACCAAACATAAACTTTGAAGTAGGCATGAATAATCGGGCAATTCATCAGGGGCTTTTCTAGTCTTCTAATAAAAAATGACCACCAAAAACACCTAAAAACTTGTAGTCAAAAAGTTTTGGGTTTTTGGCCCGTAATCTTTTCAGACTAGGATCATAGCATTGTTTTGGGCCTTTGGCTCGTAATCTTTTCGAACTAGGATCATAGCATTGTTGTCGTGGCCTTGAAACTAATAATTTCTTTTCATCCAAAGGTCACACAGGTTCAACTAGTAGAGCTAACAATTCCGGATAAGAAGTGTGGGTTTTGGATTAAGACTCTCCAAGTTGATGTGTTAAGGATCTTGGATACTAAATTTATAACCAGTTTATAATGTGTTCAATGTATCTTGGTTTGATCTTCTTAAGTTGGTTAAGCTTATTCTGGTTTCCAAGCTTGATAAAGTTCCATTGAAAATATGTTAGGACACAATAATCAATAGTCAAGCATTTTAACATTTTGTTAATCATATTGAATCAGTTGCGGTTTCGTTTCTAATAAGTTTCATATGAAAAGGTGGGATGTCTCTTATGGAAATGTAACATTCGGTAGAATTATAATGTCAGAGGTTGTGACAAGTGGTATAAAGAAAGATTTCATGCAATGCGTTACTTTAACTTTTTGTGACAAATTAATTTTACACTAATTGTATTTTTATAATTTTTTTCATTTTTCTAAATAATGAATTTAATATTTTTGAATATTTAAATTTTGTTAGCTTATTATATATTTAAAATATTATTTTATTTTTATTTTTACATATAATGATTTTTCATTTTACCTTAATTCTTGAATAAAATACAAATGGAAACTGTTAAGAACTTAGAAAAAATGTAAATATAAAAATAACAAAACAAATAAAGAAGAAAAGAACATATTTTCTATTTAATATGAATGAATTTCAATATTAATGACTAATGAAAAATAAAAAAATCAATTGTGACAAAATATTTTATTTTCATTTTTACAGAGTTGGGTAATGATTTCATTTCTTAAAAGTAAATTAATGTTTATAAAATTTAAAATCTGACATTTTTATAAATAACAATTTTAAACATAAATGAAAAATGTTAAAAATATTGAAAATAAATGGAAAGTGTGATTAACAAAAGTAAAAAGTTGGCAAAAAGAAGAATTTTTTTTTTAAAATAAAAGAAAATGAAAGAAATCTAAAATTTTGAATGAATAAGGAACAAAATAATTTACTTTGTTGTAACAAAATCTTTCAAATTGATTTTTTTTCTTTTCTTTTTGGGTAATGACTGTATTTGATAATTCTTAAACTGTCAATTTTTTTTCTAATTTAATAAAAATGTTTATTTTCCATTTATAAAAAAAAAATGACTTTCCATATTAATTTCTTTTGTTAGAAACGAAAGGGAAAGTACTAAGGCTGCAAATGAAAGTCATGTTAGAGGAAAATAGAAAGTGTACTTATCATTATTCCTCTCATTCAACTTATTCATTTTGTTTACTTCCATTTACAGCCTAAAAGTTTTGAAGAAGATAGGAAGTGTAAATAAAAAAGAAGATATATTATTTAAAGTACTACATTTCAAATTTTATTTCCAAAACATTACTGTTAGTTTAGTTTTTGAAAATTACTATAAAAATTTTTGTTTTCCAAAGATATCAGAATGGTATACTCGATATACTATGTTCAATTGTTGATATACTAGGTTTGCTCGGCGTGTTGATTTTGTTTAAGGTGTATCTGATATGTTTTTGCTTGTGTTATTTGATGAACAAAAGAATGTTTACCTACAGCACTGGTCCGGAGGGCAAGCGGACAAAACTAATGTTTGCGGCGCTCATATCGACCCTCTATTTATTATAATAAATCAGTCCTCAAATTCTAAATTTTTTTTTAGTATAATGATCAAAATTTGGTCTATTTTTTATTTTTAGCTTGCGGCCCATAGAAATCAGGTCCGGCCCTGTTTACCTATTGCTTCACGTTGATGATATAGTTCTAAAACAAAATCGGTTAAGCGTGTTACTTTAACATGATATTACAATGGTACATTTGATATGCTATGTTGTTGGTTGTGTTTGTTTTGTTTGAGATGTATCTGATATGTTATTGTTCGTGTTATTTTGTGGACGAAAGAGAGCTTACATATTCACGTTGATGATATAGTTCTAAAAAAAAGGAAATAGTTAAACTTATTACTTTAATAGTATGATATTACGAAATAGATTTTGGCTCAAAAGAACATATAATTTTGGTGGAAAGTATAAAATTTGTCACTAATCAAAAACATAGTACTCACGACGGTGACAATGTTAATGTAACTGGTTTTTAATAAGCTATCTAAAGATTTTCATTGAAAACATTATCATAAATTTTTAATCCGAGTCAAAAAGTTATAATCCTGAAAATTTATATCCAAAAAACGAGATTGAAGTGAGTTTGAAGAATCTGCAACTTAGAAAATCATGGAAACTTTGGGAACTTAGAACTTAGGTATTGATCCGAAAACCTAAAAGATCTTTACATAACCTTCTAAATTAGAACAATAAGACAAAATATATCGAAGAAAAATGATATCCAAAATAAATGAATCAAAGATGCAATTAAGCGTATAACTTGAACACAATATTACAAAACAAAGTTTGGCCCGAAATAATATATGATTTTGGTTAAAAACGTTTCCAAAAATTAATATTAATCAAATACAAAGTATTCACGGCCGTTACTTGTTTCTACTAAAGTCTTTAATGACTTTTCACTAAAAACAAAATAAGCAACTCTTAAACTGAGGTAAAAAAATTTCTCATCCCAACATTAATATTCAAGAAAAAACAAATGAAGTGATCATGGAAAGTTTGCAACTACTATAGTCATAAAAGCCTTTGGAACCTAAGCTAAGTTACTGATATGTAAACCTAAGATAATCTTTGCATAAACTTCCAAATTAAGTCCATTACAAGAAAAAATATCGAAAAGGAAAGATCCAAACTGAAGAATCTAAAAAGCCGTTTAGTGTATTACTTTAGTACTCCCTCTATTTTTGAAAGATTGATGTTTTGAGTTTTTAATTATTTGGTAATACGTAAAAGCATAAAGTAAAATGTAGAAAATCAATCTTTCAAAACAAGGAAAAAATCCAAAACACCAATCTTCTAAAAACAGAGGGAGTACAATACTACGAAACAAAATTGGCGCGAAAGAACTTAGAATTCTTATAAGAATTTTTTTTCATATTTATCATTTTTCACAGAGTTTTCACGACAGTTACATAAATACAGTGATCCTTATGATAATTTTGGTTTAACTTACATATAATTTTCTCATTGAAAACAAAACGTGAAACTCTTAACTGTGCTAAATTTAATATCCAAGAAAAGAGAATGAAGTGAATCTAGAGAATATGCAACCACGACAATCGTAAAAGTCTTGAAAACTTGAGCTAATATTACTAATTTGGAAACTCAAACCGATGTTTACAAAATTTTCTAAACAAAACCATAGGAAATCGGAGAAAATACCGAAAATGAAGAAAACACGAAAGAACAAAATTTTTGGTAAGGAACAATTCAAAATTTTATTCATTCATCAGAAACAGAGTTCTCACGACCGTTACAATTTAACCTAACTCTAACTAAGCAAACAACATTTAACTGAAAACAAATGAAGACCGTTACAGTTTAACCTAACGATATTTCGCTGAAAACAAAATCAGAAACTTCTTAAAGCTAAGAAACTCCTAATCCCAAAATTGATATCCAATAAAACATCTCAAAACACTTATTACTACCAAACTCTTAATAGTTTCCGGTACATGTGTGGAAGGAAAACATCGCCGGCGGTCAGGGAACCAAATAAGACACGCGTCAAGATATAAGAGGTCACTAGGGTAAGGCTATGGTACTCGCTTCCCCATCAGATCCTACGGTAGTTCTCTCTCTCTCTCTCTCTCTCTCTCTCTCAAAAAGCGGACTCTTGCTCATCTTATTAAATCCGCTTAACTCTTTTTGGGTCCGCCCTTTCTTTCACATCCTTTCTCTCTCTCTCTCATATCAGGGGCAGGTCAAATACTTGTCTTTCTCTCTTTGTTTCAGTCAGATTACGACGACGAGCTCTGTAATGGACAGTGGTGGCGCGTACAACCCACGCACGGTGGAGGAGGTGTTTAGGGATTTCAAGGGTCGAAGGGCTGGGATGATTAAGGCTTTAACCTCTGGTAATTGTAAATCTAAAGCTTTTTTTTTTTTATATTCAAAGTCTGTGAATTTCCGAATTTTTTCTTCATTTTCTCTGTTCCATGCTTTGGTAAACTGAAAGTTTTGGGCTTTGTCTTAATTGCAGATGTTCTTGAGTTTTACCGACTTTGTGATCCCGGTGAGTGTTTGCTTCCAGATTGGTTTTTTGTGGGCTTAATTTTCCGTCTGTATTTTTGAAAATTTTATTCTTTGTGATTTATGTTGAGTTTAAGCATTAGGGTTCTTAGTTCCTCTGTTCTGGTTGTGAAGAAAATTGATTTCTTTGAATTGTGTGTTCTAGGCTTTTCAGGGAAGTGAATTGTTTTCGACAGAAACTGAGTCAAGTGTTGATTTTTGTTTGACTTTCAGATGATATTTTGTTGTTCAATTTGGTATGGATTTTCTTTGATGTGAAGTCAGGATTGGGACTTGGATACACTTTTTCCTTGGTTCATCATTTTAGAATTGTGAGATGTTTGAATAGTGTGAATACAAGGGAGGAAGAACAGATTAGAGCCTAAAAGGGGTTTGAGAGACTTGAAAGTGCTCTTTGATTCACTTTTGGGTTTGTTCTTGGTTCTGTGTCTTCATATTTTTGGTCATTGATGATTTGAACTGAACAAAGAAACAATTTTGATTATGTTCTTCACAATTTAGAGTATGAACCTGTCAGCTTGACGATTTCATTGCTTCTCTTGCGTAGCTCTATTGATGAATCGCGGACGCTAATTAGTCAGAGAATCATTTTGTGTTTACTTTATGTCATATGGCTTAGTGTTTTTGGTGCTCTTTCCATTAAGCGATTGTTTAATCACTGAATGTTTTGAAAAATGACAACTTGTGTATCTTCTGATTTGCTAGATGTTTTGTTTAAGACATGCAATCACTCTTGAAATGCTCTTTTCCAAATTAGGTTCATATCTTATAATAAAAGACAGTTTGGACTCTTTTGCCATAATTGAATGTTTCTTGGTCAAAGTTATGAACAAGGAATCAGTTTTGATTCTGCAGTTTTTGACTAGTTTACGTAATTGGAATTCGTAATGCTATTTCCTAATGTATTCAGTTTTCCTTTTTGCGATAATAGATAAGGAGAACCTGTGCCTCTATGGGCACCCGAATGAGAACTGGGAAGTGAACTTACCAGCTGAAGAAGTTCCCCCGGAGCTCCCAGAGCCCGTCTTGGGTATCAACTTTGCCAGAGACGGGATGCTCGAAAAGGATTGGCTTTCCCTTGTTGCTGTCCACAGTGATGCTTGGCTTCTTGCTGTTGCTTTCTTTTTCGGAGCCAGGTTTGGATTTGACAAAGCTGATAGGTATGTTTCTTCTTCTCACACTAGGGCCTTTTAAATGTCTAGAAGTTTTTGATTCTTATGCAGCTCACTGTGATTGATGTTCTTCCAACCTTTTGTTGCAGGAAACGGCTTTTCAATATGGTCAATGAACTCCCAACAATTTTTGAGGTTGTTGCTGGCACTGCAAAGAAACAATCAAAGGATAAGTCCTCTGTTTCCAACAATAGCAGCAACAGATCCAAATCAAACTCCAAGGTAAATAGGTTTCTTGGCTTCTTGCTTGAAACACTTCATCTTAGTGGACTACTTTTTTTGTCCATCTAACTAATTCCTTGTCCATCTCAATGTACAGCGAGGATCAGAATCGCGGGCCAAGTTCTTAAAGGCGGAGGAGGAGCCAAAAGACGAAGACGAAGAGGAAGAAGAAGGTGTTGAAGAGGAGGATGAGGATGAGCAAGGGGATACACATTGCGGAGCATGTGGTGAGAGCTACGCAGCTGATGAGTTCTGGATCTGCTGCGACCTCTGCGAAAACTGGTTCCATGGAAAGTGTGTTAAGATAACACCAGCAAGAGCTGAGCACATCAAGCAGTATAAATGCCCGTCTTGCAGCAACAAGAGGGCTCGTTCCTAAGTTAATTCGCCTTGGGACTCTGTGTATTTGCTTATGCATATGATGAACAGCTTAACTGTTTGGTTTAGATCAGATTTGTTGGTAAGACTAAGTTAAGCCTCTTCTTAGGAAGACATTTTAGTTATCATTGTTACAAATGGCGATTTGAGGGAACTCTGTGTTTTAGGGTATGATCGTTTCTCTGTTCTATGTTTGTTTATTAGAGAGGAAAACATTTCTTCTACCCAATCAAAGTTTCTGGTTAGCTTTGTCATTCAGTTTCTTCACTTTAACACAAGAAACAGAGAAACATTTATGATCATTTATGTTTCTTTGTGGCTAGGCGCTTCAAGAATTCGTAGGTAGTGATCATTGTTGTAGCGGACATGGACATGGAGACCCACCTTGGTCCTAACCCTCGGTAACAAACCCCGAATCCTCCTTCCTTCATTAAGCTCTTTACTGATTGCATCACTGTCATTGCTCGTCTCCTTCCGTTCTCTTCTGCGTCTAAGACTTGCAACCGTGTCTTGATTGTGTCTATCGGCATAGTTATTAAAGCTGAACAACCACTTGCTGCAGCTGCACTCATCGCTTGAACCATCAAATCTCCCTTGCGGCCATATGACCTAATTGACATTTGAGCTAAAGAATAGGAAGCCCACCATACTGCGCTTGAAGGCGCGTAAGTCAAGATAGAGATCCCGAATCCTCGGTAGAGCCCTCTTGGCCCATCTGCGTAAAGGATCTTTCGAAAAGCATCGAACCCATTTTTGTATCTGCAAGAATTCAAGGACAGATCACCTTGAACCATAAGCCGTTGACTCACGACATCAATCGGGGTCCAAATAATCTGAGCAGCCACGGCTGATGTCAAACCAGCTGCGCCATTGGCTACAGCCATAGCCGTTGTATCGGACAATCCTAACCTAACACTGGCTTGACCTACACAACTCTTGGTGATCTCTAACGCTGTCATATAGAGAGCACGAGCCGGGATGGTTCCAAGCAAAGATGTTCCAAAGCCCTTGTAAAACCCTCTTAGACCCTCGTGTCTAGCGATAGCCAGAGAAATGTTGACGCAGGAGACGCGGGCCGGGGAGACTTGTTGCCTTGTTTTGAGGACTAAGGTAGGGTAAAGAGTGGTAGATACACCGGAGAAGAGAGCAGCACCGAGGAAGAAAAACTTTGATTTATCAAGCATTTGCCAATCTATATCCTTCTTGGGCATATGTACTTGAGAAGATCTTTCCTTCTCTCTCATCAAAACACCTAAACTCATTTTTTCAGCTAATGGTTCCTCAAACCAATCAAGATTCTAACTACAAAAATGATCAAAAAGAGGTTCACTTCAAACAGTAAGTGAAGATCACTGAGAGATAAAAAAGAGATGAATGTATTGTGTGATTGAGTTGATCAAGAAAGAGGACTGATAAAGAGAGATGTGGTCTCTTGGATTGATCTTTATAAGAAGAAAATATCTGTTGGCTTTTAATCTATGAACTCTATTAGAGAAACTATACAGTTAAAAAACCAAAAATAGTGAAATAGAGAGAGAGCCAAAACGATGGGTCGTTTTTGGAGTGGCCTTTAAAGGACTCAAAAGGGTGGTATGGGACTGGACACGTGGAGAACCTTCGTTGGTTCAAGTTGGAGAAGCTCGCCGCTTTTAAGGTTACATAAGTTTGAGAGGAGATGGCTTCTGTCTGAATCGCCCACATGTTTCAATCATTCTGTGTCCGTTGATTTTCTCATTTAGTTTTCTGAGATATAATATATTTATCCAACTTGATGTAAACTGAAAAATGCAATTTCGTGTAACGTTAATAAAAAAAGTTTCAAGTGGTTTCTGTTTTTACTTTTTACCCATTCTCATGTTGCAAAATTGAAGACCAAAGGTAGAAACAAAATTTTACAACAATTAGGTGAGAAGAGGAGCCTAGTCTTCTAATACGGATTTCCTCCTGCGCGAATGCAACATCCCACCCAAAGCTCTGAACATTTTGGGTCCAAGAAAGGGATGAAATAGTATGCTTCTTTGTTTACGTCTTTGCCTACACTCTCTTTCGGGGAGTTCAGACGATTTCGGGTTATCGAGTTTGTTTGTTTTGGTGAACAAAGCGATGAAGAATCCTTCTATGTCCTCGACCGGATCCATCCTCAGTAAATGTTCAGCTGCAAGACAAAGCCGACAAGATCAACTTCTTAGAAACAGACTCAAATCAGGTGAAAGTAGATGGTAAGGGAGATATACTTACATCCTGCAAATACAGGGAGACCACGACGCTGCCATTGAGGAAAAGGAGTAGAGAGTTCGAATCCAAAGGATGTCGCCATAGGTAAAACTGATGAGACCACGTCTTCGTTTTCTATCTGGTGGATGGAGCATGTGCTGTATACTATCCTCTCAACCTGTGGAACTACATTGTATAGGCATTGGTTGAGTAATAACTGAAAATACATTGCTGTATGCATAAACGGACGGAAAATTTAACATGGATCAATGTGATTAGAAGATACATCAAAAGCTAAGTCTACTACCAGAGGAAATTTATGGACCATGGATGTATATTGCTTTAGCCAACATGATACAAGCATGTAAACTCACAGGAAAGTGCATGGGCAAGAGCTTTCTTCTGGAAAACAGCGAGTTTGTGCAGTCTCATGGAGTCATAGTTCGTGTTCTCTACATGGAATAGTGTCATAAAGGTTCAGAAACTATGTAACATAACAACCTCCCACACAAAAGAAGAATCAGTTAAAACCTGCTGAATGAGAGGGAAGAAGATGGTCCAAACGATCTGTAATGGTTCCAGAGCCAGAGCAAGAAGGATCCAACAATATAGCCCGAACCTACGATAATCAGAGCCACACATAAGCATGCAGGGCAATGGCTCAAATGACTGCATTTGCTTATGCTAAATGACTCTAGACAATTACATCAGATGGTTACTACTGTTCATTTCAGAGAGTGACTATCCACGGTAGACTATCAAAACACAAGACAATGAAGAAACTGGACTCGGACGATAGATATCCTAATTACAGCTAGCTAAAGAAGATCTAAACCTAAAAACATTGGTATGCAAACATTTCATGGAACTACAAGAAATAAAGATAGCCATACCACAGACTAAGTAATGCTTACCTTTGCAAAAGAAGGATCGTTTGGATTTAGGCCCAAAAAATCACCATGAAAGACTTCAATATCTACAAACTTGGGGTTAAGAAAAGCAATCATGGACAGACATGACTTGGGAAGCATTAATCCAATCAAATTTGTTCTTCAATTCCATGTAATTCACTCACTTGGAACAAAAGTATTGAACAGAAGCTAAAAAATTATACGTAAAAACAGGTAAGAGAAGGATACTGGTAGCACCAGACAGCTTTATAGTCTGTTCCAAACGTTTTACCCGTTCTTGATTTAGCTCGCATGCTATGATTTTTCCTTGTCCTTCCATAAGAGCAGCAAGATGAACAGTTTTGTTTCCTGGAGCTGAACAGGCATCAAGAACCTTCACAAAAGAGAAACAATTAAGCATGCTAACTAAGCAGACAGATAACATTAAGTGTCTTCCCCAATCACCATAACAAGCACCAAAATGCAAAATTCTATATTCATCTCTCCAAATGGAAAAATGTGGGTGAGAATGGTGGCCTACCTCCCATCCTGCTTCTGGCTGCAGTGCTGCTGCAACCATTGAACTTGCTTTTCCCTATAATTCGAAGGAATAAATATCAGTAATTCAGTAAACTTAACTACATATTAAACAGAATTTACAAAGAGTTCATCGTTTACCTGCAAAAATATACGCCCGTTCATAACCAAATGATGAGCATGCAAATCGCTGCCAGGGGGCATCACTAACAAGTCAGGAACTGTTTCATCCCTCTGAACCTGTTTCCGTGATGAAAAAACAAAATGCAAGAAAAAATGAAACCGGGAAACGAGCAGATTGTGACACCATAAAAAGAACAGTTCAGACTTCAGACATATTACACACATCCAAGATTTTAACTTCGTTAATTAAACGTGGATGGGAGAAAATTCCTCTGGTGAATGACTGGAATTAGAGCTCCCTCCCACAATCACTAATTCTAACACCCTTCTTTATCAAGTTACAACTTATCCTGTTTTTCAAGCTCAGGAAAGCTTAAAATGTTACCTTATAATGTTTTTCCAGCTCTTTTACTGCTGAATCTACATCCATCTTAAGTGTATTTACACGAACATAACGTGGTTTTAAATGACCTGCATCCAATTTCGAAATCAAGATACAAAAAAGAACTCAAAACACACAGAAAAAAAAGGTAACAAGTTAATGCTTAAGGTATCAAATACCCTTAAGCTGAGAAAGACCCAACAACTCATCTACGCTTTCGACTTTCTTTCTCACTAGAAGCGTAGCTAAACCCGAGAGTAGAGCATCTTTACGCCGCATAAGAAACTTCTCAGCATCACCAACTGATGGAGTGTCCTGCAATTACAAGTTCCCTTGAGTTATCTCTACTTCAAAACATCTAAAGATAAGAAGCAACCGATTCTCATATACAAAGCATTGCACAAAAATTGAGCTATTACCGTGCCGAAAAGGATATCGTAGCAAATAACGTAGACCAATGGCTCTTGCCTCTACAAAGGAAACACACAAAGAAAGCTAAGCATTGTCACAAGTAAGTGAAAACACAGCAAATCTAGCAATTACAGTGACCTAATACCTTCCATTTGCTATTCAATACATTAGCGATTTCCAGAACATCTTTTATCACATTAAGATCTGCATACATACAAAATTACTTCCCTTAAGCTTCCAAAAATCAATTTTAGCAATGAAGGAAGCATGATTTTTCTCTGTTAGGTACAAATTGAAGAAGAGAGTGCATACGCTTGAGCGTTTCGCAAACGAGAGCGAAGGTGGCTCGTTTGTTACGGACGGAAGGGGAGAAGACGAGTGACTTGATGGAGGCAACGGCTCGGCGCTCGGCGTCACCTCGGAGAACTGTACGGAGTACATTCGCAGCTTCTCTTCTAGCGAACAAAGCTGATCTCTCGGCGCCGGAAAACCGTGGCTTACTCGGCGGTTGCCGTTTGACTTTCGGCGGCGCGTTTGATTTGGGACGCGCCATGATAACCCTCAAAACCTCCACTCGCAAAATCTGAAGTAAAACCCATTCTCGTGCCTTTTGAGGGCAGGTTTAACGCACCGTTTTACAAAACCGGTCCTACTTTCTTTCATACCGCAAAATTGTTTTGTTTTGTTTAATTTCAGTGCGGTTTAGTGGATATTTTAAAAGTTGTTGTTTCAGAAGCAACTCAATATAAACCATTTGGCAACTTTTTTTTTTTTTTTTTTTTGTTAAATGGTAAATATTTCGTAAGAATGAAAACGTTTTAGGTTTACAAGTCGGAATTTGAAACCTAATGTAATGGTTTCATGGCAAAAAAAAAAAATTAAAAACATGGAAACATAAGCATGAACAAATTCCAGTCCGTCAACTTGACAGAAACACGAAGTTAATGGAGATTGCCGAAATGATGACGATGTCTCTTGTTCGTGCTAATTCAATTGCTGGAGATGAAACAACCTTGGTATAACAAATAAATCGTACTTACTTAGCTCCGAGATAGTAGAAGTCGTTCATTGGAGGCCCATCAAAGGATTGTCAATGGCGAACACCACAAAATCCTCGAGCACATACTCCTCTCGCGTCATGTGCGAGTGGCTCTTATTAGGCTTGCAACTGGGAAATGTGATAGATTAAATGTTTCGAAAGCAAAAATACAATAGATAAAAAGATAAACCACATATGGTTTTTTTGTGCAACAAACCATAGATGGTTAAAGGAACAAATTAAGGATTCTATATACAAGGATCACGAGACCTCCCAAGTTTCCACAACGAAAAACAAGAGGGGTACGGGGAGAATGGTCAGCAATTGCAAATACTTTTTGGAACTAAACAACCATTAAACTGTGGAAGCCTTCCTTAGTCCAATGGTTTGATAAAGGGATCACCAATGCTTCTACACTAGCATGTATGAAGTTTGACTCACAAAGAATACAAATTAATAGATGCAAAATTTACAGGAGATTTTTCAGCGTAGGACAAGGAAAGTTGTTCAAAACGGTTCTATGTGTCAAGACTAAAAAAAAATTCGGTTGTATTATCGTTCGTGTAATTGTTCTCATAATTTGTAATGATTTATAAATCTAGACGATTAAAAAAACCGACCATTAACCCTTAGTTGTTCATGGAAACTTGACCCAACTCCTCGAACCAAGCACACACCAATAGTTGTTGTATGCTTTTAATTCATCACAATATATCAACTTACCTCTTTTTCTTGTTATCGTGGATGATCCGGACGAATTCAACTAATCATATGGATATGTAAGTTTGTGGCCATCACATGCATATTTTGTTAAACATCTGGACTTGAAAGATCATAACCTCTGACACTACTAGTGTAGATCCCATATAATCCAAATTCCAAACAAGCACAAAGCCTAACTTAAAAATAATGCTCCAAGTTCTGAACTTAAATCGAATATGAACTTCAGCAAGTTTACGCCATGAAAACTAGATTGTTATATTTCCATCGCTAATATTTACTCTACTGAGAAGAATTGAACCTAGGGCCTCTCAAATACTTTGCACATGGGTATGAAAATAAAATTTTCCCTACCGACAGGAGTAGATAACACTAGACTAAAAGCCTCTCAGCATCTCATCTTAACTTCATGCACATGTTTTAAAAAACATGGTTGGTTTATAAGTTTTTTGGGATAAAATTGTCGCTGTTGTTGTTTTATAGTTTTTTTTTTTTTTGGTAAACTTTTATAGTTATTAAATTATGTAACTACTTATCCATTATTTGATTAGCTCACTGATCGGATTCCGTTCGTGTCACCGGCTAAGGTTTTCAGTTTTGTTTAAAACAGATATCTGGGAATATCCGGATAACCCCATTTGGGATATTTAAAATTTTAAGGAGCAAAGCAAATTGAAAAATTAGAGATCCGGGGGAAAACGAAACGGATCACAAGATCTCAGCTCTGTGTTCAGCCCTAAGCAACACCATTTGCACTATATAATCCGAGCACATACCAGATTATTTTCTAATACAAAGCTAAGCACTGCGTAAGTTAAGTTATTTCCAATCACGGCTTAGTGCATAAATTATTACTTAATTGGGAGAACGAAGAACCTACATGGAAAGTCCTGCTTGACTGGAAAATTCAAAGCGTTTACCCACCAAAAAGATAAGGCAACCAAAAATTGGAAAATTTAAACTCACCAGTCTAACCCATAGAGAAAGTCTTGTGTACTGTCATGGTATTCCAGTCAACGATGTCTTCATTGCTTGTTGAAACCTTTTATACCTTTTATTGGTTCGTTTTGCGAATTTAAATATACGTCATGATACTAATACAAATTACTAACGATACTGACACAACTTACTGGACTATTTATCCTAATCAAAACGTTTTAATTTGAAACATTTCTTTTTCTGTCAAGAAATACTAATCTCATGTTGTTACGCCATGGATTTGGCCCAAAGCAAAATTCTACTCCCAGCCCATCAAACAGGAAGGCCCAACTCATTATTTTATTAACTAAACTTGGTTACTTTAAATCCTAGTATAGTTACTTTATGCTCATTAAGGGTTACTTTATGAGCACATAGTTAAAATGTAACCATAGGTATCAAAAGCCCTAATCCCAATGTACTATATATAGTTGTACCATCATTTGTGTACAACTAAGGTGAAATACACTACACTTTTTGGCAAATACATATTATTCTTCTCTGAGCACACTCGATCTCCTAAGGACCCATGATTTCCTCTCGGTTACTGTTCATCCGAGCGGGCTCTTACATTCTCATCAAAGGCTTTCCTCTTTGATATGCTCAGGTTTTACCCGAAATAATCACTGCAAGTGCACAGGCACGCAGTAGTATATTCAGGGATCGAATCCACAGAGATCAAGTGTTACGCAACAAATTATATACTATTGAACTAAGCTAAGCAGGAAACAAAGATGGGTGATTGTTATCAAATTGAAAGACAAGATTGCAAGTAAAAACGATTTAAATTCAGATAAATAAAAGTGCTAGGCATTAGGGAATTCTCAGGAAATCACATTCATAAACCAGACAACTATTCAGATTCTAATATGCATGCATCTTAAACTCAAACACTGATATAAATTGCTCCACTTTCGTGATAACAATTACTTTCCCTAGAGATCCGAGTGCCTAAACTTTTGGAATGGTCACGGCTATCCTAGACAAGCATTACAGTTCAGGTTTGATCAGTTCATAATACTCTATAACTAACCTTTCGAATTGTTATAACGCATTACTCATTAACAGTAGTTCTAGCAATACACAAGCTTTTGGAATGTGTATCAACCTAAGATCTAGTGATTAAATGGCCAGTTCAATCCTAGCATTATGCCTAACAGTGATGAAGATGGTAAATAATAAGTAATCTATCTGTGTCTGATTTAATCTGTGAAATCCATTGAAAACCCTAAAACCTAACTAGAGAACTACTCAGACATGATAAAAGACAAAGCAAAAACCATGATTGAAAAGAGCATAATCAGTATAATAGAAATAAGAAAAGGTTTAGAAATCTTCTCCAAAGGTAGGTGAGATCTTCTCCTTGCTTACAAAAACTTCTGAATAAAAGTGATAAAAGAGGCGGTCTCTAATAAAAACGAAGCCCTATGGGTTTATATAAGATAAAACGGAAAAAGGAAAATTCCTAAAAATCTGGGGACTGGACCGGTCGGTCCAGTTTCCAGAATCAAAAGTCTTCACGTCTGCATGTGTGGACCGGCCGGTCCTGGGTGTGGACCGGTCGGTCCGGTTTCCCGAGGCTACCAATCTTCATGTTTTCAAGTAGAATGGTCGGTTTTCAAGTAGTCCTATGTGGACTGGCCGGTCCCAAGTCCATAAACCTCCAGTTTTCGCCCAAATGCTTGAAACTCGTCCCCAAACGCATGCGGTTCCAAATCTTGAAGTATGGACCTAAATCTCAACTCAAAACAACTCAAAGACTCTGAAAACTCGTTAAACTTGTGGTTAGGAACGTCCAAATTCACGTTATATCAACTCCCCCAGACTTAGATCTTTGCTTATCCTCAAGTGAAGGCAAACTAGAAATAAGCTCAAGGAAGCTATAAAAACCAAAGTAACCTTTGTGAGCTGAATGCAATCCTTTAGGACCCCACAAATGTAATGCTAACAACCCTGAAAACTCATAAACAGATCAAAAACCAAGATGGTACTTCATGTACTTTGCCAAATACATAACAATGTTACCATACTCTAGTTCCTATGTCTCAGCGACTCAACACCATGGTCCATAAATCTTACCAAAGGGAAAATGTCCGTCGCATAAGGGTTAAGGATTTGGGCTATTTAGTGGTGGTGTGAAAGTGTTTAGGCTAACCTCAGTCGCGGCCGAATGCAAGTCATGGCACAAAATCCCAAGAGAACTAAATCCAAAGATGATGCACAACCTTTCAAACTTAAAACCTTCTATTCTTTTTTAGATGAAAACTTTCTACTTATCTAAATAATTAATGCTACGAATAAGAAATAGAAATGTGCTTATAAATATGCATGTAAAATCTGAGGCTTTATTCTAATCCCTTTCAGCACACTATATAAATAATTTCTTTTATATATATATATATATAACCTTACTTTACACCTTGTTCCTAAGCACAATCAATAAAAAACGAAAAATAAATAAAGAAATGAAGGTTTAAAAATCCTAAGCAGAAAGTTTTGAAGTGGTACCAAAAGGTCTTTAGAATGACAGGCTTGCCGGACTACGTCTCCGGAGTTTTTGCGCTTGAGTGCATGTCAATGTCTTCAATAAAATGCATCAGGTTTGAAAGAAAGGTTAAGGTAAGGGTGTGGTACCAGACTAAAAGTGAGTTTGGCCATTAGGAGTCCTGAACAGAGGATAGTGTTTGAAAAAGGATAGGACTCCTAACGTGGTTGATACTTCTTATGCGATTTCGAATTCCCTGAGTTAAGAAAACAGACAATAGTAAAGAGTGTAAGCGTTAGCTTTCAAGGAGACGGAAGCCTTCTGGTAACACTGATCCGCCTAAGGCTTTTTTAATCTTCCCATTGCTTTGGTTTGTCACTGTTAATCTTAAAAAGGTTAGCAAACATCATGTGGTCCTAGAATTGCATGCATATCACAAAGGTTTAGTATAAACTGAAAATAAGAAAATAAAAAGCATAATTAGTACTAATAGTACTTCCCCCCAGACTTACTTCACACCGATCCGGTGTGAAAATAAATCCAAAGGAAAGACTATTAAAAGAAAGAAAATAAAATGAAATGAAAAGAAAAATTAAGAAAAACTAACCCAACGAGCGACACTTTTTCCCGATCAGGAAAACGCTAACCCCGTGAACACGGATAATCCCGCTCTCGTCCCCAGCGAGCACAACCTACCCGGTGATCCGACTACAGCCCCCGACAGAGTCGAGCGGCCAACCGCCGCCTCCTCGGTCTTTGAGAGGATCGAGCATCAGACCAGTCCTGGAGACGACCTATCTCCGCTCCCGGATCGAGCATGCTTCGAGGAGAGTAAAACCGACACGCGGAAGCCCAGAGGAGTCCAAATGATCATTGGAGGGTTCGACTCAACTCATAGTTCCGTCAAATCCCTCAAATAGCACGACAAGAGGGCGAGAGTCAATCAGAGCCACCTCGCAAGAAACAAGACAGATATGCCGATCATCTTCAGCGAGGATGATACAGAGCACCCTGTCATGCCCCACATCGACCCACTCGTAGTCACACTATAAATCGACGATTGTGAAGTGAGCAGAATCCTAGTCGACACTGGGAGTTCCGTTAACCTGATCTTCAAGGAAACCCTAGAGAAAATGGGGGTACCGGTCGATCGGATCAAGCCAGGCTCTCAGCCCTAGACAAACTTCGACGGCATAACCACTATGGCGGTCGGATCGATCAAGCTAACCGTGTATTCGGGTGATATCTCCCGAGACACAAAGTTCATGGTTGTAGAAAGACCAGCTGTATACAACGCGATCATGGGAACCCCCTGGTTATTCTCCCTCCGAGCGATAGCTTCGGTCTACCACCAATGCGTTAAATTCCCAACCTCAGCCGGAGTCTCCACTATCCGAGGAAGCCAAAAGATGGCCCGTACGTGTTTCACCGCCGAGAAGCATCTACGAATGGCTAAAATCAATATAAATCCCATCGACGAAGCCAACTCCCCCCGAGCACAAGCAGGAGTCTACGACCCAAGTGGACATCGATCAAGCTCACCATGCTCGCAGGATAAGCATCGGATCCGAGCTCGACGCGCCCATTCAAGCCGAGCTGATTAGCTTCTTGGCCAAGAACATCAACACTTTCGCCTGGACAATCGACGATATGAAGGGCATCAGCCCGAGTGTCACAAGCCACGAACTCAATGTCGACCCGACATACAAGCCAATCAAGTAAAAGCAAAGGAATCTTGGACCCGAGCGGGCCAGAGCCGTGAACGATGAAGTAGCTAAACTCCTAGAAGCTGGGTCCAGTACCCCGAATGGTTGGCCAACCCAGTCGTCGTCAAGAAGAAGAATGGCAAGCGGAGAGTTTGCGTAGACTTCATCGATCTAAACAAGGCATGCTCTAAAGACAGATTCCCGCTCCCGCACATCGATCGAGTGGTCGAGGCCACAACAGCCTATAAGCTGCTCTCGTTTATGGACGCATTTTTGGGTTACAATCAGATTCCGATGCACCCCGATGACCGCGAGAAGACCGCATTTATCATTGATCGAGGAACGTATTGCTACCGAGTCAAGCCCTTCAGCCTAAAGAACGCTGGAGCGACCTACCAACGTTTAGTTAACAAAATGTTCGCCAACCAGCTGGGCGACACCATGGAGGTCTACATCGATGACATGCTGGTGAAGTCCTCGAAGGCAACCGACCACGTCAGCCATCTCGAAGATTGCTTCAAAATACAAAACCTCTACGGGATGAAGCTGAACCCAGCAAAATGCACATTCGGGGTTACCTTCGGAGAGTTCCTCGGTTACCTCATAACCAAACAAGGAATCAAGGCAAACCCCAAGCAGATTTCAGCGATCAGGGACCTCCCCTCCCCGAGGAACAAAAAAGAAGGTCCAACGCTTAACCGGTCGGATCGCCGCGCTAAACCGTTTCATCTCCCGCACGACTGATCGAAGTTTACCTTTCTAACAACTCTTGCGAGGAAACAAAGAGTTCATCTGGGACGACGACTGCAAAAAAGTGTTCAAAGACCTGAAGTCGTACCTAACGACGCCCCCAGTCCTGGCCAAGCCTGAGCCAGGAGAAACCCTATTCCTTTACGTATCAGTAACGGACGCGGCCGTGAGTGGGGTTCTCGTCCGAGAAGATCGAGGGGACCAATAACCCATTTTCTATATCAGCAAATCCCTCAACGGCGCTGAATCACGATACCCCGTATTTCCAGTCCTTTACCATCGCAGTCATATCTTCCCAACCGCTCCGCACAATTCTGCACAGTTCGAGCCAGTCCGGACGTATGGAAAAATGGGCAATCGAACTCAGCGAATACGATATCGAATTCAGGAACCGGACCAGGGCCAAGTCGCAAGTCCCCGGATAAGGATATGCTCGAGCCGCGAAAAGCCGAGTGGACCCTTTATATCGACGACTCCGTATCGCGACAGGGCGTGGGAATAGGAATCCACCTTACCTCTCCCATTGGGGAAATTCTCGAACAATCGTTCCGACTGGATTTCCTCGCCACCAACAACGAAGCTGAGTGGAAAGCCCTCATCGCTGGGATACGACTAGCCAAGGCAGTCGGAGCACGAAGAATCCATGCCTACAGTGACTCCCAGCTTGTAACGAACCAGCTTAACGGCGATTACGACACAAAGAGCGAGCAGATGGAGGCATACGGGAAATTAACCGAGGACCTGATCCTCTGGAACTTGGACAGCTTCAGAATCACCCAGATCCCCAAAGCGGAAAATGCCGACGGCGACGCACTCGCCACGTTCGCCTCAAGCTCAAGGTCCGAAACGAACCGCACCATCCCAATGGAGATTATCTCGGATCCTAGCATATCCCTACCAAGAGGTAACAGCAGGGTTATGGCCGTCACCGGCGACGATGACTAAGGACCTCAACCCCCAGAAGAGACCTCGTCCACGATAAGAAGGGGCTCTGAACGGACGAACTTGATGGAGTCTTGTTGTCGCTTCGAACAACTCCCCGAGAATCAACACAAAGGATACCTTTCTCACTCACCTACAGACTCAAGGCGATGGCCCCAACCGAAGCCAGCGTACATAGTTTGCGTTGGGAAGCCATGCCTGGCAACCCCGACCATAATGACCAAATGCTTCTTGACAACTGGGATTATGTCGAGGAGGAACGCGACGCGGCGCTCCTCCGAATCCAAAACTACTAACAGCTGGCGGCCCGATACTACAACAAGCAGGTCCGGAGCCGGAGTTTCGTCATCGGTGACCTCGTATTACAAAAAGTATACGAGAACACTAGGGAGCAAAATGCCGGGAAGCTCGGAGCCAATTGGGAAGGCCTGTATCAAGTCCACGACATCATCCGTCCGGGCGTATATCGACTGATGACGACGAGCGGAGCAGCCCTCGAGCGATCCTGGAATGCAATGACGCTCAAACGCTACCACTACCGCCTCGACGTGCCTGCAGGATCTGAACCTCCTCGAAATGTCACCTAACAACCGTCCATTTAAAAAAAAAAAAAAAAACTAAGCATCATATGCTTCTACTCGTTTATGGATGAGTCGCTCATCTCCGGATGACTTATCTAACTACTACTACTCGCTTTTGTGATTCTCATCCTCGGATGAATTATCTAACTCCCGCTTTGTAACTCGAACTACGTTTCGGCTTGATCCCTATTTAAAGGGAACGTAGGCAGCTTCCCCGGAAGTCTAGCTATAATAAACAAAAATAAACTTCTAGATATTACCACCGATCCGTTCGAACTCTAAAAAGCTCTGAGCTCATTTACATCGATACTCTGGCCAAGTACTCGATCAATAAGTCATACTCGGGAGGACCACCATAGCTAAACCTGAGTAGGATCAAGCACGCGTCTCACATAGATGCAATAGTGAAATAATCTACTGGCCAAACTCGGAAAGTCCACCACAACTTGTTCGAATAGGTCAAAAAGCAAGGCCCAGTCCCGCATGAGTCTCTAAGAACGTGTAAGAATTTTAAGCCGAACACTTCTTGCCCGCTTAACCACGAGACGGGCTCTAGTCGTAAGCCGGGTCCCGACCCGCAAACAACTCGGTCCGACCACTCCATCATGCGAGCTCGGTCGGATCAAACCCAATCAAACTGCAGATCTGCTCCCTAGGTTCTCAAAATGCTTAAGCTGAAAAACTTAACCGCATAAATAAAAATTCTGGATTTCGATTAGAAAAACCCGGGGACCTACCCCCGGGCAAAACAAAAGTCATAAGTACATCAAATACGCCACAGACGGCTAAACCTCAAGGAAAGGAAACATCAAATAAATAAAAAAGAGAAAAATATTCAAAGATTCCTAGAAGCTAGAAGAATAGAGAGCACTGACGAGTGCAATACTCCCTAAGCCGCTCTCGCTACTGGCCGCATCCGAGCGGAAGGATCAGGGACTTCCCCCAACCGCCATGTCGCAACCTACAGACTCGACCGTCGCCCGCCTGGAAGAAGACGGCCTCGCCCTATCGACACTTGGCGTAACAGACAACCTTGGTACGCCCCGAGCTAGACCTGCGCCCTGGTACGAATTATCACCCCCGTCCATTGCAGCTCGTTGCTCGTAGGAGAAGCTTTAATGATCTGAAGGATCATTCCCGACCCCGTCGTCAGCATCCTCGGGCGAATCAGACCAACAACTATCGAAGGTCTCAGCAGTTCAATTCCCTTTGGTCCCATACTCCTCAGGTCTGAGCGGGGAAGATGGACAGTCAAATTCGAAGCTACTCGGGAGGATACAAGGTCCCGGAGTAAACGAGTATTCTCGGTCGGAAAAATCTGTTATCTCCTTCTCCCCAATTTCCCTTACGAGTCTGTCGTATTTGGCCTGAACTCGAGCCCTATCCTCCGGGAAGATCACCATTCGGTTAGCCGCCATCAGATCCATGTCATCGAGCTGGGTTTTAACCTGACTAGCCCAGCTAACAAGGCTGAGATAGTCCCTCTGCTCCAGAAAATGTGCTCGTTCCCTAGAGAGCGACGCTTGCGCCAAACCAACAAGCCTGGTATGAGCATGTTCGACGGCCGACCTAGCGCATGCGCGCCCATAATTTCGTCTGGATGCACGAAGGCGGGACATCTGGGACTAAATGTGATCAACCAACTCAGAGTTAATGCGCTCAACGGCCTCAAGACGTGTCTTAAGGTTTCCATACTTCTGCTCGGCCAGACCCCTCAAGTCAACCTCTTGTCCGACCATGCGATTGAGCTCTCTCATTGCGGCGTCCCGTTCTGCCGTATATCCCCTTAGCCCCTCTAGCTCCGTCGTAGGGCCGCCTCACGCCCTAAACGATTCATTCTCCTTTGTTAGAGAGACCATTTCCCTTTTTAAGGATATATTCTGGAGACTCGTCCTCCATCGTCTCTGGCTCCCGGCGGGCCAATCCCAGGGGTTGAATCGACGAATCGCCGGCAACCCAAGCAATCTGGGCGCTCTCGTCCCTCGACCGTTTCCTCGAAACTGTCCCGGTTGCTCTCGGCGACCCAGCAGAAGGCCTGTCAGGGGTGCCGACCCCGTAATCAGGAGTAGAGGACCAGCTTGGTTCACCGGATGATCTACATATAGCCGATGTCGCGATCCGGTCAGGGTTGCTAAGCCAGAGAGAGGAAATCTTGGGTCCTTAGGAGATCGAGCGTGACCATAACCACTCTTTTCTGCGTGTGTGAGACTCCGCGCCCTCGGAGCGATGTCTTGCCTCCCTCGTATGCAGCTGTGACGCGCCAGCATCATCGCACGATTCGCCGGATTCGTGATCAGGATCGGCGACATAAGAATATGGAACCAGAACATCCAACGGAACCAATCCATGATGACCTCTTCGAACCAACACGACGTCTTCAGAACTGGAGGAAGAATCGCTCAAAGGGATGATTAGGGGAAGAGGTAAAATGGTCGCAAAAGGAAGAAAAGAAAAGCGGGGAGAAGACTGAATTTCCCTTTTAAGCAGAAAAGGATCGCAAGTGCTGTGAGATATGAAGAAGTAACGCAGTTATCTACATAGGAAGCCGATGAGGAATACGAAGTGGCGCATCTAATAAAGAGCAGGGTCAAATGAAGTGCATGTCGAGGAGTTAAGACAAAGCGTTAGAACCCTACAAATCCCTTGGTAATCGCGCAAGGTATAGTCATCGCCAGGGCGGGAATCGAGGAAATATCCTTCAAGTCCCCTCATCGTTATGTTTGGCACTCTTTTCCCTTAGTAGTGGTTTTGTCCCAAAGGGTTTTCCCTACTAAGGTTTTAATGAGGCCATCATCTTGATTCTCCAAGTTCACACTTCACCTTGTTGTGTATGAACTTGAGGGGGAGTATTGAGCAAGATGAGTGTGTGAGGATTATCAACCAAGGATCGCTTAAATACCCCCCTTACGCAAGACCAGTCGCGCCTACGCACTGACGCAAGCCGACGTACCCAGGTCGTCTGAACGAGCGGGGAAACCCCCGGGAGAAAGCACGAGCCTAACCTTCTTGCTCTCATGCCTGCTCGCTTATTTCTGACGAACTCAGCAAGCTCGATTCGCCGACTCGGGGGGGGGGGGGTGGCTACTGTTACGTCATGGATTTGGCCCAAGGCAAAATCCTACTCCCAGCCCATCAAGCAGGAAGGCCCAACACATTATTTTATTAACTAAGCTTGGTTACTTTAAATCCTAGTATAGTTACTTTATACTCATTAAGGGTTACTTTATGAGCACATGGTTAAAATGTAACCATAGGTATCAAAAGCCCTAATCCCAATGTACTATATATAGTTGTACCATCATTTGTATACAACTAAGGTGAAATACACTACACTTTTTGGCAAATACATATTATTCTTCTCTGAGCACACTCGATCTCCTAAGGACCCAAGATTTCCTCTCGGTTACTGTTCATCCGAGCGGGCTCTTACATTCTCATCAAAGGCTTTCCTCTTTCCATTTATCAAAGAATCTCCGAACCTATTACAAATTTAGTGTCGAACTCAATCTTGAGTTCAACACATATCTCATCAAGAGATGAATGAGCATAGATGAATATCTATAATAAGAAAAAATTCATAAAAATACTCGAAATAAATTCTTATAAGCTTTTTTAATACCTAGAATGTTTCGTAATTCAGTTTAATGCTTCAACTAATTAATTTGATCATTTTAATACATCAATTCCCAAAACTGTACCCATTTTACACCTTGAAAATAAGAGTAAAATAAAAAAAAGAGTAGCCGTGGACCAAGAACAAGTCAACCACAAGTCTTTGTAAAGGAATAAGACCAAAGATGTATTGAACCACCCATCTTCCTATGTAAGTTTCCTTAAGACCATGTACCCATAAGTACACATTATTTAACATTTACCTTTGAAGCTTCCTTTCGAAGGTTAATTTCAAACCCACAAAGGGAAAAATTTAGGCACTCACACACATTATTATTTGCATAAATAATATTTTTGAGTATGAATGATGGTGCAGAGACAAACTTGGCGAGGAGTTTCAGCGATGAAACTCACTCAGGGTTCGAGCTATCGGAGCTATGCTTGTCAGATGAATGGATGGACGACGATCTTGTCTCTGCGGTTTCCGGTATGAATCATTCTTATGGTTATCAAACCAGTGATGCTGCTGTCTTCTTCTCAGGTTCCTCTAGTAGTTTGATTCATCCTGAACCTCCATTTACCAACGCTTCTCTTGCCGCTACAGCCCCTCCTTCTGCCAGTAAGTTCCTCTTTCCTTCTGTGGAAACGATATAAGGATAGATTATCCTGTTAGATGTTGATGTAACACACTTGAGAACCGAATAGTTGGTTGTGATCTAAATTCAGATCTATATAGGTCATTGAGGGCTAGATTCAAAGAAAGTCTTTGAAAAGTATAGACATAAGCCCCTGAATCAACATAGCATGTATATATGGAGTTTATAGGTCATTCTATGCTGAATCTGTTTTGTGTGTGTGTGTGTGTGTATTCCTTATGTAAGTGAACCAAATCAATAAAGAAAAGAAGAAAGTTAAAAAGAGAGTTGCATTCAAGACACGGTCCGAGATAGAAGTGCTTGACGATGGGTTCAAGTGGAGAAAGTATGGTAAGAAGATGGTGAAGAACAGCCCAAATCCCAGGTAACATTTAAATTTGAGCTAGTACCAGTGAGGTAGTGATTATTCTAATATTTAAAGAAGCAAACCAAATGTGAGAAAACAAAAGCTGGGAAATAAGATACCTGTTAGAGTTGAACTCTGTTTTTTGGACATTGCAAATCCCTCACTTGTGACCTGAATATCAAATGAACCAAAAGTACTAGTGGTTTAATTGCAATAATGATTTTTATGTAAATTGCAGAAACTACTACAAATGTTTAGCTGATGGCTGTCACGTGAAGAAAAGGATCGAAAGAGATGGAGATGATCCGAGCTTTGTGATAACAACTTATGAGGGCTCCCACAATCACTCAAACATGAACTAAGGTTCTCAAGAATTTATTAACCTGTCTGTTCTTCCTAAATATATGGCTGCTCAGGCCAAGATTACGTAGTCTGAGAAAAGATATTGAAACCATGCTGAGATGGATCTTCTAGTTCCTTATATACAATGTACACTGGTTGACAGGTTCACAAATTTTGATAGATTTATGTATGACATTATGAATATGTACTACTTCTATAGCGTCTCATTTTGTTACAAGCGACAATCGGTGGAAATATAGTCGTGAGAACCTCATATCATGTCATAATCTAGCAATCTTGGAATATCAGTGCAAATGTAAGCAGAAACTTATCAGATGAACTCCTAAACCATTGATGTACACAATGGCATCTTACCAGGCATGCACAAGGAAGAGATAGGATCACATTTCAATTAATACCTGGAAAACGAGCCATTACTAGGAATTACCTTAATTTTAGCCTTGGCCATCCTGGAGTGAGATGGAGATCAAGTTTCTCCTACGAAGCATTTGAATCTGGCGTTGAGATCATCATAGTGACTCCTAAAAGTAGTATTTACACTCAAGACAGAAAATCATCAACATATATAAAAGACAAAAGCATAGACCAAAGACAAAGACCTTGATTCAGCAAATTTATATTTATTTATTTACCAAACACTTTGATAAAACTGGTGACATCCGAATCTACTTATTTCAATTAGCAAAAAGGGAGATAGAAAAACATTTTCCATCATGATCGAGACTGCTCTTGCATCAAACTTGCAGCTTCTTAAACAGAGAAGAAACAGAGGTATAAATAATATATGGATGAAAATGCTACTATAACAATCTTTATGTTATTTCGTTCGAGAATATCACGTCTGAATTTCTTGTGAAAGGAAGAGAGGCAGAAGAGCTACTGAAATCACCTTCATGATTGTGTCTGTCGGTTGTTATACTCCACAATGTCTCTAAGCTCTTTCTGGTTGCTTGTGGGTTCGATGCAATGATCGCATTTGAGTTTGCATCTTCACATTTGATGGTTTTACCAGCACCACTGGCAAGTAACCAACGGGATCCAGACTGTTGCTGTGATTTTGTACCCCAAGGATGGGCTAAGCCAGGCTCATTTTTCAAACCCGCAAGACCGACGTCAGTGATTCTCCACAAATGTGTATTATTTTCATAAGGTTCCTTAGTTCTTCCTTCTTGAGCCAAACTACAAACAGGTGAATCTGAGGAAACGAAAGACCACTCAACTTGAATCAGCGCAAGCATAGATGCACCAACAGGTTCATTATTTCGTAACGGATCTCTAAGCAACACTCGAAGAGCAAACGTCAACTTGTTCCCAAAGGTATGACCCTTTCCACTAGAAGCTTGATCTTGATAGGCATGGTTCACTGAGTCTATTTTTCTTATTTGCTCGCTACTTTGATCACCGTTGAGTAACGTTCCATGGTCAAGCATTAACCACTCATCCAAAGTTAAGGAACGTTTAATCAACTCTAAAGCCTCAGACTGATCCATGGGGTTTGGTGCAATGACTGATGGTGGATCTTGGTCTGACATGCTGCATTGAATCTTTAATCCTTCTACCGAGAGAAGTTCTATCTCATCTAATGCTAAGGAAGCCAGAGCTTCAAGAGGTACATAACCTGAACACATATTGGATCCAAAGCCCTCAAATTCTTCTTTAGAAGTAAACAAATCCAGCTGTCCTGATGGTTTCTGAACCTCGGCACATTTACTCTTCTCAGAACAATCATGTACAATTCTGCAGGTCCAATGAAACAAAAAAATGACAACTATATCTTTAGAATAAACTTGTAAATTAGAAATATAATGCTTAATGTATCAACATAGTGGATAGCATCTGCACCTCTCAAATCTTGCCTCCTCGATAACTTCATGTATTGTCTTTCCCATAATATCTTCTAAAGGCAATAATGCATTCACTTCAGAGCAAAGTCCTTCAAATCCAGAAGCTGCCAAACTCTGCAGTATTTCAAGGACATCAGAACCTAATTCTGATACTAGCACCACCGGGACTGAAACTTGCATGATCAGATGTGATGCATCCTTACACTTTCTGAACAGTAATGGATTCATGGACCGGATACACCCTCCCCCTTTCGTCCAAACAAACGGACTAATATTATCTCCAAGTGGCAGCAAATCTAAATCCTTATCAATCGGAAGCTCTATTGGACTTCCAAATCCCTCAGAGTAATCACACAGAGAGTTCTTAAAACCGTCATCGTTTAAATCCCACTCTTGCATCAAAGTTTCAGTCTCCAAGTCTTCAAGTACCTTGGCCTTCCTTCTGTCTATTAACAGCTGAGATTTTCCCTCACTCTTGTTTTCTCCAACACCCAAACAACTTGAGAATGAGAAATCATTTGATTCCTTATCAATATCAGACACATAATCTGCTTCTCCATCGAAACCTAAGAGAAAGTTTCCAGAAGCAAAGGCTTCCTTCTCAAACTCTCGAAGCAGATGCTCACGAGGAGATGTAGGTTCACTATCTGAGGTATAAACAAAAGAACGTTCCTCAAGTTCAAGCATGTTTAGAAAATCATTAGCTACAGATTCAGTAATGTCATCCAAGCTTAGTGACTTCGTTGATATCTTTGCAGCTTTGTAACTAGATTTCACTTCCAAGAAATTTTCTTTCTCAGTAGAATCATCCACGGCCGATGAAGATTTACTCTCGAATGACTCAGAAATTACCTGCCTACTCGAAGCTGGCTTGGTTCCTCCAAAAACTGAATCTTTTGGCAAAGAATCACTTGCTCCACTTTTAAGTTCAGCCACTGATAACTCCGTTTCCTCGAAAAAGGCTTCATCTTCATCTTTAAAGATCTCATGGACATCAATCATTTCAACTCCCGAGGAATCCGTATTTGGATCAGTGCTTTCTTGCTGAAACATCTCTACTCCTTTTTCAACGCCGTTAGAGTCATCTGGTTGCTTATCAGTCCCAAAACCTAGATCTACCTTAGTCTCAATTCCTGTTGAGCTTTGTGGGTTTCGTTCGCTAAGTTTCTCATAGAGAAAATCTATTGACTGGCAAAGATCCAGACTCAGATTCGGTGAGCGTTGATGTGAGACCTTTTCATCATCAAGCAGAGAAGATCTATGGTCCATACTTGGAACACTACCAACTCGCTTCAGCATCACATTTCCACTACTTGAATCACAGACTGAATTGGTAACAACCAAGTAATCAAAACTAAGATTCAACACTGCAGAATCTGCCAAACCTGATAGCTTGAAGCTCGTGTTCCACTTTCTTGTGCTTCTTTTACCTTCCAGTTCCTCTAGAGACAACGGTAATATCCTGTTGAGATCAATCCAATGCTTCCCTAGAATAATCCAGGGTGCATCAACAGGAGAAGCATAGATCAAGAAAAGCTTCACTTCATATCTTGCAGAACGATGAGGTCCGTTTTTGCTACCGTATACTGAACATCTATGCATCAAAGTCTCTTTAAACTCGGCGTTTCCTTGCAAAACCTTGGAAGGTTGAGTGGAAATAACTTCATCCTTCCTTTTCCAATGCACAACTAATCTAGTACCATCTAAATTTGAAGGTAAGCCTTCAAAAGAATGAACATGGAGAAGAAAACAAACATCAAACCTACGTTGCCCGAAATGAGCTATAGCTTTCAACGGCTTCTTCCAATCCCATGGTACCAAAGATTTCTTCTTCTTATATGGCAATGTAATAACCGAGGCATGAGTTGTCGCAACAGATTGAGATCGTACAGGAGGCAACGAAACCGCTGATTTCTGAGATTCGTTGTTCAAGTATAGAGCTTTACTTACTTCCTTAATGTCCCTCAAAAGCTGCCCATTGTATGAATCCTCTCTATCATTCACACTGATTGTAGAGGACATTATTGCTTACACTCTTTTATCAAGACATAAATCTCAAAATCGAGCAATGCTGAAAAAGTCAATAGAACAAACGTGGAATCAAAGTTAGTAAAGCAGAAAGAAACAATCTTTGCTACAAGAAACCACAAGTCTAGGATTCTAAACACAAGAATCTAACATTAGGACAGTAATAGAAATGATTGAATCCATTTACCCGAAACGCAAAAAAGAATACTTTAGTCCTCTAATGAAATCAGAAATACAATCAATACAGATTCAAACGAAAGAGAATTGTATAATCCAAAAAGATTTCAACTTTTGTACTTGCTTGTAGAGCTTTGGTGCTACTAGAAATACAAAATCTAACCCAACAAGCAAAAAAATTATCTTTTTTCTTACCAGTTTGAAGGGTTTTTTTGTCTCTGTGTAAACTTCAATTTTGGAAATGAAATGAATCAGAGATCTTCGGGATTCCAAAAATATAAATTTTTTTTTTGGGGAGAAGATTCTTGGAAAAGCGATATCACGGGAAAAGCGTGAGAAAATTAAATGCTGGGTTTCGCCGGTAGGGTTTCATTTGATCCGGTGGGTCCAAAGAGAGTGTTCTCGTAGGTGGTTGTTGATGGACTGACGTAACTATGGAGGAAGAAGAAGATAGAAGAAGCTAAGCGAGACAAGAAATATGTGTTGTTTTTGTGTCTTTCGTCGAACAAAAACGAGGAATCGTCTGATTTGTCCCTCAAACGAAGACTCCTTGTTATAACACTCATTTTGTTTTAAGTTTATTTTTAATAGGAAAAATAACAAAATTACCCTAAAACCAACCTATATTTGTGATATTACAACTTTACCTGGGTATAACCCACCCGAGAACTCACCCACCCAATAAAACGGGTCAAACCCAAAAATTGTAAAAAAAAAAAAACCGAATTACAGAGATTTTTTTACTCTCTCAATTCAAACCGACGATTCCTCTTCGTTCGACAACTCTCCCTCTCTCCCTTCTCCTCTGTCTCCTCCTGCGCTCTCCGCTTAAATCTGGTGAAGATTTTAGTTCTCCTAAGGTAGGCGACAGTCAATTTCTCCTTTTATCTCCTCTTGCAGATTCGCTTCTAGGGTTTAGGTTTTACTTCTCGTGTTGTGAGCGATTGCAATCGATTTTGTGTGTGATATAAATTCTCCAATTTGGCAGGAAAGAGAATTCTGAATCCTTTCTCCTCTGTCTCCTCTTACACTCTCTACTCCATTAAATTGAAGTCCCAAATAGTTATTACATTTGTTTGTGATGCCGCCGAAGATGATTTTTCCTAAGGGGATGAATCCTAAAGGGAGGAAGAAGAGTCATAAGTCGCCAGATAGAGTAGTGGCACCGGTAGCGGAGGAAGAAGCGCAAACGGAAGCGAGTCAACAAGAAAGTGTAGTGGCACCGGTAGCGGAGGGAGAGGCGCAAACGGAAGCGAGTGAAGAAGAAAGTGAAGACGACGAGAGAATAGAGACTGAAGAAGAAGAGGAAGAACATGACAGCTCCGATGCGAATTTAGTAAGTATTCCTCTCCATTTAGTTAGGTAAAACAAGAGAAAACTTGGGGAAAATAGTTCGTTTTAGTAAGGGAATTTGTTTGTTTTGTGCAATTTGATCTTTATTTCAAGGAAATTGACACATTTAATCAATAAAGCATGTCAATTTAGAGGTTGGGTTTGAAGAGAAACTGGAAAACTTGGTAAAACAAGAGTGATGTAAAACTGGATAACTTGGTAAATAGAGTGCTGTAAAACTGGTCAAACCTGGTATAACTATTTTTAGGTAAAACTGGATAACTTTGTAAAAATATACAGATGTATAAATGGAATAACTTGGTAAAAATGATTGATGCAGGGATTTGGTGATGAAGCAGAGGTTATGAGACCTTTGAGTATGTACTTCCAACCAACGGAGTACAAGAAAAAGATAAGGATCTCGACGAGATGCTACGTCAAAGAGTTTGCTAAAACTCTGGAGAATTTGGAGCCTCCACTTACGCGTGCTGAGAAGAATTGGTTTGCAAGCCATCCCCAGTTCAAACACATCTTCCACTTGCCAAAGGGAGGTTTGGACCACAGTCACAAGCTCCAAGGCATGTGGATGCTTTTACTCCGAACCGCACGCATTGAGAAGAAAAAGGAGGCGTGGTTCGTGGTTAATGGCGTTCCTATCCGGTACGGTCTGAGAGAGCACGCCTTGATATCCAGATTAAACTGTAGAAATTATGAGGTGAATTATGAGTTGGGTGACATGCAGTATGTGAGGAGGCAGTTTGGTAGAAAAAAAGTCAGATATGAAGATGTCAAAAAGAAGCTAGAAGATGAGATGCCAGCTGATAGAGATAGGTTGAGGATGCTTGTGTTGTATTTTCTTTGCAGCATCATCATAGCTCAGGAAAAATGTGGAAAGCATGCAACTCCGATCCCCGATTTCTTCCTGAAAGTTGTTGACGATCTTGAGTTGTGCAAGAGTTATCCATTTGGGAGGTTGTCTTTTGATTACATGCTGAAACAGATGTATCACATGCTGGATAAATTTAACGGAGTCGTCGAGGAAGACACTTTAAGGCCGATTCCCGGTTTCTGTATCCCTCTGGAGGTATGTACAATTAGGAAGTAATTGTTGCAACTTTTGAATAATTGAAACTATTTCAACTATAAGTGTGTTGTGCAGCTGCTAGCGTTTGAAGCAATTCCAGATTTGGCGAGTTCTTTCCTCGAGCCAATTCTAGAGGCAGACGGTGGTTGTCCAAGGATGTGCAGGTTTAAGTTCAAGAAGAGTGGGATGAGAGGGTTTCCTCTTTCAATGATCAACGAAAAACTTGGTACAACTAAGGTCAGTTATTTTACGCATTTAAATTATTTATAGTTGTTTTTTGTTTTAATTTTTAACATAACTGTTGACATTTGCAGGACATTCATAACATCCTCTTGAATCGTGAAGAAGTAGATCTTGCTCAAATCTTCCAAGAAGACGATGTCGAGGATTGTGACGATCCGGTTGTTCGCGAATGGATAACCCGTTGCAATCAAGGAAATACTATCTTCTTTCCAGAAATGTACAACGATGACGTGGCTGCACGAGTGGAAGAGGAAAAAGAAGCTGACAAAGAAGAAGTTGAGGAAGAAGTAGGTGGAACATCCGGAGAAGCGAATGCTTTGAAAGATTTGGCACAGGTTGTGGAAGGGATGAAGGCAAAAATGGACTTAGGGTTCAAGTTAGTTTATGAAAAGTTGGATGGGTTTGATGAGAGAATGAAGAAGGTGGAAAGTTATGTGTTGAAGAAGTTAGATGAGGTAAAAGTGTAAAACTTGGAATAACTAAGCTGTGGTAAAACTGGTATAATTGGTAGAACTATACTTTAATTGTTTTTTTTTATTTCAGGTAAATGAACAAAGACCTGAAGATCCAGGTGATAGGCAGGAGGAAGCACAAGAGATGGCTACTGAAGCCCAACCACCAACAACAGCTGCTGCTCATAGGACGGAGGAAGCCAATGAGGAGACAATGACCCTCAATAGTTATAGGGACAGCATAATGCGTGGTAAGCGTCCCCGAGGCAAAGTAGCCAATTACCCGAGTAGACCATTGACAAGGTCAAGGAAACCATTGGAGGAGCCATCACAACCATTGGTAAAGCCATCACAAACATTTGATGTGTGAAGACTATATTTGGTTTTTTTTTATTGGCTGGTTCTGGTATGATTAGGTGCAGCTGCTGGATAAGGTTGAAGTTTTTTATGAGAACAATTGGAGGAAAGGATTTGTGAGAGGAATGCTTGAAGGTCGAAGAGTTAGGGTTTTTATATATGACTTGAAGGAGGAGCATGATTTTGGAGTGAGCGAAATTCGGTTTGATAAACAAGCTTAAACAATGTTGTTTTTTATCTGAATTCGAACAAGCTTAAACTATGTTAAAACTATGATGTGTTGAATTCGTAAAACTTTGTAAAACTATGTTGTTTTCGAAGTCCATGCTTAGATAAATATTACAAACACACGAACAACACAAACAATAGATATTAGAAGATAAGTCTTACATCACAAACACAAGAGATAAGTCATAAAACACAAGAAATAAGTCGAGTCTTAAAACAGAAGAGATAAGTCATAAAACACAAAGATAAGTCTTAAAACACAAGAGATTGTTTTGCAGCGAGCCTTAAGCTAAGCGAGCCTTAAGGTTTGCAACCTCTTTGAGCTTTGCATTCTCATTTTGAAGCTGCTCAATACGATAGGCATGGCTGCCAAGCTCCTCGGCCTGGCGATCAACTTTCCTTCTTAAGCTTGTAACTTCTTCTTCAACTCCATGAACCCAAAGTTTTACCACACGATAGTTTAACCAAGATTTCCAGTTTTACCAGACTATAGTTTAACCAATTTTTCCAGTTTTACGACCGAACCCAGAAAAACCCAAAAAAAAAAAAATTCACGCACCTCAAATTCACTGCAAATAAGGTACCTCCTTCCCACATCAGATCCAGAGAGGTGTGATGGCTCCACAACGATTCGAGCACCGCATGGACACTTTGTTGGTATGCCATCACAACCATCGGCGAGCAACAACCTTCTCTGCTCTTCCTTCTTAAATCTCTTCATGTCAGTGTACCACGGATCAGTTTCACAAATCTTGTCCATGAGATGAGCAAATGAAGGACAACGAAAAGGATAGAGATTTTGTCAGAGAACTAAAGAGAAAATGAGAGAACTAGAGAGAGAGAAGTAGAGAGAGAGAGTTAAAGAGAAAATGAGAGAACTAGAGAGAGAACTAAAGAGAAAATGAGAGAGATTTTGTCAGAGGGAATCTAGAAATGGTCGGATGGATTTTGTCTCCAAAAGGAAAAGGAAATAAATGGTCAAAATTGGTGAAATTGACGTTTTGCCGCTAAAAAGTTTTGGTGAAATTTTTGTTTTGCCGCCCAAATATTACACATAGTTTTACCAAACATTTTAGTTTTATGAAAGTCCCAAATAGTTTTACTTTGGCTGTTTTCAATTTATTCAGTTTTACCCACTCTTAAATTTTAAATTTTTAGTTTTACAGTTGAGTTTTCTCCTTTAATCTATCATTCTAATTGTTGTGTGCATTAATATGTTTCAGTTTATATTTTTTGTAATTTCACCCTACTAACTTGGCTATTGTTCCTATAGTGATCTTAAAAGTATAAGTCATTTGTTGGTGTGATTGTTTCATACGGAACAAAAAATTCTAAATATATAGTTTTCATGTTAGTACATTTATAACATGTAATTATATTTTGTTTATATCATTCTAAATAACTATTTATAACGTTTTGTTTCCCTAAATCGATCATCATTTATTTATTTATTTATTTATTTTATTGTATAGTTTTACATAACAAAAAACCATTTCTCCCTAGTTTTACCTGAAGATACATATCCCATACATAATTTTACATCACAAGCGTTTAAGATACAATCAAACAGGGCTACCAAATCCAAATAGCAACCATTGGAGTCCTTGCCTTCGCCGCCTTTTGTTTTTCGTCCTTGGTCGCCTTTCCCCAACCGATGGAAACCTCTTTGTTTTCCTTCTTCCCTTCTTCTTCACGCGATCCGGAGGTATGATCTGCAACTCATTGATGTGGTCTGGGATAATCCATTCTGACATATCCGGCACTAAATAAATTGTCCTAGAATACGCCAACGCCCACAACTCGGTCCAATAATACTTCGAGCATAGTTCATGTAATTCTAATTGGATATCATGTCCTCCGATTTCACGATTTTGAGGAGCATTCTTTTGAAACGCAATGAATGATCGTATCCCGTGCTCACAAGGATACTCTTGAACATCGAAGTACCTGCAACTGCAACTTCTCGACCTCAAGTTCACCAAATAAGATTTGCCGTCACTACCGGTGACGTCGTATTCAAGCGTGAAACTGTTTAGCTCCGAAACAATTAATTTCTCAGCAATAGGCCATGTATCGTGCACGAAGTTCTCCACAAAAGGCACCAGTTTATTATTTAAAGTACCACCCGCGGCCTCCTTCCGGTGTTCATTAAACCACTGGGAAAATGTTCTGATGATTGTATCAAGCATGGGTATTATGGGGTACTTCCTTGCGTCCACAAACGTGTTGTTCAAAGATTCCACGGCGTTGCTTGTGTCTATGTTGTATCTGCAACCTGGAAAATAAGGCCTTGCCCATTTTTCTTTCACGGTACTCTCCTCAAGATACTTGGCCGCAGATGGATATCTCATCTTAAATGACTCATAAGCACGGTCGAACTCACCCACCGTGTATATCCTGCTACACTCCATGAATCTCCATGCGATTACGTCTTTGTTGGCGCCCGAGGTATGATTTTTCACATTTTGGGACAAATGCCATACACAATACCCATGATGAGTGATATATTAGTATTTTGGTCTCTTTTAGTTATCATTTCTTTAGTCTTTTTGGTTCTTTCTAGTTTATTTTGTGTCTTTGCAGGTTCTAGGAGGCTCTCATGCATGGATTAGAGTCTGTGGAGGTCATTGGAGCAAAAAGGACGAATCTGGAGAAAAGATGGCACTTTTCATAAACCGAGCACCTGCTCGGTTTGGAGCGAGCACCTGCTCGCCCGAAGACTCGAAGAAGCCAAACTCTCTGGATTCGAGACCGGCCGGTCTGGCCAGTGGACCGACCGGTCCCGTGTGAAGACCCAAGACCCAAGCGAAAGCAAGACCGATCGATCCTACCACTGGACCGACCGGTCCACACCCGAGTCCCGAAGCCAAAACTCTCTGGAATCCGGACCGACCGGTCCGGATGAGAAGACCGACCGGTCCACGACGTGAAGACTTGCCGATTCTGGATACGGACCGACCGGTCCGGAACCAGACCGACCGGTCGGGCACCCAGAACCAAGTTGCCCTAATTTTCCCTATAAATAAGTTTCAGCCACTTTCCTAAACCTAAGTTCTATTTTTTCTCTGAGATTTTTCATTGTACGTTCCTGAGACAAGAGACTTGGAAAAATCACGAAAACACTGTTCATCAAAACACTGTTCATCGAAACACTGTTCACGATTACTGTTCACGGTACTGTTCACAGTTACTGTTCACGATTTTGGGATTTTTCCGATTTGTTGCTTCTCCTTGCTGGATCATTCCACGACATCGTTCTGAGAAGAATTCTAAACCTTATTCTCTTTAATTTGATTATGAATTCTCCTTTTGTCTTTGTTGTGATTGATTCCATTATGCTTGAGTAGTCTCATAGCTAGATTAGGGAATTTCAATGGTGGATTAGGATGATAGTGACTGAGCCAAATAGGAAATGTTATCATTTGTCTTCATCAATCGGGATTCATACTGCTTAGGCTAATTTGATCACCTAGTCTATGATCTTAGGATTAACTTATTCACGACAGTGCTCTAGGTTGCTAGATAAACCGTTGATGAGCAATCAGTGTGTAACCAACAACAGTTGATTGTTACCATCGATTGTGAACAAATCGAACCAAATTGTTAATGCTTATCTTCATCTCTGAATTCGAACGACAGTTTATGCATTTAGGATGTTAGATAAAGATATTGATGCATCACGACAGTGAGGCAATATTACATTCATGTTCGAGTTCTAGATTGCGTTAAATTGAATCCTGAATAGATTGCTCAGTCCTTAATCCGAAGTCACTGGCGAATGACTCTAATCTAGTGTCTTTATCTTATTGAATTTACATCATTTTTTAATTGCTATTTCGTTCATTGTTTCGTTTCAAACCAATCCCATTTTTATCTTAGCTTTAAACAATAGTCCATATTTTCATAGTGTGACCTTGGTCCCTGAGGATTCGATACCTAAAATACTACTGCTTTTGTCTGTGCACTTGCGGATACTATTTGGGTTTAAAACTTCACGTATCAATGAGCCTGGGGATACAGTTTCTCTATGGCGCTGATGAGGTTTGCATTTCTGTCACTCATAAACACCAATTCGGAAGAGTCCGGTACAACGGATTTCAGCATCTCAAAAAACCAAGTCCAACTATGAAGTTTCTCACCATCGAGCACACCAAACGCTATGGGATAATGGTGTCGATTAGGATCCTGGGCTGAGGCGAAAACAAGCACACCACCAAATCCGTTCTTCAAAAAGGTCGCATCCACAATTATCACTTTCCTCATCGCTTTGAACCCTTCGATGCTAGCTCCCAACGCTATGAATAGATACTTGAATTTCCCCACATCATCCAATAACAACTTTGTTTTCGTACCGGGATTGACCTGCTCTAACACGTACAAATAACGATACAACATCTTGTAGTTGTCTTCGGGACTACCACGTAAATCACGAACAACTAGACTTTTACCTCTCAGAGCTGTGGAGTATGATATCTGCACACCTAAATCTCTCTGAACCATACCCATGATAATTTTCGGCTTCGGAGTATCCATTTGTCCTGGATACTTTTCATTCAAATATGATGCAACCAATTGGGCCGAGCCTTTCCTCTTCGTGTTGCTTGTACTCTGACTAGCCCGAGAGCATGTATGCATCTTCGTGTACGTTCTAATCGAGAAAATATCTGTGTTTGTAACCACTGCAGCTCTTAAAGCCCATTTACAGTTTTCTATTGGACATTTTAGCACTAATCGCACATTATCCGACTTTATTATCCTATAACCGAAACTGTTGGCAAATGCACCTCTATCCACCACCTCTTGTACTGCCTTCCTATTTTTAAATTCTTGACCCACACTCAGACCCAAACCGTCTTCCCATTCCTCTATAAACTGACAAGGTTCTACAACAGGCTGAGGCTCAATATATGTCTCACGCATATCCGATATCTCCATACCGTTGTCCATACATTCATCACGTGATCTATCATCATCATCCTCCATCGCCTGATGTTGTTCTTTTGCTTGTTCTTTGCCTACATACGGAACAATGGCATTACCTCCGATTTCCTCGTCATTTGATTCCAATACATCAAAGTTCATACCAATAGAACTTTTCTCTACTCTCGACAGTTGCTCGGGCTGTTCCGATGAAGCGATGACCTCCACGTACAAAAGACATCTTCGGTTCTCTTTACCAGAACACCTCAGGTAAACAGACATATCCTCCTCATCCTCAATAACTAATTTTTCCTCATCTCTTCCCATCAACACTGGAAAATAACTCAATTCCAATTTAACCCTTCTTTCATCTAATGAAATCTTCTTCAATATCCTAGCTTCCACCATCGAAAAAGTTATCTCCCTCACTGATGCATTGAACATTATACTATAATTGCGACCTTGGTATTTAAAGAATATGGCCACTTCGTTGCTCATCGTATCCTGTCAAAAACAATACAAAAAAGTCACTCATAATTCTCATGTTTTACCAGTTTTACAATATTTATAATTTTACTTGTTTTACCTACTTTTACCATATCGCAAGAACACAAATGGGGATCTAATCTACTTCCAATTCAGTAGGATTCAACTACTAAAATACATTTGTTACCTCTTAATAGCCCTAATCGACCCATAATTCATACTAAAACACCCAATGTTGTGCATCAAAAATGACCCAAATCCAGTCAATCCCTAATTTGCTAAACCTAATCTACATTGAGCAATACCAACCGAGACCAACCTAAGAGCAACGAATCGGTGGCGGCGGAGGTCCGGCGGCGGTCCGGCGGCGGTCCGGCGGCGATGACGAGGGTGGAGAGGTTTGATTGACGAGGAATCGGAGGAATCGTTTTCCCGATGTCAATTATATTTTTTTTTCAAATTGGGCAATATATATGTGGAGTGTGTGACGTTTTTAGTGTAGAAAAACTACATGGTGTTACTCTTTTCTCACAAAAACCGCAGAGCGTTCTTTGGTTTCATTAAGGGTATAAACGGAATTACACATTCTCTCAACAAATAGAGGGACATGAAGATTAGTGAGGGATATAAGAGATTTTGTTTGGAAAAAAAGGGACAAAAGAGGCGTTGGCTCAACAAAAACGGCAAGACGACGAGTTTTATTTTAATATAATAAAATATTGTTGGAAAGAAACGGCATACATTTTGTACTCAACACGCATTTCTCAAACCCAAAAATGATACTCTCTCTCTCTAATATGTTGTTTAAAATATAAAATGCGTTTTACATATTTAATTCAGATTTTATAAAATATTCGATTTATATCCATATTTTTTTTATTCAATTAATTATTTAATATTTTACATATGGGTAAAAGAAAAATAAAAACTTCAGTACTTTTTTAATTTGTGTAAAGTAGTTTTTCTTTGTTATCATCTGATTGGTTATATAAAAATCTGTAGTTACAAACAAAGTCACATCCATGAACCGACAAATAAATAAATCTTCCTAGAGCCAAAAGTCCGCCGGTACAACAAAATATTTTTCTGGAACCCCAAAAACTATAACTCAGCCGAAATACAGTTACAATTAAATAGAAATGAAATAGAAATGAAATAGAAGGAATATTATTTTAAATAATTTGAAAGACTTAGCCGTGAGAGAGAAAATGAGAAAAAGGGTGATTTCCGTTTACTCCCTCTCCGATGTCCAGTATTTTTGCTGGCATCGTGAGAGGGTTATAAACTAGTAGATTCTACGATATACATGGAGTCTAGAAGGTGTATTGAAGTTTTGGTCAAAAACTTTTTGATGGTTTTTGATGTGTTTTGTATGAGTTATTATGATTCCCCTGTTTGGGTTCAGTTTTTCGTTGATGATTCTCTTCGCATAAGATCTGTCGTTAGCTTTACTTGTTTAGTTCATAGTCAATTCTGGCTATCAATCTGATTTAAGTTTTGCAGTTCAAATTTGTTCAACGGCGGCTTCACTAAAGCTAACTCGGAACAAAATTGACAAAGACAATCGAAGAAAGAGATTTATCTTAATTAAGAGAATTGTTGTCGTGTTATCGTATTAGATTTTGGAAGTCCGGTTACTATTGTGGATTCGGAAACACCTAATTGTCTATCTTCGATTCGAAACAAGACCATCTTGGTATCGCTAATGTGTCATTAAAGATTTGTCCTCACTTTTTTTCTGGTGTGGAAAGGCCATTAGTTTCTCTTTGTATTTCATATGTTTGATCTCTTCTATGATGTAATCGATGTTAAATCAGTTTCAATATAATAAAACGTTAAAAAAAAAAGACGTGTGTTTATTGCTAATATATAAATGCCTTTAAGCTTTTTCTTAATCTATCCACTTTGTAATAATCTCCTTTCTAGAATTTTATAATTTTTTTCTTTACAAGATTTTGCTTGAAGATGTAATTAGATAGACAAATAGGAAAAAAAACATCCTTAGTTTCCAATTTTCCCAAAAATAAAACTCGAATATCTCAATAGTTAACAATAAGCATCTAAAAATACCTCTTCATTTTGTTGACCGAAAGAAAAGGCAATATTATAAATCACTGGTTGATAGATGTCTCTTCCTTTACTCAGCTAAGTTTTAGGAGTTGGTTTTAGCCGTTGAATCAATAAGAAAAAACTTAGACCACAAGCAACCAAGAAAAAACCCTTTCCTCTTCTCTTTCTTTGGTTGTGAAAAATTTCATAAAATGGCTCCCCCGTATTCGTCGTCGGACGATAGTCATTCTCCGGTGAACTCGACGGTGATTACCATTGATAAAGACAAGCATAGCCATTACGCTGTCCGTTGGGCAGTCGACCATCTCCTTGATTCAATTCACAATCCAGCCATTATTCTCCTCCATGTTCGTCTTAGAAACTCAAATCGTAGGTACCTTCTTCTCAGTTTGCTTTTAATCTATATACCAAAACTTGAAAATTAGGGTTCTTGTAGTCAGTAGAATCACGGTTCCTTGCAATGCACGTTGAAATTTTTGCTCTATTTCCTTAATTTCAATGATTCTCTTAATGGAAATTTTTCCATAGTGATTTAACCTCAAATGGTTTAAATATAGAAGAATGCATAATTCCACTCGATTTTTATTCCTCTAATTGTACAACCATTTGTATATGTGGAGTGAGTAGAATAATATTTCCTTACAACACACTTCTAAAATCTCGAAGGTTTTGTGAGTGAATTGCAGATGGAGGGAATGGAAGCAACATTAGCAATGATGATATAAATCAGTTTTTTGTTCCATACCGAGGATATTGTGCACGAAAAGGGGTATATATAAATTCTTCATCTAATTCATTTGAACATGTTTTCGATTTGTTCTGTATACATAAGCTCATATATATTTCCATGTAGATCACTATGTCGGAGGTTATTCTTGAAGATTCTGACGTGGCAAAAGCAATATTGGATTATGTTAATAACAACCTAATTAACAATCTTGTGTTAGGATCATCCTCCAGGAGCGCATTTGCTAGGTCTCTTATGTTTACTAAACCCCATGACCAGGTGCAAACTATTATATTCAAATCCACGCCTGAGTTTTGTTCGGTCTATGTAATTTCCAAAGGAAAAGTTCACTCTTCTCGACCAGCTCAACGACCTATCACCAATACACTTGCCCCGCCTCGTGTACCTTCTACCGGGTTTCTAATCAATTCCTTATCGGATAGCGAACAAGATCTTGTTTCTAGGTAAAACCAACCCTTAGGGTTTCTTTGTTTACTTATTGTTTTTGTAATATTAATTTGAAAGCAAATGTACACAAAATGTCTTCTTGATTGTATTCTTGATACATTTTAGAGACCAGCGTAATACGGAGATGTATCTACACAATCGTGCCTTCAATGCAATGCGAGCTGGAAGGCAAAACCCAGCAAATGGGTCGTCCATGGATTTTAACAACGGCTTTACACAAGTTGCATCCAAAAGAGTTTCGACTACACGAATGTCATTTTCTGATGAATCTGATGTTGGATCTGGCATGAGGGGTTCTGTTGATCTCTCTGCTCATCATATCGACTTTTTTGGTGCATCGAGTTCATCAGACGAGTCAATCCCACAATCAACTGTATGTTTAGAGTAGGAAGAGACTCTTGAATAAATTTTGTTTCTTCTCTTGAGTTTTGAGATTAGAAGCTCTAAATGCATGGTGGTTGCTTCATATATATGTAGAAAGATATTGAAGCTGAAATGAGAAGGCTGAAGACTGAACTCAAGCAAACCATGGACATGTATAGCTCAGCTTGTAAAGAAGCACTAACAGCCAAAAAAAAGGTAAGCTTTTATATAGTTTTTTGTTGCACAAGGTACTCAAAGTATTACTTTATAAAGTTTCTTGTTGCATAGGTACTCATGTGGCTTCTGTTTTGTTTCCTAGGCAAACGAGCTAAATCAATGGAAAATGGAAGAAGCTCGTAAATTCGAGAAAGCGAGGCTTTCTGAAGAAGCAGCATTGGCAGTTGCGGAAATGGAGAAGGCAAAATGCATAACGGCCTTAGAAGCAGCTGAGAAAGCACAGAGAATGGCAGAGCTAGAAGGACAAAGAAGGAAACAAGTAGAGATGAAAGCGATAAGTGAAGAAAAGGATAAAGACCGCGCAGTGAATGCTTTGGCGCACCACGATGTTCGGTACAGAAGATACACAATAGAAGAGATCGAAGAAGCCACTGATATGTTTGGTAATCATAGGAAAATTGGTGAAGGAGGTTATGGACCTGTGTACCAAGCCCAACTTGACCACACTCCTGTTGCCATTAAAGTCTTGAGACCTGATGCTGCTCAAGGGAAAAAACAATTTCAACAAGAAGTAAGATTGTTTATTTTATATTATTTTTTTTTTTAATATGAAAATAAGCATTTCTTTTTGTATATGCGGAGTTCTTGGTCTTTGGTCCATAATTGCTTTAGGCATGTGACTCTTGATTTTATTTTCTAACGAAATATACTTTTTCTTTTGGGCAGGTTGAGGTTTTATGTTCCATAAGGCATCCACACATGGTCCTTCTCCTTGGGGCATGTCCAGAATATGGATGCTTGGTTTATGAGTTTATGGAAAATGGGAGCTTAGAGGATAGAATCTTTCAGAGAGGAAACTCTCCACCGCTTTCGTGGAGGAAACGTTTTGAAATAGCGGCAGAGATAGCAACCGCTCTTGCATTCCTTCATCAAGCTAAGCCAGAACCTCTTGTTCACCGTGATCTCAAACCTGCCAATATACTTTTAGACAAAAACTATGTGAGCAAGATTAGTGACGTTGGTTTAGCCCGGTTAGTCCCAGCGTCAGTAGCTAATAGCGTCACGCAATACCACATGACATCAGCAGCAGGAACGTTTTGTTACATTGACCCTGAGTACCAACAAACAGGAATGTTAACAACCAAATCAGACGTATACTCATTGGGTATATTGTTACTTCAGATTATTACCGCAAGGCCTCCCATGGGGTTGGCTCACCATGTCTCGAGGGCAATCAGTAAAGGAACTTTCAAGGAAATGCTTGACCCGGTTGTGACAGATTGGCCTATACAAGAGGCTCAAAAATTTGCGATTTTATCGTTGAAATGCGCAGAGCTAAGGAAAAGAGATAGACCGGACCTTGGAAAGGAAGTAGTCCCACAACTTATTCGATTAAAAAACTTAGAGAATGAAGCTGATTTAACTAGCTAACGAATGTATATGAACAAGATATTTGTCAAATCAAACATAAACGGTTTGATATATTCACAAAATGTAAAGCATCATATACAATGGGTCATCTTCCAATAATTGATACAATCACATGGTTATGGTATAATAATTGATATTGTGGAATAAAACCAAAACCAAATCAAGAATATCAAAGTTAAAACATTACCCTAATTGAACATTAGTAGACACAAGGATGAGAGATGCAGAGAGAGAGAGAGAGAAGAGATGACGGAGAGAGAGTGAGCACACATAGCTTCAAGCATGAAACCTCCAAATATGCAACAAAACCATGTGTGCTCACTCTCTTCTGTCACCATCAATTCAGCATCACTCTAATCGCATATGCATCTATAACTACCGCAAACCCTAGCTAGCCTTTGTCACGCCTATAAAAAAAAACTCAATAAAAACATATAGTAATAGACAGGATGTTCCATTAAGGAAGAGCATTGCTTCAAAATATTAATTATAGGATGTGTTTTTTTTCTCTTTGGTTGTGAGAAGAAATGGAGACCTGTCATGGCTTTTTATAGCCAAAATGGAGAGAGAGATCTAGAGATATCTTAACAAATTATCTGTTATAGGGAACCTATTTTCTCTCTCTTCTCCAATTATTTGATACAGATTTTTTAATTTTGCTAACTAATTATTTGATACAGATATTTATGGAAGCAGACATAAATATTAATATTTCCCTTTTAATTCTCTTCTCTTTTTATGGGTCAAATCTAGGGGTGGGCAAAATATCCGGAACCGAAAAACCGAACCGAACTCAACCGAAATTACCCGAACCGAATTCGAACCGATTTTTTTCAATATCCGAACGGGTCTTCCTACTTAAAACCGAAAACCCAAAACCGAACCCGAACCGAACCGTTAACCGAACGTGTACCCGAAATATACAAAACATAAACAAACCTAAATATATTTAGAGTTAAGGTCGGATGTATTTATATAGTTTATGTAATTTTTATAGTTTTTTCTTCGTTTTTTTTATCATTTTGGATATTGTATATACATTTTGGTAAAAATAATCAATTTATGTTATTATTTGTAATATTATAATTTTTTTTGTTTCTTTATTTAGAGTATTTTTGGATAATTCGAATAAAAAATAAGTAAATTGAATCAAATGAAAAAGAAATCGAGATAATTATAAACTCTTGGAGTAGTTTTTAAATATTTTTTATATTTTTTTAGTATTATGGATAATCCGAATCCGACCCGAATTTAAACGAAACCGATCCGAAGTTTTCTAATACCCGAATGAATATTATATCCCTAAACCAAAATATCTGAAAATCTGAAATACCCGATCCAAACCCGAATGGGTACCCGAATGCCCACCCCTAGTCAAATCACTGATTGCTTTGTAACCGACGGGGACGTAGTCAACATTTTAAGCTTTTCAGTCAGGCTGAAGTATTCTGTTTCCATATTCACCATGAAATGTTAACTACAGTCTACATCCATGAAATGTTACCATGAATTATTCCATACAGATTATTTCACTGTATAAGAGTTTAGTTTGACCAAAAATAAATGTATAAGAGTTTCGTTTATGTAAATTTGTGTCATAGGCGTTGATGGTTGGGAGTTGAAAATTACCATTCATTTCAAATAGCAAAAAAAGTTGCAAAACCAAACAAGGGAAAATTGGATTTTTAGGCCAAATTTTTTTGGATTTGGTGATCTACACCTTTATTTTTTAGATTGGTGACATACACTTTAGTTGGAATTAAAATCCTAAAATACCCTTAAATTTATTAATTGTTTCCAAAATATAAGATTTTTTCATTTGAAAATTGATTTTCATATTTAATTCTAATTTTATTTAATAATTTCGGATTTATAATAATTTTATTCTGAAAATTCATTTACTTTTCTTTATTTTGGATTTGTTAATTTCGGATTTAATTTTATATTCTGATTTTTTTTTTAATAATTACATTAAATGAAAAAACATATATATTCAAACACTTTTAATGAAAATTGTTTTTCAAATTTTATTTTGATTTTATTTTATAATGAAATTTCGGATTTATTTTAATTTTATTCTGAAAATTCATTTATTTGTTAATAACATTAATTGAAACTTTTTAAGATTTATAATATAAATATTAATTTTCGGAAAATTTTATTTTCGTAAAATATAAATATTTTCGAAATATATAAATATTTTCAAAAGATTTTAAATCTTATTTCCTTATTATGCAGAATCTAGTATAATTGAATATTTGATTTCCTTAACTGAAAGATTTGATTTCTTAAACTTTTGGAATTTGAAAATTAATTTTAGAATTGGTATTCTCAATTTTTCCACATAACAAAGTGAAGAATACATATTCTACATTTTGTAGAAGGTAGAGCAAAGTAAAGATTACGAATTCTGAAATATGATTCTAAAACTTTTAGAATATTAGTGTTTCTCTAAATTTTTTAGAACATAGACCAAAGTGCAGATGATGTATTCTAATATTTTGTTCTAAATCATCTGGAATGTGCGTGTGGTCTAAATTTTTAGAATAAAGAGCAAAGTTAAAAATACAAATTCTAAAAGTTGCAGAACATGTATAATCGGTAGATTACATTTTCTAAACTTTTTAGGAACATGTATAGACAACAGAATGTGCATTCTGTACAAAATATATTGAATTTAGAAATCCAAATTTTAATCTATTGGTTACAAATTAAAATTTTCATCTTTGATAAAAAGTCTTATTATTTCATTTGTTACATGTTTGGAAAAAAAAGTTAGAAAAAACTAATTATTTATATTAAAAGGATAATTGTGGCAAATTTTGGCAATGTCAAATAAATGTATAGATGGACAAATTTAAATTTAGAAGACCTTTTAATCCCATTTTCCCAACAAACAATACCAAAACCGTAAACAAAAATGTATTTATTCACATCCGTTTTAGTGTTTCAATGTAAAATAATGTGTCATTTAAAAGAAAAACATTGTTGACGGCAATTTTTTTATTTTTTTTTATTTTTACTAGAAACACTTGTACTTTTATTTGGGTAGTCAAAGTGGTGGTCCATTAAAAATCCGGTAGATGAACTACACCTATGCCCAACGATTATATTAGAAAAAAGAAAACAAAAACATTCGTTTCTATAATTTTTTTTACTATGTCCGTACAGTGTATTCTAAAACATTGAGGTGTAGCCAATATATATTAGGCAGTTGTTCAATGGTTATACTAATAAAAGTATCTAAACTTTTTTTGTAATTAAATAATATTAATTTTAGGACACTTTGGTGTCTTAAATAAATAAAAATCCTATTTAAAATCTTTTTTTGATTTAAGACACTAAAGTGTCCTAAAAATTAATATTATTTAATTAAAAAAAAGTTTAGACACTCTCATTAGTGTAACCATAGTCGTAGGTGCAATCACAATTCACAAATGAAAAGCTAAAGAAACAAAACTTGCAGGATATTTTATCCTTTGACGAAGATTAGAGAAATTTCTGTGCGAGATAAAAGTTATAAAACTAAATAAGAGTGATATATATGTGTTAGAAAACAAGGTATATGAACTATTCAACTCAACAATACCGAACTTGAATATAGATGATTCCATTGCTAAATATAAAAATAATACACGTGAACGAAATATCATTTTATTTACAACAATAACATCTTCAAAGCCAATTATAGATAAAACAAAGAAAAGAGTTCTCTATATTACTTAATGAGCATCTAATTCATTATCTAACATATAACAAAATTAAAATGTAGTAACTAACAATATGAAATTTTGATTTTCCGTTTTATCCGTAATAGAAAATAACAAAGACTAAAATCGATGTAACTATGTTTCTAATACTTCCTCCGTTCCAAAATATAAATTGTTTTATCTAAAAACACAAAGATTAAGAAACTACTTTTTTCTTATAAAAAATATCATTTAATATACATAATAAATATAATTTAATCAAACCTAAAAAGGACTACATAATATTATTGGTCACACAATGTTTAATAAAGATGAAAAGTACCTAGGATTCTCCAAACAACTTATATTTTGAAACAAAAATAAAACCCAAAACAACTTATATTTTGGAACAAAAGGAGTAATAATTAACTCTATTCGAAATCAGTATAATAGCTAACTATGTTCTGATAAATAAATGTAATAGTCAGTAAATCATAGTTAATTATTTATGTTATTTTCTATTATGCAAACAAAAATTGGTAACCACGTTATGAACATAACTAACTATTTTTGTTTAAATAACTATTACAACAACATTTATATGTAACCATTTATGTTCTGAAAATAGTTAACAATGCTCTGAAATTAGTAACTATTTTATCAAAAATATTCAACTATGTTTTAAATAGTTACAAAATAGTGTGAATTAGCTAACTATCTTCTGAGTTTTAATATCATTTAATATTTTTATAAATTTGTATTAGAGGTAATTTCGTCCTATATTTTTTTCTTTTTGCTACTTATCTAATTCTATTTTTTGATATATTAGTTACCTAATTTTATCTTTCAAAGAGTTATTCTACTAATTAATCCAACAACAAATGCAATATGCCCTAAAAATTAGTGGGGGTTATTGGTTTATGGATTTTAATGAATTTGAAAATCTAAACAAAATCCAGTGTTATTGGTTTTATGAGTTTAAAATCTATATAAAAATGTGAATTGATTCTATGATTTATAAATACTAACTAAAATCACGGGTTATTCAATCTTACGGATTTATCTATGGATTTGATTTCATATTGGATTTGGAAGGATTTTATTGTTAAAAATGCAAAGACTAAAATCCGAGGTAAAACAACCCTATTTGCAAAGATTTGTAAATCTTACAAGATTTACAAATCAAATAACAAATATTTCTAAATCCTAGGAGATTTATAAGATCAACTAAAATACAAAAACCAATAACATCAAGTGATACAAGAAGAGAAAAATTACTGAAACTGTCTCGGAACAAACTAAAATGATTGTGAAAAGAAATTTCTCTTCTTGTAATTGTGAAATACTGACCAACTTTGCACAATCGTCTCATCAGTAAAATTTCAGTTTGTAAAAACAAAAATCATATTGTTGTGTACTTTTTTGGAATTCATTATTTTATATTTTATGTTTGCAGAACATACATTTTTGTAAATGTTTGTTGGTTCGCAAAAACTACATAAAATAATTTATCTATTATATGTGTACCTATAAATTCATAAGTTTGAAATATAAAATTGTATTTATAATTACCATTTCAAATGACAGAAGAACATCTATCTAAAAATTACTCTGCATATCAACAATTTTTCGTTTTAACTTTTTTTTCTTTAGCATATATAAAGGAAACTTCAGAAACAATGCCCCAAAATACATATATAAATATGAGATATTTCCGAATATGGAATCACGCACATCTTTGTGCTTTCTTGACAACTTTCCCTTCTGAGCACTTATCCATTCTTACCGTTTTTTATTTATTTGTTGGGAATGTATGCTTCCTCTTTCATTCTGAGCATTACTTTTGAATCAAAAGAGGCTATACCGTAAATGCTTATGAGAACGGGTAAAGTAAAGAGGCTAATAAAATATTAGAAAATATTTGTTCTAATTATTAAACGTCTTAATAACTTTACATCCACTTTATAATTTATAATATTTTAAATTATATTAATCATAAAAACTATACCAAAAGCTTTATCTAAAGTATTATATTCAATTTTTTATATAACTTTTCATCGTAGCTATTTTGTACAACTTTGCACTTGTATATAGTTGTATCTAACAATTTGTAGTTCTAGTTTACGGCTAAAAAACTTGTCTTATTTTTGGTTATCAGTCATATCCATTAGCTTTAGGCTTTAGCTATGATTATTAAAAGTATATTTGGGCGGTGTCCCGGAATTATGCTATTGTTTAATGTTTACCAATACAAATTATTATTAAGCTACACATACCGGACTTCTAAGAGCATGTACATTGGTAATCCTAAAGGATCTAAAGTGAGTGTTTTTATAATATAAAATTATTAAAATGGTTGTAAAAGGAAGAAAAAGAGTGTTAAGAGAGTATTTTGTGGGGTATATTGAAATATAAAATTAATAAAATTTAAGTAAAGAAAGTAGAGAGTATTTAAAAGGAAGAGAGAGTGTTAAATTGGATCTTTTGGAAAATGTGTTTAAAAGTAAAAGAGTGTGTTTAAATATAAAATTAATAAAAATTGAATAAAAAGATGAAAAAGAAGGTATAAAGTTGAGTAAAAAAAAAAAGAATATCTGTTTTAATAATTTTATATTACTTTTAGACAACCCGTAACTCTTGAGTTATATGAGAGGTGATTGATATGTATGTAACGTTGATTGATTGGAGGAATATAATACATATCCTTTATATCATTATCTTGTGGTGGCCCAATCTATCTTTCCACTTTCGGCAGGATAAGCATGTGGAGAATGCCTAGCGTGTCACGTGTACAAATGGGGTTTGTTCATCGTCCAACCCTACATCCCCAAGTGGGAGTGGGTTGTGTTTTGTAGAATCTCGTCGTCCACCGGTTCATGTTCTTTCTACATTTCACTATTTCTAATGCATCTTCTTCTTATTCTTCTTTTTATTATTATTTTGATAATTAAGAATTTTCGCTTTTTTTATTCATAATTCATTAGGTCTGGGACTAGCTTTTCATTGACTAATTAGTATTACTTGAAATGTCACAAATGGATTCATTCAATTCTACAATAATTCAAAAAGTTGGATGTACATGTCATAATGCTATGTTTTTATTGGATTCTAATTTGAAACCAATTGACAATGTATAATTAATCTGTATTATTATATATTGCTTAATATCGCATAATATTCTAGATGTGAGATATTTTTCAGACATTTCATCATCCATCGCGATGCCTAATCAATAGTATCTTTATTGGTTAAAACTACTGCTCACAGTTTTTTCTGTTCTCTCTGGTGAAACTATAATTAGAAAGACTTCAGAAACAAATCTCAATAGTCAATACTTTGAGAAACTAAAATCACCTCAATTTAACTCGCCTTTCATAACTAAAAAGCTAGACTTCTCAAAAAGACACCAAAAACTAAAATTATCCTTTACTTTCACACAATTTGGATTCTATTAATCGCATGTATGTAGAAGCAAGATGGGTGCCTTCGTCGCCATATTCACCAGCCTTTGCTGCATTAAGAAAAAAACTCAGCCACCGGATACGATTGAGAAGGGGAACCAAACATTTTCTCAGGAGACGACAAAAATAGATCAAACAAGCGCTGATTTGCATAACAAGGAAACCGCAAATCGAGATACTAATGCATCGAATGGCGATAATAACAACGCGAATCCTGAGCTCCCTTTGCCTCCAGCGAGAAAAGCAGAATTACGCGGAACATATTCGTGTAGTAACATGGCGATACAAAAATCCGGTACGACTAAAAAGAAACTGAGCGCGAGCCTGACGATCCAAGTGACGAGATCATTGTCTATGCCTAAGAAACGTGATGGGGAAGAGGACAAATCTGTGAGGAAGAAGAAACTGAAATCAGAGAATTCGATTCTTGTACGACCAATTATACTTGGAGAGAAATGTAGGGTTCTTGATGATGAAGAAGGAGGAGAAGACCAGAGCCAAAGAATGCCAAAGAACAGAATATATCATCCTAGATCTTTGAGTTTGATCTCTGTTTCAGGAACCAACTCGAAAATCAATATGAATGTAATTACATCAAAAGAAACATCAGAAGATTTAATGGAAAAAGAAGGAAAATAATCATCAAAACAAAAATGAGATTATGATATCTGGAAAAAATAGGAAATTAATTAGTTAGACGGAGTAGTATCCGAAAATCAGTGTTTTAGATCTCATGAACCAGAGTGACACCATTAATTTGATATAAAGTATCATAATAGAAAGAATTTGCAAGAAAACTACTTCATGTCTTAAGCTTTTGAAACGAGCTTTCTGAAAAATTAATATCCTGATTTTCAGAAAAATATAATGGTGCATGTGAGAAAGTTTTAAGAAAAAAATAAAAGAATTGATTTGATGCATAGTTAAAGTTCATTTTGTTTTTCGATAATCTTTTCTAACAGAAATTCACAACTAAGCTTGTAATGTTGCTCAAATTCTATAACTTGTGAATCCTTAAGCACTTACCGCAAGTACATGAATGTTTTCGTACATTACAACTGATCCACAAGGATTTTTAGATTTCAATAAAGTTAAAATATGGTGTGAGATTGATTTCATGGTTTTTTATTTTACTTTTGATATACTAATGAGAAGATAAAAGAAATAAGATAACATATAAGCAGGCAAAAAATGATAAGATGCTTCCTTGTACCTTCATGATCAACTGGACTGATTGTTCGAAGTTACTATCTACTTTTCTTATCCGTATTTCATAATCTTTTTATTTCAAGTAAGAAAGAGAAGTTCTAAAGTATTCGCCTCTCTACATGGTCTAATCAACCTAATCATTAGGTCAATTCTGTCAAAATACTGAATTTTATGAAACGGAGGAAGTATGTCTGGCTCGAGACAGCAACAGTATTGATGTATTGTTAATGACGGTTAAGAAGTTGCTATAATTATCAACCAGACCAACAAACATATGACAAATAAAGAATGGTACAGCAAAATTATATACAAAATTACAAACGTCCAAATACTCTCTGTTTGGGCACTTAACGGCTTCGTTCTCTAACCGATCACTTTTTGTATATATAAAAAAAAAAAAGAATACGAAGAATCTAATTTTTTTTTTTTATTTAAAGAAAGGAAAATGGAAAACAGGTTGTTTGTTGGAACCCTATTATTTATATGCCTTGTGATACAAGTCACCAGCGGCGAAGACGACAACCCTCTGATAAACCAGTACGCTGATTATGAATCGATTCATCCCAGCGAATACTACAGCTCGGATTTCGAGCTCAAAGACGGAACCAACGTGATCTTCGAAGCCATCAATGAATTGCAAGGAATCAAGAAACCAAAAGCAGGTTTCCAATGCAGCATTGGCAGAAAACACTGGACTAGGTCTCTTCCGGGAGATGTGTTTTTTCGCGAAATTCTTCTTTTACCGGGTTAATCCAAACGCAAAGGTGATTGACCGGTGCCATTTCCGATCAAATTTAGGTTATGTCAATCTCAATATCGCAATAACCCCGGCGCTAGGACGAAGGTGTCCCGACTACAGATGCATTTTAGCGATCAGACGTGAAGGTTTGTGTTACACCATGGATTTGGCCCAAAGCAAAATCCTACTCCCAACCCATCAAGCAAGAAGACCCAACTCATTGCTTTGTTAACTAAACTTGGCAAGTTTAACCTTAGTATAGTTACTTTATGCTCATTATGAGTTACTTTATGAACATATGGTTAAAATGTAACCATATGTATCAAAAACCCTAATCTCAATGTACTATATATAGTTGTACCATCATTTGTGTACAACTAAGTTCAAATACAATACACTTTTGATAAAAAAACATATTATTCCTTATCAAATACGCTTGTCCTCTAGAATACAAACTTTCCCTCTCGATCACTGTTCATCCGAGCGGACTCTTTCACTCTCATCTAAACTTCCTCTTCCATTAATCAAAGAATCCCCGAACCTAATACAAATTTAGTGTCAATCTCAATCTGAGCATCAACATTTGGCGCGCCAGGTAGGGGAGATTATCATCTTTCTCACAATCTTCTAGAGGATATCTTTTTACGCTACAATGGATCTTAACAAGGAAGCTAGCATGAGAACACATTCCTCGGGAACAAGCGTTCAGGGTACTAACACTCCGATGGCCCAACGAGCGACCCTTTTTCCCGAGCAGGGAAACCCCGCAAACACGGATAATCCCGCTCCTAGTGAGCACGACCTGCCCGCTGATCCGATCACGGCTTCCAATAGAGTCGAGCGGCCAATCGCCGCCTCCTCGGTCTTTGAAAGGATCGAGCGTCCGACCAGTCCTGTATCTGTCTTCCAAAGGATACAAGAGCCAACTGACCTCCGATACGTGCTCGGAAGTACAGTCGACCTGAGGCAGACATTGGTCGCCCGACCCGATGTTACTCGGGATCACCAAACTCAAGCGGACAATCCAAACGAGCAGTAACCTCAACTGGATCACGCTCGTCTCCTCGGAGCACTCATGCGTCGCTTCGACGAGCAGGAAGAACGAGCACGAGTAACGAACGCCAGACTCGATAGCTTGTTAGCGTTGCGGGGCCCACTACCAGGGCGGACCGAGGCGGTCCCGAGAAGAGCCACCTTCGAGTCACCAACAGTCCGAGCGAGCTCCTCGCCTTCAATCTTCGAGAGACTCGGCCACACTGCGGACCTACGTCAAACCATCGCCGCCCGACAAGGAGCTGTCCCTGACCGTGAAACGCCTCAAACTCAGTACTCCGAGCTTGAGGACATAAGGAACCAGCTTCGAGAAATGAGTTCGAGGATGCATCAAGCCCTCAGCTCGGCCCCGAAGATCGACCGGGTTCTAGCCGAGACTCAGCGGACCCCCTTTTCCACCAGAATAACATCCGTCCCGATCAGGCACACCGCCAAGCTGCGACTTCAACCGTACTCCGGAGACTCCGATCCGAAGCAGCACCTAACCGCCTTCTCCATCGTGATGGGATGGGTACACTTCTCCCCCAAGGAGTACGATTCGGGCCATTATCAGTATTTCATCGAATACTTGTCAGGCCCCGCTTTAGACTGGTTCTCCAGGCTTAAGTCCCGTTCGATCGACTCATTCCAACAGCTGTCGATGGCGTTCCTTAGGCACTATGCCATCTATATTGAGGACGGCGCCTCGGATGCCGACTTATGGGGGTTGGTGCAAGGCGAGAAGGAGTCGCTCGAGAAGTTCATGGACCGCTTTAAGGCCGTCATCTCACGAGTCACGGCGAGCGACACCACTGCTGTAGCTGCTCTCAAGCAGGGGCTCCGGTCGTCCAAATTCCGAAAGGAATTGATCTTACATCCGCTTAAGACGATCGAAGAAACAATGCATCGCTCGCTCGACTTCATCAGACTCGAGAAGGATCAAGCTGGACAGACCCAAAAGAACTCGTCGGCCAAACCTCCAGCAGCCAGGGCAAAGGCAAAGGAAGTGGTCGAGGAGCCCTACCAAGAGCCCCGACAGCATTACGACTACGAATACAAGAAGAAGTTGGCGACCAACGTCATCAATAGCTCGTCAAGCCTTCCCCCGAAGCAGTGGAATATGTACCAGTGACCACAAGAGGTCCAGGAACCTGCGAGCGGACAGACCTATTGCGAGTACCATCAGATGCACGGGCATTCGACCTCGCAATGCCGACAACTGAAGGAACAACTGCTCGCACAGTACCATAAGGGAGCAGTCTAGGTTGCGCCTCCAGCTGAACGGGGCAAGAAGCGAAAACCCGAGGAGGAGCAGAGCGGGAACGAGCAGAAACCAAGCGGGAACGCCGACTCACCCCTTCCCCCCAAGCGTGCTCAGTCCTACAAGGGACAACCTGTTAAGCAGAGACCAACCAAGAGAGTTCTGATGATCATGGGAGGGTTGAGCCTAACCCACGACTCGGTCCGGTCCCTCAAACAATACGAGAAGGAAGCAACGAATGACAAGAGTTATCCCGATCGGAGTAAGGTCGACATGCCCATCATCTTCACGGAGGCTGACACAAAAGATTTGGCCATGCCCCATAACGACCCGCTCGTGGTCGAGTTAGAAATTGAAGATTACGAAGTGACTAGGGTTCTAGTCGATACCGGGAGCTCGGTCGATCTAATTTTCAAGGAAACCTTGCAGAAGATGGAGATACCAGACAATCGTATCAAATCGGGTGTCAGGCCCCTCACCGGCTTCGACGGTGTCACAACAATGATAGTGGGGTCAATCAAGCTGATGGTGCACGCCGGGGGAATCTCCCGAAACGTTATATTTTTGGTGGTGGATAAACCGGCCGTATAGAACGTCATCATGGGAACCCCATGGCTATTCTCTCTCCGAGCCGTCTCATCAACGTACCACCAATGTCTCAAATTCCCAACCCCGCTTGGAGTCTTTATAATCCGCGAGAATTAAAAGATGGCCCGAAAGTGTTTCATCGCGGGCAAACAGCTCCGTTCAGTCAACCTCTGCATCAGCCCCCAGGAAGAAACGGAGCCCGCAACACAAAACCAACTCAACCCGGAATGCCTCGGGCTCACCCAATCTCTCGCACGAGTTACCTTTGCCTAAAAAAAAAAAAAAAAAAACTAAGCATCGTATGCTTCTACTCGTTTCTGAACAACTCGCTCCCGCCCATCTCCTGATGACTTGTTTAGCTTTCACTCTGTAATATGAACTACGTCTGGCTTGATCCCTATTTAAAGGGTAAGTAGGCAGCTTCCTCGAAAGTCCAGCTATAATCAATAAACATATTTATTAACTGAAAGATCGGTCCAAACCCGAACAGCTCCGCGCTCACTTACACCGATGCTCTGATCAAGTACTCGGTCAATAGATCACCCTTGGGAGGCCCTCCATAGCTAAACCCGAGCGGGATCACAACACGCGTCTCTCATAGATGCAGTAGCGAAATAATCTACAATCCGAACTCGAAAAAATCCACAACAACTTTCCAGAATAGGATAAAAGCCTGGCCCTGTCCCGCACGAGTTCCCAAAAACGTGTAAGAATTTTAAGCCGAACACTTCTCGCACGCTTAACAACGAGACGGACTCTAGTCGTAAGCCGGGTTCCGACTCACAGACAACTCGATCCGACCATTCCATCGTGCGAACTCGGTCGGATCAAAATCAAAGTAACCCAGGGATCAACTCGCTGGACGCGCAAATCAATGCCTAAGCTTTAAAACTTAGTCGCACTAAGATTATACGTAAATGCTTAAGCTAAAAAACTTAACCGCATAAATGAAAATTCTGGGTTTAGATCAAAACCAACCAAACTACGGGCCTACTCCCAAGATTCTCAGAGTGCCTAGGCTTTAAAACTTAGTTGCACTAAGAACATACGCAAATGCATAAGCTAAAAAACTTAATCGCATGAAAGAAACTTCAAATCCTATTAAAAACCTAGAGGACCTGCTCCTTAGGCAAAATAAGCAAGTTTAACTGATATGTCTCGAGTTTTAACCCAAAATAATGCTGCAAGTGCACAGGCAAAAGCAGTAGTATATAAGGTATCGAATCCACAGAGACCAAGGTTACACTACGAATCTATAGATTTCAAATAAAGCTAAGATAAATTAAATGAGTTGTAAACTGACGTGAGCAGGTGCTCAATGTAAATGAGCAGGTGCTTGGAATAAAAATTGGTAATTAAACAATGATAAAAGGCACTAAGCCGAGATGATTCTTTGGTGATTTCGGGTACTTGGGTTGAGCTTCTATTCAGGGTCTATTTAAATGCAGTCTAGAACTCAAACATAAATATGTATTGCCCCGCTTTTGGCGATGTATCAACACCTTTGCCTACAGCCTAAATACCTACACTTTCGAGTGGATTTAGTAATGAAGTAAGCAAGCTTTAATGCAATGGTTCAATATGTTCACATTCAATGGGAACGATCAATGGTGTTTTGGTTACCACCGAATGCTCATCAAAGGTAATTCTAGCAACCTATATCATTTTTGGTGAATAGATTAAACCTAGAGATCATAGACTAAGTGATCAATTTAGCCTAAGCATTAAAACTTCCTAGAGATGAAGACATAAGATTACCCTATTTGGCTCAACCATCTAAGACCCTAAATCACCATCGAAATCACCCCGACCTAGTTATGGAACTACTCGGACATGATCGAATCAAATGAAACAATCAATAGATAAGAATTCATAATGGAAAATGGAGAATGAAAAGGGGGTTTAGAATTCTTCTCTAGATGATTATTGGATGATGATTCGGAAATGAACAAGGAACTCCAATGGTGAAAGTAATGATTCGGATGATGAAGAACAATTGAAGAAATAAAATACTTTTATTCCAAACGTAAGAAGAAAAACTCCAAGTCTATTGAATATTTCGTGATACAAGGATTGCCCAAGTCTGATGAAGATTACCTTCTTCAAATACAAGAGAAAGCATTAAAAACTAAAAATATCTTTTAGGGCAAAATAAGGAAAATAAGAAGAAATCCCATTTATGATTAAGATCAATCATCTCCCTAATGAAAAGGGATTGATGTTGACTCATTAACTCCTGGGGATCGTGTGGGCCATCAGATGAACTCGGCGGCCACAGCTTTATTAGGTTTAGGTTCTGGTGTCTTGGTGCGAGCAGGTGCTCGCTCGGACCGAGCAGGTGCTCGGTGGAGTGAAAACTCTTCTTTTTGCTCCAATTCTTCTCCTTTTCTTCATAGAGCTCCAGAAGCTCCAAATTATGCTCCAAAGCATTGTAGAACCTGAAAAGACATCAAAAGAAAACAAAAAGACAAGAAAAGCAACAAAAAACCATGGGTAAATTAGGCTAAAAACCTAACATATCAACTCCCCCGGACTTGCCTTTTGCTTGTCCGCAAGCAAACAAGAAGAGAGAAATCCGGAGAAGTGTTTGAAGGTGGGAACTCAAATCCAAAAGAAACATCGAAGGGTTCAACAAAATGTCCTAAAGAGAACTAATGCGATGCACAACAAATCTTACTCAAGAAGCTTTCGCCATACTCATCTCTTATCAAAATAATTACTCCAAATCCTTAGACTCAAAGAAAGCATGCAATCAACTAAACTCAACTCTTTAACATTCATTAATGTGTTTGGTGCGGTCTCACAATTGGACAATGAATCAATACCATTTGGCTTGGTAGAAGAGGGCTTTTAGATGATGCAAAGAGGCTGTTCATAGTCCTTTTGGTGGCTAACTCTCAAATGCAAGTGTTACATTTAGCAAAAGCAAGAAAGAAAAGAGACAATTGATGCATACAAGGCTAGGAATCCAAATTTCTACCCATAACCCCATTGTTGCAATCTTTCATCTCTCTTTTCTCACTACCCATTTGTTAAACCACTAGCCAATTTCGGCTAAACCTTTCAAACTTCCTCTTTCTTCTTTAAATTTTCCGAATCCTAGGGAATTTCTTTTCTTAACTTTAGCTCCTTCCATCCTAGCATTCTCTAACACATTTTTCTTCTTTTCGATTTATTCTAAGAGAATGCTAAGCTATCATTTTTCTTTTAAACACTTAGAGCTATATACTTTTCTTTTCAAACTTATTCCCTAGAACTCATCCTTTCTTCTTTCTTTCTTTTCACACTTAACCACAAACCCAAAGATAATCAAGTAAATGCTTAACCAAATCGGTTTCATACCCCACCTAAGACTAGTCTTAAACTCAAGAAACTAGCCTAATGGAAACTTTGCCTTGTCGTCTCTAATGCTTGCAAGATTTTACCAATGCAACACAAAGAAAAAGGCCTCACTCGGAGAACATATGCAAGGGTTTGAACGAAATGGTTGGGTTAAAAAGGTGTGGTACTATCCTCATCTAAAAGATGAACTTAGATCGGGATAGCCATTCAAATCAAGATAAGAGTGGTAAAAATTAGGCAAACATGATTTGAATGCAAGGTGTTTATCCATAGTTATGATTCAAAGTCCAAAAGTGAGAAGAATTAATCAAGTTTAAGTTCAAGTTGATAGAGCTGAATCTAGATCATGCAAGTTTCAATTGAGTTGGGATTTTCAAAGAAATAAGATTCAAGTATGGATGAGCCTCTAATTCATGATTGTTAATGCATCGAAAAAGTTCTAATGAGGGCATATCATGGAATCCTAAAATGAATCTTTACAAGGAAATTTCATCATTGCTCCCTATGCAAATGCAATCCTAAAATGCTCTAGACTCGATCCTAGCATGAAAAAGAAAATGTTTATGCCATGAGAAACTATATGCATTTTTTTTTTTTTTTATAAGTGCAAAAGACTCAAAGCAGAAACATTTAAAACATTAATCCACAATCCTAAAATGCTCTAGACTCGATCCTAGCATGAAAAAGAAAATGTTTATGCCATGAGAAACTATATGCATTTTTTTTTTTTTTTATAAGTGCAAAAGACTCAAAGCAAAAACATTTAAAACATTAATCCACTCCCCCGGACTTAACTTTCACCGTCTCGGTGAAAGAAAAGTACCGAAAGAGTAGACTAAAAACAAGTTCAAATCAAAAACAAAATAAAAACAAAATAGAAACAAATGTGATATAAACAATGGGAATAGTAGGGTGAAAGTGGATATCACCCGGATGTAGCATCGTCGGAGACATGATCAGACCTCTTCCTCCTTCTCCTTGCTGGCTGGTCCGAGCAGGTGCTCGAATGCGTGCGAGCAGGTGCTCGTTCACGCTGAGCAGGTGCTCGCGGAGTTTTCACATCCGGAGCATGGCAGCAGCCTCTGGACATCGCCTGCATGAGCCTCTGCAGTAGGCTGTTGTTCTTCCTAGTGGATTGGATCATCCACCTCCTATACTCAACATCATTAGCATTATCATCAATATGGGGAAGATCAAACTCACCTTGAGAAGGAGTGTCGTGGTACGTGAGAGCAAGGCGCGGAACCGAAGGACCAGCATCCTCGGTGTCAAAGCGTGGCTGCCTTGATGTGCTCCGGCGTGAAGCGCTTGGACGGGAAGCGGAGGAGGGTCGGCTCGGGTTTGGTACCAAGTAGTGCGGAGGAGGGTTAAACGCAAGATCATCAAGGGAAGAAAGTTGCGTGATTTCCAAGTTGGGCAGCTCCACATAGCTCGCCTCACCGTTTCCATTGAAGAATTGGTAAGTTGACGGTTTGATGATGATTTTGGAAAGGAGCAGGTGCTCCATATCAATGCGCTTCATCTCCGGGACGTAGGAATATGGAGAAAGATCCACCCTTAGATTGCGGAATAGCGGTGTGAGCAAGCTTCCAATACGCTCCGTCCTTGGTCCTTTGTTTGTTGCGGTTGTGTTATCTTTGATCGCACAAATCATCTCCGCGAAACGTATACCCAAATTTGATCGATACTTCTCATATTGTGCCGAGTCTCCTTCACCTACAATGGGACCACAACCAAGCAATAATAACAATAACTCATCTTGATGGACCTTGTTACCTACGGATCTTCCGAAAAGCATGTTGCTCAAGATCCTTGCCACTATGCGGAGAGCGGGATGGCGTAGGCGGTTTTGGCTCGCGGAATTGGATGAGTACTCTCCCGAAGCAATCAAACTCCAAAAACTCTTGGCCTCTTGAAACCTCTTTGGACCCGATAGCCTTGTGTCCGTCTCGTAAAAGCCGTATGCTACACAAAAATCAAACATTGAAATCGCATACCTCTTTCCTCCAGCAAAGAAAGAGAACGTGGCTTCCTCGAAACAAGGGTTGTCCGGATTAGCATAGGAGAGAGTCGCGGTGGCTAGGCATTGCCTAGTGAGGTCCGGGTAGAGCACATCTTCCTCCAAAGCAAAGGCCATGCAGCGAGCATTGTAGAGTATGCTCCTCACTTGTTGTTGAAGACCAAGTTCGACCAATGTTCTATCGCACATGAACCGAGTAGGTTCGAGGTCAACTTGGAGGAGTTGATTGTAGTAGAAAGCGTCGATTTCGTCCCATGAGTCCGGTGAAGAGTGTGGGAGGTTGGCTCGGTCAATGTCAAAGGGCTCACCTTCCGGCCTAGGCCAAGGAAAGGTGAGAGGACAAGCGGATGCGGAAGTACCGGCTTTGCCTTTGCCCTTTTCTTTGTTGGAGAACTTTGTCTTTGGAGCCATGAGGAGAGAGGCGTGGAGATTTGGTTTTCCGGCGTGAAATCGGGGTGGTTATGGGTGAAGTTTGGTCTCGGAAAAGAAGAGACGAAGTGTGGCGGTGGTGGTGGTTTTTGCCGAGTGAGCAGGTGCTCGGGATTTAGAGAGTTTGAGCGGCGGCGAGAGAGAGAGAGAGAGAGAGAGAGAAGTTGAGAGTTTGGGAGCTTTAGGGATTTGGTGAGAGAGGGAGTAATGAGATGTGTGGTTATGAGGAGTGGTAGAGATGGGACTTTAATGGAGAGGAGTAATGTTGAGTGGCGGTTTTCAAGGGAGATGGGAAAGTGGAGAGAGGCTCGGCAGTTTTGGGGAAGAGGGGGAGATCAAAAAGTTTGGCTTTATCTGCAAAAAGGAAGAAGAATGAGTGGTTAGGGTTTTTGGCAAAAATTGAAAAGGAAATAAAGAAGGAAAGAAAATAAAAGTAAAAAAAATAAAAAGGAAAGAAGAAATAAATCAAATCTTTTTCTGTTTTTCTTTTTCTTTTATATTTTTTTTTATTATTTTATTTTTTTGTGTTCTGCTAATCTGAGAGAATTGCTGCGCTTTGGTTTCGAGCAGGTGCTCGCTCCTTCCGAGCAGGTGCTCGGTGCAATTTTACACTTTTTCGCAGAATGTAATTACTGAAATCACAAGCGAAATGTTAGTAATAAAAGGAATTAAAATTCAAAATTTATACAAAAATCCTTACCGGTGGGTTGCCTCCCACCAAGCGCTTGTTTTAAGTCGTTAGCTCGACTTTGGAAACCCTTTAGGCTCGAGGAGGGTCACTAAAAGTGACTGATTCAACTTCTCCCACGTATGTATCCGCAAGGTATGGCTTGAGACGTTGACCATTAATCACAAAATCACCTCCTTTAGTGTCTAGCAACACTACGGCCCCGTATGGTTTCACCTCTTTGATGGTGAACGGACCACTCCATCTCGACTTTAGCTTCCCTGGAAACAACTTAAAACGAGAGTTAAACAATAAAACTTGATCGTTAGGAGCAAAGTTTCGAGGGATAATCTTCTTGTCGTGGTAAGCTTTGGTCCGTTCTTTGTAGATTCGGGAATTGTCATAGGCGAGATGCCTAATTTCTTCCAACTCATGCAGCTGCATGGATCTCCTCTCGGATGCACTAAGGATGTCATAATTAAGTCGCTTGACAGCCCATGCCGCCTTGTATTCCAATTCTACCGGTAAGTGACATGCCTTCCCATACACCAAATGAAAAGGCGTTGTCCCCAACGGAGTCTTATATGCTGTCCTATATGCCCACAAAGCGTCATCTAGCTTATTCGCCCAATCCTTACGCGTTGTACCAACTGTTTTTTGCAAGATACTCTTTATCTCTCTATTGGAGACCTCTACTTGTCCACTAGTTTGAGGATGATAAGGAGAGGCTACCTTATGTGTGACTCCATTCTTCCTTAACAAGTTCTCAAAAACCTTGTTAATGAAGTGTGAACCTCCATCACTTATCACAACTCTCGGAATTCCAAACCTAGGGAAAATCACCGTTTTGAGCAACTTGGTAACTATCGCAGCATCACAAGTCGGGCTGGCTTGTGCTTCGACCCACTTAGAAACATAGTCAACGGCTACAAGTATGTACTTGTTCTTATAGGAGGAAGGGAACGGTCCCATGAAGTCTATACCCCAAACATCGAAAACCTCTACTTCTAAGATGAAATTTTGAGGCATCTCATTGCGCTTGCTGATGTTCCCTTGCCTTTGACACGCGTTACATCGAGCAACAAACCTATTCGTATCCTTGAACATCGTTGGCCACCAAAGACCCGCTTGTAGCACTTTTGTAACCGTCTTGAATGTGGCAAAGTGTCCGGCATAAGATGAACCGTGACAATGGTGCAAGATCCCAGGGATTTCCTCCTCCGAAACACATCTTCTATACAGCCCATCCGAGCATTGCTTGTACAAGTACGGCTCGTCCCAATAGTATCGTCTAACATCTCGGAAAAACTTCTTCTTTTGGCTTCCCGTTAGGTTTTCCGGAACTTTATCGGCTGCCAAGTAGTTAGCAAAGTCACCGAACCAAGGGAAAATCGAAGGTTGGGCATTCTGGATAATTCCACAAAAAATCTTCCGAGCAGGTGCTCGGTCAGTCCGAGCAGGTGCTCGCTCAGCTTCTGGGAATTTTTCGCAGATCGAATAAATTTGCTCATCTAGCAGATTATCCTCCATAGGTGTCTCATCCTCAACTTGAAGCCTACTCAAATGATCAGCAACCCCATTCTCAGATCCTTTCTTATCCTTGATCTCTAAATCAAACTCTTGAAGCAAAAGTATCCATCTCAATAGCCTAGGCTTGGCATCTTTCTTGGTCAGCAAGTATTTTAACGCAGCATGATCGGTGTGAACAATTACCTTAGAACCGACGAGGTATGATCTAAACTTCTCAAAGGCGAAGACAATCGCCAATAACTCCTTTTCGGTGGTTGCATACCGACATTGAGCATCATCCATCGTCCGGCTAGCATAATATATCACATGGAGCTTCTTGTCCTTCCTTTGACCAAGAACAGCCCCCACAGCAAAATCACTCGCATCCGTCATAATCTCAAACGGTAAGTCCCAATCCGGTGGTTGGACTATTGGTGCACTAACCAAGGCACCCTTGATAGTATGAAACGCAGCCAAACACTCTCTATCAAAGTCGAACTTGACTTCCTTACACAGCAATCTAGTGAGAGGCCTAGCAATGTTGGAGAAGTCTTTGATGAAACGACGGTAGAACCCGGCATGGCCTAGAAAGCTTCGGATTCCTTTGACCGTAGTAGGCGGTTGTAAACTCATCATGACCTCTATCTTAGCCTTGTCAACCTCTATCCCTTTCTCTGAAATCCGGTGCCCAAGTACTATCCCATTTCTGACCATAAAATGGCACTTCTCCCAATTCAGCACTAGATGCTTCTCCTCGCATCTTTGTAATACTCTGCACAAATTAGACAAACAAACAGAAAAAGAATTCCCATACACAGAGAAGTCATCCATAAATACTTCCATAATATCTTCAATTAAATCAGTAAAAATGGACATCATACAACGTTGGAAAGTCGCTGGGGCGTTGCACAAACCAAATGGCATCCGGCGGTATGCGAATGTGCCGTATGGACATGTGAACGTTGTCTTTTCCTGATCATCGGGATGGATGGGTATCTGAAAAAATCCTGAGTAACCATCTAGAAAACAGTAGTAAGGGTGATTAGCAAGACGTTCAAGCATTTGATCAATAAAAGGCAAAGGAAAATGATCTTTGCGAGTAGCAGCATTCAATTTCCTATAGTCTATGCACATTCTATGACCCGTTACCGTTCTAGTTGGAATCAATTCGTTTTTCTCATTCCTAATTACCGTGATACCTTCCTTCTTAGGTACAACATGCACCGGACTTACCCATTTGCTATCAGATATAGCATAGATCACACCAGCGTCTAGAAGTTTCATTATCTCTTTCTTAACAACATCCTTTAGATTCGGGTTTAACCGTCTCTGATGTTCTATAGAAGTCATCGATTCATCCTCTAGATTAATTCGGTGCATGCACAAGTCTGGAGATATACCGGTTATATCATCTAACGAATATCCCAAGGCCTTTCTATATTTCCTCAACTCACACAAAAGCAAAGTGATCTCAACATTATTCAATTCCGCATTCACTATAACAGGATATGTAGAGTTGGGACCTAGAAATGCATACCTGAGCCCTGCTGGGAGGGTTTTTAGTTCTACCTTTGGAGCTTTCAGCTCGCTCCATGATCCGGTGATGTTCTGGTTTTCGGTCCGAGCAGGTGCTCGGTCGGAGCGAGCAGGTGCTCGCTGGGAATCTGGCAGAACATCGTTTTTTGTGCCCTCGGTCAGACTTTGGAACTCATCTTCTTTCTCTATTCTGGTGTTGGAATCCAGAAACTTGGCAAATCCTTGGGTGTCTTCACTTAGAAATCCGTGTTCACTTTCGGCTTTTGTCAATGCAACTTCGAGAGAGTCCTTTGCTAGGATCTCTTCAACCACATCTTCCGACACCTCGGAGTCATCGTGGATCACGAAGGTTTGCCCATCTATCATCGGCCTCTTGAGCATCTTACTCATCTCGAACCGTACCACCATGTCTCCGAGACGGAGGTCGACTATACCTTGTTCAACATCGATGATTGCACGCGCCGTGTTTAGGAATGATCTCCCCAAAATCAGTGGGTCCTTTGGTTCTTCATCGAGCTCTAGAACCACGAAATCGGTCGGGATTAGAGTGTCCCCTATGCGGACGTGTAAATCCTCGATTATACCTACAGGCAGTTTAGTGGATCTATCTGCAAAAATCAAGGAGATCTTAGTTGGTTTGAAATCGGTAAAACCTAAACGTTTAGCAACAGAATAAGGCATTAAATTAACACTTGAACCCAAGTCAACCAGTGAGCATGCGAACGTGCATGGCCCAATTTTTACCGAAATCACAAACCTCCCGGGATCGCCTTTCTTAGTCAACACCTTACTCTGAAGTATTGCACTACATTCTTTGGAAACCATCATCACACTCTCCTCTTCCACAACTTTTCCAGAAATTAGCTCCTTCATGTACCGTTTGAGAGAAGGTACCATTTGAACCGCATCGGGTAAAGGAAGCTTTACCTCCAAGCCTTTAATCATTTCCTTACACTTAGCATCCTCCAAATCCTTCTTAGATCTCTTGGGAGGCACTGGGTAGGGTATCTTAGGCACATAGACTCTCTCGGTCTGAGCTTCTGGGAATTTCGCGGGAACATTCTGAGCGAGCAGGTGCTCGATCGGCTGAGCAGGTGCTCGCTGGGGTGTTTTCTCCAGATTGATCGGAATAGAAGCTGGTGTGGTTTCTGAGCTAGAACCAGCTTCCTCATGCATCACATTCTCAGCCAAATCATTCTCTTGTGCCGGTTGCTCAACAACTTTCTCCTTGGCCTTAACTTGAGAGGTTGTGGCCGTAGGTTGTGCCAACGCTCTTCCGCTTCTTAACTCAACAGCATTGCATGGCGAATACTCCTTCCTAGGGTTCACTTCACCACGGCCAGGAAGAGCACCAACCGGTCTTTGAATAGCTTCGGCGGTTTGAGCTACTTGTGTATCCAACTTCTTTACATGTGCGGTCACGGCCTCATACTTTGCATGGAGATCCTTGTACATGTTGTCCATCTTACTGCCCAGCTCGGATGATGTCTGCTGTTGGTTGGCCAAGACTTGATGGATGAGACCTTTCAAATCATCTTGTTGAGGTTGAGGCGCGGAAACGGTTTGTTGTTGGTTTGTTGCTTGAAACCGGTTCTGATTTTGGTTGGGAATGAATTGCTTCCCTTGAGTGTTGTTGGAGTAGAACTTCTGATTTGAACTCCCTTGTTGCGGATAGACTTGGTCTTGAGGGTTCTCCACATTGGTGTTGCGGTAGGAGAGGTTTGGATGGCTTCGGTAGTTGGGGTTAAACCCTCGGTTTTGGTACCCTTGGCCATTCACATAGTTGACCTCTTCTAAACCATCTTCTTGATCTTCCACAAACTCTTGAGCATTAGGGGCAGCCCCATCTTCTTCCATGAACTTAACCGGTCTTTGAGTCTCCCTTAAAAGCAAGTTTACTTTCGCGGTTAATTCATCGATCTTTTGAGAGTCCACACTATTGACCTTCTTGGTTCTATCGTACTCGGGAGCCTTGTTGTTGGAGCTTGAGGCAAGGTTTTCGATGAGCTCAAATGCACCTTCCTTCGTCTTGGTCATAAAGTCTCCATTACTCGCGGCATTCAATGCATTACGGTAATCCCAATCGACTCCATCGTAGAATATGTTCAAGATTTGCTCATCCTTGAAACCGTGATGAGGACACTCCCTCTTATACTCTTTGAGTCTTTCCCAAGCTTCACCAAAAGCTTCTCCGGAGTGTTGTTGAAAGGATGCAATCTTGTTCCTCAAAGCGGCCGTTTTGGACTTCGTATAGAAATGATCCAAGAACGCGGATCTAGCCTCATCCCAAATCCTCAATGAACCAGCCGGCAGCGACTTCAACCATCTTTGTGCCTTGTCCGCGAGAGAGAACGGGAACAACTTACACTTCAGAAAATCGGTTGGAACACCATTAGAACCCGTAGTACTACAGATTTCCTCGAAGTTCTCAATGTGGTCCATAGGTATTTCAGCGGGTAATCCATGAAATAGATGCTGCTTCACCAATGAGATCAACTGAGCCTTGACCTCATAATCTTGTCTCTGGATGGTAGGGATGACGATGGCCGAACGGTTTTGATAAAACGCATGGGGATTATCCGAATCCCCTATGGTTGGCTGACCCCGCGGCTGTTGCCTTTGCAACTGGGTGATTTGATCTCTTAAAATCTGTAACTGAGCATTCATAGCTTCCTGATCTGCCATGTTTTCTGAGCGAGCAGGTGCTCGTTCGGTTTGAGCAGGTGCTCGGCGGCGATTCTGACGTTCGAGACGAGCTAACTCTTCGTTCGTATGACTAACTAGATCTTCGTTCAGATTTCTCCTCGTTCTTCTACTGGTCATACACCTGAAACATAACAAAAACAAAAACAAAAAAAACGAAATTAGCAAAATTCTTAGACTATAAATAAAACCAAAATTCAAAGGTAACGCTATTGGTCCCCGGCAACGGCGCCAAAAACTTGATATGTCTCGAGTTTTAACCCAAAATAATGCTGCAAGTGCACAGGCAAAAGCAGTAGTATATAAGGTATCGAATCCACAGAGACCAAGGTTACACTACGAATCTATAGATTTCAAATAAAGCTAAGATAAATTAAATGAGTTGTAAACTGACGTGAGCAGGTGCTCAATGTAAATGAGCAGGTGCTTGGAATAAAAATTGGTAATTAAACAATGATAAAAGGCACTAAGCCGAGATGATTCTTTGGTGATTTCGGGTACTTGGGTTGAGCTTCTATTCAGGGTCTATTTAAATGCAGTCTAGAACTCAAACATAAATATGTATTGCCCCGCTTTTGGCGATGTATCAACACCTTTGCCTACAGCCTAAATACCTACACTTTCGAGTGGATTTAGTAATGAAGTAAGCAAGCTTTAATGCAATGGTTCAATATGTTCACATTCAATGGGAACGATCAATGGTGTTTTGGTTACCACCGAATGCTCATCAAAGGTAATTCTAGCAACCTATATCATTTTTGGTGAATAGATTAAACCTAGAGATCATAGACTAAGTGATCAATTTAGCCTAAGCATTAAAACTTCCTAGAGATGAAGACATAAGATTACCCTATTTGGCTCAACCATCTAAGACCCTAAATCACCATCGAAATCACCCCGACCTAGTTATGGAACTACTCGGACATGATCGAATCAAATGAAACAATCAATAGATAAGAATTCATAATGGAAAATGGAGAATGAAAAGGGGGTTTAGAATTCTTCTCTAGATGATTATTGGATGATGATTCGGAAATGAACAAGGAACTCCAATGGTGAAAGTAATGATTCGGATGATGAAGAACAATTGAAGAAATAAAATACTTTTATTCCAAACGTAAGAAGAAAAACTCCAAGTCTATTGAATATTTCGTGATACAAGGATTGCCCAAGTCTGATGAAGATTACCTTCTTCAAATACAAGAGAAAGCATTAAAAACTAAAAATATCTTTTAGGGCAAAATAAGGAAAATAAGAAGAAATCCCATTTATGATTAAGATCAATCATCTCCCTAATGAAAAGGGATTGATGTTGACTCATTAACTCCTGGGGATCGTGTGGGCCATCAGATGAACTCGGCGGCCACAGCTTTATTAGGTTTAGGTTCTGGTGTCTTGGTGCGAGCAGGTGCTCGCTCGGACCGAGCAGGTGCTCGGTGGAGTGAAAACTCTTCTTTTTGCTCCAATTCTTCTCCTTTTCTTCATAGAGCTCCAGAAGCTCCAAATTATGCTCCAAAGCATTGTAGAACCTGAAAAGACATCAAAAGAAAACAAAAAGACAAGAAAAGCAACACAAAACCATGGGTAAATTAGGCTAAAAACCTAACATATCATTAACTCGGACCACATCAGCCCGGGGAGGGTTATTCAACCGACTAACGGCCACACTCGGTTCGGTTACAATAAAACAAAAAACAAAACAAGACTACTCCGGGCGCTGATCACTCGGCGCCTAGGTCGAAGGGGGTGGAGCGAAGAGAGGCATCAGGTCGTCCCTGGTCTCCGGATCTTTCGCTGAAGCTTCAACTTTGAACTGACTGACAACGCCGGACACACCAACTCCCGGGTCCTTTGCCGAAGCCTCAGCTAGAGTCTGGTCGGCAGCCACGGGTTCAGCTAAAACCCTGTCCACAATTTCATCCATTAAGTCTTCGGTAACTTTCGAAATAATACCGGATACGAACTGCTCAACAATTTTAATTGACCTGGGGGAATTCGAGGTTGCCGCCGCGAGTATGACCTTAGCACTCTGCTCGGATCCGATAATCTGGTCATTACCCTGAGCATCTTCCCCGCCAGCATTGGCACTTTCAGTCCACTCGCTCACGTAAGGCTCGAGGATCCAACTGCGCTCTATCCCAAAATCTTCGCCGAGTAGAGACCCGGCGCTATCCTCCTCATAGCTCTCCGGGAGAACACTCGCTCTGGGAACGAATTCATATTCCCCTTCGAAGAAATCCATCAGTTGCATTGCCTCAATCTTTCTCTGATAGTCATCAAAACTGGCCTGAACCCTCTCAGAATGAAGGTTGATCCCGTACGCCGATATCATGTCTAGTTGCGTCTTGACCTGGCTAGCCATATTGTTAAGACAAGCGTACTCCAACCACTCGGCACAATACCTACGGGCTCGGTCGAGAGAAGATTGTGCCTGCCCGATCAGCTCGGTGCTAACCCACTCAGCAGCCGTCTTGGCACAAGATAGACCATGCTCTCTCCGAGAAGACCGTAGACACCCACCTGCGTCCGGACGTGCTCGATCAACGCAGTATTCACCTCTTCGGCTCTTTGGAGACACTCCCTAACATCTTCAAACCTCGACTCCACTTGTCTCCTCTCTGCCTCATATTGCTTGGTGACATCCTCCAACAACCTTGACCGCCTCGCGGAGTACTCTTTCAACGTCTCGAGCTCCTTCGAGACGCCTCCGGATTTCAGGGACTCGTTCTCTTTAACAAGCGATTCGATGCGAGCCTTGTCGAAGTCCCTCTCCTCTTTCATCGCACGCTCTCTCCTCATGGCGGCGTCAAATCGCTTCTAAACAGAATTGAAAGCAACTATGGTCTGCAAAAGAGCGGAACTGGAGCATGAGCCAAGTCTACCGGTGGGAATGACGAAGATGAAAAGAAAAAAATAAATAATAAAACTTACATCCACGAGGTTCGCAGCGGACTGACAAAAGCCCTCTCGATCAAACATCTCATCCAGCCCGGGATTCGGACCCTTCACGCCCCCTCGAATGCAGTTAATATATTTGGCGCACTCCTCATGATGTTCGAGGATATGCCCGCCAAAGCCCTTAAAACTCTACGAAAAATCGTCAGAGGAGTCGATGTCGTCACGACTTTGTAGAACGAGCGGGCTGTCTTTAACATTAACGCCGGGCTCTACGTCATGACCAACGTTCACCAAATCGACGTATCGCCCCTCACGATCAGCGTTGGCTCTCGCATTGGTACCATCCGCCGTCAAAACCACATGGTCTCGCGAGGGCTCCTCAGAACCCGAACGGGTACGCTTGTAGGCAGACACGGCAGCAACGTCCTTCCCGGCTCCGTGTTTGGCAGCGACTGGGGTGCTTTCGTCCCTTGATCGCTTCTTTGAAGTGGTCCCAGTCGTGTCTCCGGCAGTCGTCTCTTTCTGCGTCTTACACGGGACCCCGCCCGCACGGCCTGAAATGGCAGACTTATTCGTTACCAAAGCCACATAATTGCTATTTCCTGTACCAGCGAGTCTCTTTACTCCCGAGGAAGCGGGCACGCTCGGATTTGCACTAGTCTTAGGCTTGGGAAGTGGAGGCTGCTCTAGACTCAATTTCGCCATTTTTCCTTTATCAGACTTAAGAGCTACACGCCTCGAGACGTCGTAACCAAGAGCGGGGTTACCTAGGAAGCAAAAAGCAAAAACTGAGGAACTAACTCGGAGAGGTCGAGAAAAGATGGTCATAAATCGCAGACAAACCTGAAACAATCCGGTTGTACACTTGACGAATTCGGATGCAAAGGAAGCTCGGCCAATCCTGAGGAGGATATCGCTGCTGTAAACCGACTACGCAGTTAGAGGACTTATCGGAGAGAGCTCGCGTATGGGAATCTGCAAAAAGAAGGCAAAATCAACGATCAGCCGTAGATAAAAGACGAGAGGGAAAATTATACCGATTCGTTTGTTCCAGCTTATTCGGATCTCCCCGCGGTAGCTCCCTATTGAATTCTCGTTTATCTTGACGAAGAAGTAATTCTCTTGCCAGTTACCGTCGTGCCTAGTTTTGAAATTATCCACCAGAATGAGCCCACTCTTCATCTTGATCTGAAACCGACCGGAATCAAAGGTATTCCCGCGGGTAATCTCACAAGCTTCTTCAAAGTGATCGCACGTGACCATCCGATGAGCCTCGTAACTTAACGTCAGGATCGACATCAAGTTCCAAAAACTCGCATGTGTGAGCTGGGATATGGAGACCCAGCGACGAGCGCAATACTCCATGATCACTGGGGGAATCGGAAAACCGAGCCCACCTTGGTCAAAGAAACACTCCTAGACGCACAAGTGGCCTTCGGGGGGAGCCCACGGTCTGCATTCCGGCCCGGGAATTATGAAGTCTATCCGGGGCCAGTTCCTCCCACTACCGCATTCAACAACGCTCTCATATGTGGAGGACGACGGTTTATCATCATGACGCTCCAACACGATGCGAGGGCAGCGACCAGGACCCAAGCCGAAAACAGGAACTGCCTTCAAAGCCTCCAACTATTCCCTTCGCTTCGCTTTCTTTCTATGATCAGCCTCTTTCTTCCGCGCATCCTCGGCCGATTCCTTCCCCGCCCGAGCAGTTTTGAGATCGCTCTGCGTTTCGATCTTCTTCTTTTTCTTCAAAGCTGCAAGCGATGTGTGATCCTCCTCGGAAGAATCATCGCCGTTGTTGGTCGTCCGTCTTGGGCGATGAAGGGACGACGAAGCTGCCCTATCATCGCTCTCCGAATCGCTCGCGCCAAACGAGGGATCGGGTTCAAGAGAAGGGGAAACTGGAACAATGAGCCGGTCCACATTTTTCTTACTCTTACGAATCAACGCTCCACTATCGGAACTGGTGGAAGAATCTCCCGACGTCATACCTCTCGAGAAGTCTTCGGATCGATTTCACACTCGGGAAGTAAAAGGGTATAAAGAAAGACGAAACGAGAAAAGAGATCGGGTTAGAAAGAGAAAAATACCTGATCGGGATCTTCAGAATACAGAGCAAAGGATAAAAGAAAGGAAGGAAATGGCGTTATATATAGGAAACCACGGGAAAGATGCAGACAGAAGCAAGGTGGAAGTCAAAGAGGCGGTACACCAAAGCGTCGTATCAACATCGAAACCCTAACTCGTCTCGATAACCGCTAAAAAGTGTAATCATGACTAGAGCGGGAATCGAGGAAGTATGTGCTAACAAGACCAGTCGCACCCACGCGCCGAAACACGCCCACGTCTCTAGATAACCTGGCCGAGTATGCCGAAGCCTCCGGGAAAAAGCACGAGCCCGACTTACTCGCTTTCCTGCCTGCTAATCTAGTTTCGACAAACTCGGGGGGGGGGGGGGGGGGGGGGGGGGGGCTACTGTTACACCATGGATTTGGCCCAGGGCAAAATTCTACTCCCAGCCCATCAAGCAAGAAGGCCCAACTCATTGCTTTGTTAACTAAACTTGGCAAGTTTAACCTTAGTATAGTTACTTTATGCTCATTATGAGTTACTTTATGAACATATGGTTAAAATGTAACCATATGTATCAAAAGCCCTAATCTCAATGTACTATATATAGTTGTACCATTATTTGTGTACAACTAAGTTCAAATACAATACACTTTTGACAAAAAAAACATATTATTCCTTATCAAATACGCTTCTCCTCTCGAATACAAACTTTCCCTCTCGATCACTGTTCATCCGAGCGGACTCTTTCACTCTCATCTAAACTTCCTCTTCCATTAATCAAAGAATCCCCGAACCTAATACAAATTTAGTGTCGATCTCAATCTGAGCATCAACAAACTGTTGACGAAAGATACTAAAGAACTCTTTCCTTGGACCCCTTGGCCTCACCGTCACATTCAACCACAATTGCCTGGGAACACCAATTGATTCCTCTTAATGATATATTATTACAGGAATGCGTGTGTATACATATCTTTTTTTTGCTCCCCCTTTAAAATTTTATTGATGATACAAAACATTGTTTTAGTTCAGAAAACGTAAAATCATAATTTAAAAATTCCTAGTGAAATGACTTTTTTTGTTCATAATTTCTTATTTCACAAGTCAATGATATATCAAAGGAACGATGACCACGGCAAAATATTGAATCAGTAAACGAATCTATGTTAATATTCTAACATTAGTAACATTTCGAAAAATACAAAATAAAATCCAATCAGTTTCATTTTCACCTAAATAGAATGACCAAATTTGGTGGTGTAAATAATTAAACTATATATAGTACCAATACAAAAGATCACTTTTATGTTTTTTTTGTAGCCAATACATTCACATCAAAATGCAGACTAATCTCTTTGGGTTTGAAGTCGAATACTCTTGTCCATTGTACCCGGTACCACAACAGAAAAAGAAAAAAAAACAAAAAAAAAAAAGAAGAAGAAAAAACCTAGTAACCTGTAAAAACGTATATTTTTATTCGTTTACAAGTTACTTAATGAACAACGGATCCGTTAGTGATTTATACAATAAATAAATAAATAAAGGACATCCGTTTCAAGTTTAGTACTAGTAAAAAAAAACCGAAAGCCACAAAATATATAAACTAAAAAATATATCAATTAAGGTATTGAGACTTAACTCAAACGATGAGGATGATGAATCCCAAAATCATAGTTAAAAATCTCCTCTTCCTACTTATCCTACTACAAATCTCCAACATTGTCTTCTCTTTAGAGGCACGCGTAAGGAAAGATTATAAATCTGAGTACGTCGTACGACCAGGCACTGTCACACACATAGTCGTAACCAACGATCTACATGGTCTCAAGAAAGGAAACGCTGGTTTCGTATGCGCTCATGGTCCCAAGGTTTGGAGGAAAAGCAAACCGGGAGACCGGTACGTTGCCCTTCGGTTCGAGGACAATAGTAAGATCAGGTACAAAAACATACATTGTCATCTTCGGTCGAATCGGGGGTTTGTCAATGTTCCTATCAGTATTTATCCAGACACATCAGCTATGTGTTATCCTAGTTATGTTTGTCATTACTCAATTAGAAAAGGAGGAGTTTATTATAAGCCTGAGAGGAAGCTTTATCCATGGAGACCGTTTCAAAAATCAGCCAAAGGACGTCGTCCCAAGGTCTAAGTGCGATTATACATATTGATGATGTATATGTGTGCATTGTAATTGTAAATTATGGATGTAATTACTTTGCGATGCACATTGTTTTTCTCACGTTGATATATGATAAATATATTATCATAATCTAATATTTTGGTTTTTGTTGATGATCTAGTGTATAAGCAAATGGCATCAAGACGTTTTAAGGGAAATTAGGTCCAGTGGTCTCTTTTAATTTTTATGAATTTGCCAGGATAACACTTTTAATAATTTAACTAGATTTATTAAGCTAGCTTACCACAAATGGATTGTTTTCATTTTAGTTGCATTAAAATGCATTAACCATTTTTTTTATGAAAGAGGACAACACATAAATAGTGCATATAACTATTTTTCATTTGCATATTTAGGTAAGCAAGGAAAAAAATATATACAGTAGAACCTTTATAAATTAATACTCTATAAATTAATACTCACTATAAATTAATAAATTCTTCCGGTCCCAAGTTGGGTCAGTGTAAAATTTGACGAAATTCGATAAAATGATAAAATAATAATTTTTTTGAAACTCTTATATAAAACATATGGTCCCAATCTTATTATATAAAGGAGGGTTCGCAAAATTATAACTCACGAGATCGCGACACGTACTACGTAATCGGTTAGATTATAACACATGTCAATAATTTAAATATGTAAATTTATCAATATCAAAATTGTTAATTATCAAAAGGAAAAAGTTAAAACGGAAAAAACATAAAGTAATTTTACAAATTGCACAAAACCTCTATAAAAATATTTTTATATGATATTTAGTCGAAAATAATTAGTAAAGAGAAATTTAACATAAAACAAAAATTAGAAAAAAAAATTTGCAATCTATGTAATTAAAAATAGAAACAACCATGTTTCTATTGTTATATATAGACAGAGGTTTAACATATATAAATTTATGAGGAACACAAAATAATTGATAATGAATAAAAAGAGAGATTTATATCAAGAAGAACAAAAAAAATGTGGTTAATGGTATTTTTTCATTTGTAAAGTTTACAAAACATCATCAAAGAAGGATCGTTTAAACATGTAAAAATGATTTAGTTATTATATCAAATAGTTTAATGATTCAAACCATGTATATACTTTATTAATTTCCAAATTCTTCAAATTATATATGTAAGTAAATATAGAATCGACCATATTTCAGTCATTATATGTAGGCAGAGGTTTAACAAATGTATATATCAATGGGAAGTAAAAAATAATTGATTATTGATAAATGGGGAACTATATCAAGAAGAAAAAAACAAAAATGGTTAGTAGAATTTTTTTCATGAGTAAAGTTTACAAAATATTATCAAAAAATATCGTCAAAACATAAAAATGATTTAGTTTGTGACTTAAAAAAAAGTAGAAATGATTTAGTTATTATATCAAATAGTTTAATGATTAAAACCATGTTTACATATATCAAGCATATATATATATATATATATACTTTATTGATTTCCAAATTTTTCAATTCATATGAGATATGAGACTATATTTTTTCAAATTACATATGACTTTAATCACTACATTATATAATTTGGGGTTTCAATTAAGAATGTAGTATACTTCTTCTCCAAACATTCTTTAAACATAACTATTTACTATAAATCAAATAATCCTCGCATCGCGAGGGTCTTATTCTAGTAATAGTATAAAGAGGTGTTATTGGGGGATGGATTTGTGTAGATTTTAAAATTGAGAGATTTGTGTAGATTTGTGAAATTTCACAAATCTCAAAGATTCTTATCAAATAATTGTTATGGATTCTCATAGATTATCATTGATTATTAGTGATTTTGTATTTATGTTTTTTTTAAATATATTTTTATAAGGTAATATTATATATATATATATATATATATATATATATATATATATATATATATATACTATAATAGAGAAGAAGAAAAAATGATACGAAAGATGTTATGTTTTTAATTTATATTTTCTTTCATGATTCTGGGTACATGAAATTTTTTTCTTTTAAATTTATAATTTTGTTCAGCTCATGATTTTTGTTCACTTTATAATTTTTGCTCTCGTGGGTAATGAAGTTTTTGGTTTTGTTCTAAAGTTTGAAAAGTATGCATGTTGTGTGTTTTTGTTATTTATGTGTGTATATGTTTTTTTTTTTTTTGTTATGTGAGATTTGAAGAATCTCATAGATATACATGGTATTTTGAAAATTGAGTTCCATGAGTAAAACTATGTAGAATCCATGTCCCAATGACAAGAAATTTTAATAGAATTACAAAATCAATGATAACTAGACTTTTCCAATAACAAGGGATTTTAAATGGATTTTAAAAATCATCAAATCAATAACAATGAATTTCATTTAGAATTTAAGAATCCATAAACCAATAACAACGGATTTTCAAATTTTTTAAAATTTCTACAAATTAATAATTATAAATTTTATACGCATATATATATATATATAAATATATAAGAAAGTTTAGTAAAGTATGACCATAGTTTATATATTTTCTTCTTAAAGTTGGAACTAATTTATAACTTTTATTGTTGCATCAAAATGTATAGTATTGTAAACTTAATCTTCAACAAGTTGAAGAATTTTATACATGATAATTATTTTCTTATGATATGATTATCTCGTTTTCAACTTCATTGTGAATAACAAAGTAGCAGCAATTTTGTCTTGATTATAAATAGTCAAACATGTTATTAGCTTTCATCTTATAATGATGGTGGAGATTAGTAACATGATATATATATATATATATATAGAGTAAGATGAATATGTAAAAAATATATAAACAACTAAATAACCCTAATAAAAGAATTTTTATCAATTTTTACGTAAAGTATTTATTTTAAATATATAAAAAATTGTCAAGAAATCATGGATTTGAAAAATCTCTCTTTAAATTTATAATTATTAATTTATCGATTAATTAATAACTCTCTAAATTAATAATTTTTCATAATCCCAACATTCTTAATTTATAGAAGTTTCACTATAATAGCAATCAGCTAATTTGACTCTAAATATGGACGTGAATATTTTTTAAAAGAATCATATAACTACGTAAATGAAACCTAATACTAGTTGGCACAATGGCAGACGTAAATGTTTCAATACATTGAAGACAGTTTTCCCACTAAAAAAGGCTAAATTTTATAAAGTACCGATTCTGTTACATACTTATGCACAATTATGGCATCTTTGTCATATCAAATCTAAATGACCACATAAAAATAACAAGAAATACTTGTATGCGCCTCTATAACAGATTTCAGTTCAACAAATGTTTTTAAAAACTAAGCATGCTTAAGAACAAACCAAACCCTAAAAATCCAAAGGTACCGAAAACAAGCAAATTATCACGACAAGGAAGAGAAAAATGACTAGGTTTAACATCGATAAATTTATAAGAGCCCTAGCATGGTTCTTTATGCTGAACGTCACCGTGGTTTCTTACGCCGGAAGGTCACATTTCGTCACAACAGAGCTGAATATACGTAATGGAATGCAAGGCTTGAAACGTTCAGAGATCGTTTATCATTGTCAATCTATAAATTGTGCCCTTGACTATGGTTGGCGAAGAGCTAAAAAGCCAGGATCTGGATATTCTTTCCATGTCCTCTTGGAAGGCGGCCAAAAATTGGAAGATGAGATTCACCGTTGTCATTTCCGGTCGGTGCTCGGTACAGCGAATGTTGATATTCGTATGAGCGCGATCAATGCCGAGATTTGCAACTATAAGAAGGAATGTGGCGTTCACAAGGTTACACCGGAAGGCGTAATGTATGAAGGTAAAGAATGGGACTTTTCGGAGAGGTATCCGAGGCTGATACCTCGGAAATACCTTGAAGGCAACTGGAAGCCATGGCCACGGCGCAGTAGCAACCATGGCCGTGGCCGACCAGGAAGCTAAAGTCGATCAGGGGGTTCACGGTGATTTAGTGCCCATAAGGCTGATCCATTAAACGAAAATGATTCTCTGGGGTTTCATGTGTAAAAGGCAGATTGTATATTTGTATTCAAAGGGAGGACTTTGTCAAGGGGTTTGTGATGACACATTAGAGCATCCTCATTGCACACTTAAAGTAGTCTTATTTTTTGAGTATCAAATTTAAAATATATTAAAAATAATACAATGGATGTCCTAATAATAAAACTTATGTCTTATATAAGACATTTAAAAAGTAAATATATATTAAAGTATATTTAAGACATCTAATAGAAAGTGTGCAATGAGGTCATCCTCATTGCACACTTGAAGAGGTCTAATGTGGTGGTCTTATAATATAAAATTATTAAAACACACACTCTCTTTTCCTTTTACTCAACTTTATATCTCTTCTATTTCATCCTTTTACTCAATTTTTATTAATTTTATATTTAAACACTTTCTCTTCCTCTTAAAAACACTCTAAAAAATGTCCAATTTTAGATATTCTTTCTCTTCCTTTTCCTAAACACACTCACTATCTACTCTCTTTACTCAAATTTTATTAATTTTATATTTCAATATACCCCACAAAAACATTCTCTTTCTTCCTTTTACAACCATTTTAATAATTTTATATTATAAGACCACCACATTAGACCCCTTGAAGTGTGCAATGAGGATGCCCTGAGGATAGTCTTACAATGGAGTTTTTCTATGTTTAAGAAATTTTTTTTATGTTTCCTTTAGTACGTGTGCATTTGTTTTCGATATATCGAAAAAGGATACAATCAAGGTTTGTATCTCTTTTGATTCCATCAAATTGTTATTTCTTTTCGGTTGTACTTCTTTATTGTGGTTGTTGTAATTTCGCTTTCATCAGTTTTGGATTGAAACAATTTATCCTCCTTGGAGTGTAACCTCTTTTAAGAATATCAATTTAATCGTTGCACAAATAAAAAAAAAGTATCAGAAAACTATAAAACTAAAATGTTTGTTTAAAGTAATTCAGAACCACAATAAAGAAGTACAACCGAAAAGAAATAACAATTTGATGGAATCAAAAGAGATACAAACCTTGATTGTATCCTTTTTTGAGATAAATAGGGAGCCAAAGTCGTAAAAATCCGAAACCACGTTCGAATCTCTGGAGTTTCTGATACTAATATATGGAAAATACTAATAATTTACATAATGTTTTTGTAAACGTTCCTATCTTTTTATTTTTCTCTTAGTCTCTTAGATATATTTATTTCTTCAATTAAAACGAATAAGTAATCCTTCAATATTACTACAAACAAGTTAAAATAAACAAATAAGCACTTTTAACAGACGGAATTGATGAGACAATTTCCTTTGTGGATGCTTTGGATTATTAGGAAGAGTAGAAATATGTTACTCTACCAAAAACAGAACAGTGATTGGAAACAATATATATACTAAAAGCTGAAAACGAAGCAAAGGAATGGAAGCTTGCTGCCGAACATCACAAAAACAGAGCCGATAAACATCTAGCAGGACTTCCACCGTCTCTCGTTGGACTAAAGCAAAACAATTTTGTGAAATACATGTGGTACCAAAGTTAAGTTGCAGTAAGTATTGTAGTTCGATGTAAACTTGCAGTAAAATAATATGGTAGAAATTACAGATTTATGTGGTGAGTATGCTGTAAAAATATGAATTAACTTTTTTATCGATACAACTGACTGGCAACTATTATAATGTATTAGTTGCAGTATGTGTTATTTAAAACAGTTAAATTTAAACTAAGTAATATTAAATTTTTTATTAGAAATTAAATAGTAAAATAGATAAAATGAAATAAAAATAACTTAGATATTGTAAATTTTAAAAATAAATAAATTTCTCATTAAATAAAATGCAAGAAAACTAATAAAAGAATTTAAATATACAAATTTGTTTGAGTTATTCAAATAGAATTTGTAAATAGACAACACAATCTTTGACTAAATTATTGTGTCCTTGGAATATTTGAAATTTTTTGACTCATAGAAAGAAATATAAAAAATCAAAAATCAAAAACTCACGTTCATTTTTGGAAAATTGGATTAAAAAATAAAAAAGAGTAACTCATCTCTAAAACATGAGAATTTCCATGATGTAGAGTTAATTTTTGAGTTACCAATTTACAAAGGAGATAACCAAAATTTGTACACCAACAATAACACATCATAATTCAAACTCCAATTCAAAAAATATATTTTAATTCATGATTGGTAACATTTCTAAGTTAACTATGAGTTACACCCATAACTCAATCTTAAGGCATGGTAACTCATGCTATCAATCAAAGCATATCTAAAATTCGGTTTCACAATTAATTAAAAAACTCTCAGTCTTTTGTAACACTTGTTGTAAAACAGTTTTATTCGTTTGAATAAATATTACATGCAATTCAAATTTAAAAACAAAAAAAGAAAAAGCATTGCAACTATGATTTTCGGCACAATAACAATGATCCACCTTCTGGTATGGCCTTGATTCTACGAGACTTTCAAGGATTTTACATTGAAGCAGGACATAGTGTTGGTCGAGTGTGCGAGGCGGCTCTTGAAGCAGAATTACAAGCATTATTAATGGGATTTCAAAAAGTGATATTTGGAGGGTGTCATAAACCTAAAGGGGATCTAGGTATTATGTAATTTCTGTCTGTCATTCAATTTGCCTTAGACACATATTTATACAACCGTGTATTAAACCTAGTTGCCTAAATAAATAAACATATTGCCTTTATAGTTAAGAGGCAAATATACATAAAAGGATATGTCTGATACGAGTATATGAACATATCCCAATACCCCCCCCCCACGTTGGAGCATGAATGTCAAAAATGCCCAACTTGATCTTGAAAGCTTCAAATTCCTTTCGACCAAGCGCCTATGTCATGATGTCAGCTAGTTGATTTTTGGTTGAAACGTGTTGAGTGGCGACTGTTCCTTTGACAATTTTGTCGCGTATAAAATGACACTCACGCTCAACATGCTTCGTTCGCTCATGGAACACTGGATTAACAGCTAATTGAATCGCGGCCATGCTATCACAATGAACGATGATCGGAGTGGAAGAGTCAATGCCGAAGGATTCAAGTAAACCAAATGACTTCACGAACCGTAAGAGATAAGGCCCGATATTCAGCCTCTGCAGAAGAGTGAGAAACCTTGTCTTGTTTCTGTGTTCTCCAAGAAATAGGAGAATCCCCGAGTTGTATAAACAATCCGGTTAAAGTCCGTCTTGTAAGAGGACAACCCGCCCAATTGGCATCGCACCAAACCTTGAGAGTCAAAGAAGAGTCAGAACGTAGAAGAATGCCTTGACCCGGGTTATACTTTAGATATCTAACCACACGAAGAGCAGCATCCCAATGTTCTTGTCTTGGTTCTTGCATAAATTGTGTCAAAATATGAATAGAATAGGCAAGGTTTGGTCTCGTAGTGGCCAAATAAATCAAACGCCCAATTAACTGACGATACTTAGCCGGATCAGTCATCAATTCACCTTTAGCCAATGCAAGCTTGTGATTTTGATCAAGAGGAAAAGCCACCGGTTTGACTCCAAGAAGACCGGTTTCGGTGATGATATCAATCGTGTATTTCCGTTGATAGAGATAGAACCCAGACGGACTGCGAGCCACCTCAATGCCAAGAAAATATTTCAAAACGCCGAGGTCCTTCATGTGAAAACATGTACTAAGATACTCTTTGAATTCGTTCAGATGAGGAAGTGAGTTTGTCGAGACAATGAGATCATCGACATAAACAAGTACGTATATCTGCTTTGGGCCGTGATTAAAGGTGAAGAGAGAGTAGTCAGAATAGGACTGAGTAAAGCCATAATCTTTAAGAGCAGTACTTAACTTAGCGAACCAACATCGAGGAGCCTGACGTAAACCATAAAGAGATTTGTGCAAACGACACACCTGAGTTTTGTCGTTGGTTCTAAATCCGGGTGGCATTTGCATATAGACTTCTTCGTCTAAGGCACCATGTAGAAAAACGTTGTGGACATCCATTTGATGAACGGGCCAATCTTTAACTGTGGTAACTTCTAAGAGAGTGCGAACGGTGGTCATCTTCACAACCGGAGCAAACGTTTCTTTGTAGTCAGTCCCTTCAACTTGATTGTTTCCCAAAATAACTAACCGAGCTTTGTATCTCTCGAGAGTGCCGTCTGATTTAAACTTGAGCCGAAAGACCCATTTACAACCGATAGCTTTCTTCCCTGGAGGAAGTGTGACGATCGTAAACGTGCCGTTCTCATCCAAAGCCTCGATTTCAGCTCGCATCGCATTACGCCAATTTTCATCTAGAACAGCTTGTGAATAATGTTGAGGTTCATGACTATTAGTGATAGAGAAAACATACTCCTGGTGCTTCTTTGAAAAACGAGTTGTAGTTGTGTAATCGGAAATAGGATATTTATCATCAAACTTTTTCAAACCCAATGAAGTTTCAATTTGGAGAATATAATCGGCAAGCTTCGTAGGTGGATTTTTCTTACGATGACCTTTTCCGAGAAGTTCTGGTTCCGACGGAGCAGGTTCTTGTTACGACAGAGCAGAGGAAGTGATGTCGGGCTCAGGTGATTCCGAGTCAGAATTGGTCTCGGTTTGGAGTAAAGGAATCGAAATCAACTCATCGGGCGGTGTCGTATCAAGGGAAGATTCATGAGTAGAGATTGTCGGAGACGGAGAAGTCGAGTCGAAAATTTCAGGAGACGACTCAGGTTCACTTGATGGTGAAAGAGGAGAAGCGACATTGTCAGATGATGCCGACTCGTGAATCGGAGGAGAAGCAACAAAAGAGTCCATAAGCAGCGGAGATTGAGAGAGTGAGAGCTCATCTGTAGCAGGAGTAACAGAGAAGAATGGGAATTCAGATTCACAGAAGACAACATCTCTAGAGACCGAGAAAAGTTTAAATCATATACTCGTCATCCCTTTTTGCCATTAGGGTAACCAAGAAAGACAAATCTTTTGCTGCGTGTGGCGAACTTGTCACCGCCATGGTTTTGGTTGTGTACATAGCATAAACAACCGAAGATTCGTATATGTGATAGAGGAGGGGGACGATTATATAACCGTTCGAATGGAGTTTTGCCGTTGAGTACACATTCATCCCACATTTCAATGGGAAACGATGCTTGAAATCTTAAGGCACGTGCGACATTGAGAATATGTCGGTGTTTCTGTTTGACACGACCATTCTGTTGAGGAGTTCCGACGCACGAAGTTTCATGATTAATCCCATTTTGGTGAAAGAAAGATTTCAAGAAAATGAATTCACTACCGTTGTCACTTCGTATAGTTTTGATTTTCTTTTCGAATTGGCGTTCTATCAAAGCTACAAAGTGTTGAAGTTTCATTGGTGCACCTTTCTTGTCTGGATGAAGATATATCCACAAAGCTCTTGAATAATCATCAAGAATGGTTAAAAAATAACGAGATCTAGAGAGGGAAGTAGTTTTGTATGGACCCCAAAGATCACAATGCACAAGTTGAAAAACATCTGTCGTTTTATTCAAACTTATAGGAAAAACATCTTTAGTTTGTTTTGCACGTAGGCAAATATCACAAGCTTTATTTTGAAAACCACTAGAGCTACTAATTCCAGAAATAGGTAACCGTGTATTAAACCTAGTTGCCTAAATAAATAAACATATTGCCTTTATAGTTAAGAGGCAAATATACATAAAAGGATATGAACATATCCCAATAGAGGGGATAATCAAATTGGTTAGTCGATTGGTCGATGGAAAGGAACACAACTTTGGCCTCTACAATTGGATTTCGGATATTCAAATGTGGCTCTCAAAATTCTTGAATGTAAAAGTGGTTTGGGTTCCTCGACAAACAATCAAGCTACTGATGATCGTCTGATAAAAGAATTAGTGTCATCTTCCACTTTTCTATTTTATTCATATGTTCCCTGTTTCCTGTACCAACTCTATATTGTGACCATATTTCGTCAAATGAATGAAATCTGAGTTGTTTAATTTTTTTTTTCCTTTTGAAACTAACACTTCAATCCTGTTAAATTATTAAATTAGGTAATAAATATGTATCTCCAGTTTTGAATTCATCTCCGGTTTCATCTTAAATATGTATTTCGCACAACAGTGTAGTTAATTTGGCGAGAAAGAAATGGTCGAAGACATGGTGAAACCACCCCGACCTCACGATTAATTCAATGTATAGACAGACAAGTTCGAAATCAGTTATCTTATCTCCGTAGATAAGAAAAATATGCAGCTGGTCTAGTGACTTGGTTTGGTTTGGAACACAATTCACTTCTTTCTTTTAGCTTTCTATTAAACTAAAATAAATAAAATAAAAAGGGATGATACTTTTCTTAAAAAAAATTGCGTTTCGAGTTTGTATTTACACCTTTTGTCACATTTAAATTTTAACTTAATTATAACACTTTTAGTGTTGCTTTCGTTTGAAAGAGAACTACATTATAATTTAGGGAGAATTGCTAATTTAGGCCAAACTGATTTGTACAATGTTCCAATGGGATTTATTGTGTTTAGAAATGTCACATTAGGATTATGTAATTCTAAATCCCAATTCTATCCTAAATTTGATATTTTTTTTTCAGTAATTAAAAAATCAGAAAAGGAAACTCAATAAAATCAAATATCTACAAAATCTAAACATTAAAAATAGTTTCGAAACAATATGTTTATTTAACAAAAATAAATAATGTAAATAAGAAATTTTTTTTTTAAGAGTAAAAAAAATCCCAAATCAACATCACCATGAACTCAAATTCCTAAATTGCTAATATTCTCTCCATCTCTTTGTTGTCGCCGGAGAAAGCAACTTCGTTGTTACAGGCCACTAGTACTCCACCGTAACCATCTCTTATCACTCCTCTCCGTCCTTCTCTTCTTTTTCCTCTCTGTCCACCGAGGGTTTTATCTCTGTCGTGTTGTCATCTCCGCCGTCTGTCCGCCAAGGGTTTTATCTTTGTCGTGTCATCATCTCCGCCGTAACTTACACCTCCGACCAAGCTTACAAATTCCATAAGGTATTACAATTACACCTTCTATACATCGATTTGCAATATTGGTCGTGCTAATCGATTGGCAATATTGTTTCGATTTGCAATATTGGTTGTGCTAATCGATTGAAAATATTTTTTTGATTCTCATTACTGATTTTCAAAACTGATTTTGGTGAGATACATAGTTCTTCCCAACTGATTTGTTTGTCAAAATTTTATGAAAAAATTTGTTTCCCATCTCCCGTATCTACATTGTCTCTATTTTGCATGTTCTTTCTTAATTTTTGTTAATTGTTTTTTATCTTGTATTTTACTAGCAGTAGCAGTTATGGAAGATGAGTTACCGAGAAGGATTTTTAGATAAGGTGAAGAACCAGAAGTGGATAAGTTGAACAATAGTTGTAGGACTTCTATCCTCAAGTTATTGAAGCAGCGACTGCCAACTGAATATCGAGATGTTAAAGCAGATCTGGTTTTCCATCACATAATGGCTATATATGATAATGGGTGAGCATACTCAGCGATGTTAAAGCAGATCCGGTTTTCCATCACATAATGGCTATATATGATAATGGGTTAGCATACTCAACAAGCCTCATACACAGCTTCATGTGTAGGAAGCTTGATATAAGCAAGCTTCATAAGTTATGGTTTGTCTTTGCAAGGAGGCCTCTTCGGTTTTCGATGCAAGAGTTCTATGCGCTAATTGGTTTGAAGTATGAGAAAGTAGATGATCCGAGCTTTGGTAAGTATGTTGAGGATGGTGGTTTTTGCAGTAAACTTCTCAAGGATAAAAAGGGTAATGCAACTATCTCCATGCAACACATTAGGCAGAAGCACTTACCTGATTGTAATCAGTGGAGTCGTGTAGATAGAGTGAGGTTGGTGTACGTGTGTATCATTGGTGATCTGTTATTATCGTTGGATGAGAAAACTGCTATATCACATAAGTACATCAAATTAGTGATGGATCTTGATAAGCTAAGGTCGTATCATTGGAATCTTGACTTCTTTGACCATCTACTAGTTCAAATCAGGGCTAAAGAACCGAAACTAACACAGCCTGGAAACTATACCTTTGCATGGTTTCTCATATGCCTTGCAAATTTGGATCATGGAGGCTATTCCTGGGATTGGAAAGATGGTGGGCACAAAAAAAAGTTGCGGATAGGGTTGTCTTTCCAAAATATACAATTTGGCCAGGTTCTGCTGTACTCTCATACCCTGAAATTAACCATCTTGAGGCAACCTTTGGACCGGAGGTGAGTAAATTATACTTGTTTTGGTTTATAATTTCACTTTGGAATAGGATTATGTTTTCACATTTGTCATTGATACTATCAATGCTTTCTTGCAGGATGTATTGTATCCATTTATATATTCTACCAGTAATGTCGACGTTGTTGAGACTGTTGAGTTTAAGCGGTCTGGTGGCATGAGAGATGAACGAATTGAGCGTGTAATTAAACTCATCAGAAATGGTAAGGTCTGGACTGATCATATATGAGAAGTTGTGGTGGAAGACTGAACTTTTGGGCCTCAGGCTGTGGAAGTTGACGTAGAGACAGAGAATGTCGATCAAGCTCCAGATTTCTCTACTTTTAATCTAGAGGAGTACCGGGTTTTCTAGGCTTAAATGCTACACATAGCTGTGTCGATGCTTTATTCATAACGTACACAGCAAATTTCTTATTTGGCGATCATTATAGATGATAATTGGAGGACACCCTGACATGTTAATCAAACCCCAGGTAGAAAACTGCACTCGATCGTAACACAACATTGCTCGATTCCATAATCCTCTGAGACAATATTGTGTAACTCCTCAATAGTAGTAGTAGATTCCAAAGACAGTACTCGACCACCGCTTTCTTCGTCCACAGAAAATCTCCATTCGTCATTCCATATCCATTCGGCACAAATAGAATATATATGCACCATATTATGCCAAAATTCAAAGGAACCACCAATGAAGAAAATAAAGAAGAATATGATGTTTTTGATGAAGGAAATGTGATGAACACGTATGTATCAAACATGAAATCGTGCTTTCCATATTAGAATTTTCAAAAATAATCATTTTAGGTAACTAACATATTTACTCCTAGATTTTAGGATATGCAACTTATTTGAAGGGTACATTAAAGTATTTATTGTTTATGTTACGAGACTGAATAATTAACTCTCTTTAGCTCTACTGGTTACACTTCATATAGTCTTTACCCGCAGTAACGAGTTCGAATGAAAGTGGGGACATTCTTTTCTAAATTGTTTGAACGAAAATTATTTGTTTATTTCAAAATAATTAGTGGAGAATGAACAATAAATTGCCTTCAGCATCTTCGGTTACTTCCGATTGTAACGTCTAACAACTCCGGATCCTGAGTTCGAGGACCGGTTATGCTAATTTTTTGGAATTTTTAGTTTTTGGAACTTTAAAATGGGAAGTTACTAGTAAAAAAATTAATTAAATAAATAAAAAGATAAAATATTTTCAAAAAACGTTAATAATGTAAATTGTTTTTACATAATATTTAAAAATATTTATTTTAGAAAAGAAAATATTCACTCCTAAATTTAAGGAAATGGTGATTAATTATGCAGAAACTACATTCTACTATTTAGTAGATGGTTTTATATTTGTAGAATTATGGGGCAGAAGGTACTAATGCGCTTGGTAAAATGAGATTAAATGGTAGAAAAATGGCTCTTCGCGATTGTAGAATGTTGAGAATAAGTAGAAACTTGTTTCTACGCTCAGTAAACTTATGTGATATAGGTAGAATCTAAATTCTACTGCAAAAATTAGCGGTAAAATGGAAAACTAGAATCATTTTTAATACATGATTTTCAACTTCAAAAAGTAAAAAATTTTATACAAATGTAGTATTCATGACATGCTTCTAATTTTTCAGATTTGTTTTAGATTTAAAAACTTTATATTTCAATTTTTTTAAGTAATAGCATTTTCTGAAAAAATTGACCAAATATTAGAAAAGTTCTATTGGGATATTGTGCAAATAAATGTGCCATATTTTGGCAATTCTATGTAAACCCACTTGAGAGTTGAGACCTAGGTCGGCTATCCCCCACATTTTAGATTTTGTTGATTCACATTGACATATGTACTAGATTTTGACCCACACCAAGTGCGGGATTATATTACATATAATACATAAAAAAATATACGATTTTTGATCTAAAATATGTAGACAATAAATAGTTTCACAGCTTTGTTCTTGAACCATCTATTGAAAAAAAATAATCAAATGTGTAACTAAGACAGGTTCCATAATAACTAAAAAACCAATAAACTAAAGCAAAAATCAATAAAAAGCCAAAAAAACAAATGTGAAACCATCAAAATCTATAGAAATCGAGCTTAAACTTCAGTGATTATTTAATCTTTTGGTAAATCTCCTTAAAGACAACATTCATTGTCTTCTTCTGCGGATTACCATACTTTTATGTGATCAAAATCTTTAATCCCTCCTTAGTCTTACCCGCGTCATTTGGATCCGCATCAAACGTGATTATAAATTTGGACCCGCGTCAAACGTGATTATAAATCTTTAATAAAATTTGTAATCACAAATCTTTAATAAAATATGTGAAACTATGTAGTCAAAATCTAGTTTATAATCATTTATCTAATAACAACAATTGATAATCATAGAATTGTATTTAAAATTCAATGCAAAATTTTAGGAAATTTTAGTAAGTAAATGTTTTTCAAAATATGGAAAAGTAGTTCCAAAATAAGTTAGGAAATTTATTTCTTTCGGCAGAATGTTAGGAAATTTAAAAAATTTACCTAGATTTTTGGTTTTTTATTACACACAAATTTATCTAAATCAAATTTAAATCAAATCAAAATCTTTCTAGAACTGGACCCGTATTTAATACATTTCTTTCGGCAGAATGTTAGAAAATTTTAAAAAATTACGTAGATTTTTGGTTTTTTATTACGCACAAATTTATCTAAATCAAATCAAAATCTTTCTAGAACTGAACCCGTATTTAATAATTTTCTTTCGGAATAATATTTAAATTGATGCAAAATATGAGAAAATGTGAGAAAATGACACATATAATTTTTTACTTAGGATTTTTAACTTCTAGTGTCTCCTCAATTAATATATATATAAGATATATAATTTTGATTAAGAAGGATATTTTTTTGGTTACTGATTTGAACACAGGATAACCCTCGTCCTATTTTGCTAATATATTTCACGGCGCTGAACGTAAAATATGGATAGTGGATGTACGTTCTTATAATAAATCGGTATTTTTCTCTAACTCTAATGTTAAGATTTTTAGATTTTCTCTAACCAGTACAAACTATGAGGCTGTCCCAGTCCTCGCATAATCTTCAGTCACAAAAGCTACTCCATACTGTCAAGCTGTTAAAGAGATTGCACAAGTCTCAACAACATCCGACAAATATGAGTCTTCTCAAGTTCCCACTGTCCATAACCAAGAAACTCTATATCCAGACTTTAATTAGCACTACTTTGAATAAGGAGGAATTAGATGTGGAAGCTATGGAAAACAATAGATTTTCTTTATTGGAATCAAGTGATGCTCCCGAAAGGGATTTGGTTCAAGATGTGGAGAGATCTTGCTGAAGAAGACCACTCAAACCAACACAAAAATTCCAAGATATGCAATGGACGATAGTTGGTGGTCGCGGTAACCGTGACCGTGGAAGTCGAGGAGGCCGGGAACATACCAACAAGTGATCCCTAATGAGATAGATAACTTCTTCTACTCTCTCATTCTCTCTAGCTTGTATTAGTTTAAATCTTGCTCAAATGCTTGATTATTTTTTATCATTCTCAAACTTTTTCTACAAACTGTATGATCCAAAAAGGTCATAACTTTGTAATATTTGCTAGTTTTTCAATTGAATACCCTTTATCAAAAAAAAAAAAAAAAGATTTTTAGATTTTCCCGTAATACGTATTTTGTATTGTCCGATGATATATACAACGGAAAAAAACTTTGAGTACCAGACACAAGCTTTAGCGCAACTTACATACACGTGTAGGAAAATGTACTCATCGAGGGAAAATATTGTTTAGAAGTTATAACAATAATGTTGTTTTATTTTTAAAGTTTTGCTGTAACAATCAATTGGTACACTAGTTATTATATTGTTGGAGATAACTTAGGGCCCTTTTATTATTATCCGACACAATATACAGTGATTTTTGGAATTGGTTATCTCGTTAGTCGCTACAAAACTAATTTCCTTTCATAACTTGTCGTTTTATAAAGTGTTATCAAGAAAGAAAACCAATAGGAGTCCAGAACTGAAGAAAATTTTTATAACTAAAGAAGAGAAAACGAATAAGAAAAGAAAAAGAAACAAAGAGAAATGAGACGAGAAAATAGTGTAGCCAATAAAACCCTAGTTTGGTTCCTTGTATTGCAAGTCATCGTATTTCAAGGTAATTCTATTGAAGTCGGAAACGTGGCTTTCTCGCTATTGGTGAAAAACGAAATGTATGGCTTGAAACGTCCATCGGTTGTCTACCGGTGCAAGTCGTCTGAGAAATCCCTCCGGTGGCACAAATCTATTCCAAAATCGGAATTTTCATGGGATTTCGAAGTCCCGCCGTTTGGAACCGGCGTAGTGATCCACAAGTGCCAGTTCCTGTCGAGCCAAGGGACAGCTGATGTTGAGGTCAAGACATTGTCGATGACGTCTACGTTGTGCGGAGGGCATTTGTGTAAATACATCATTAGGCCTAATGGTATATACTTTGTTGGTTTTGAGACCTATTACCCACACAACATTTTGTTAAGATTTATTGAGTTGGTGAGGCCTGTTGAAACGCTTGTCGAGCCGTGGAAGGCATGGTCCCCCCGGCAGCTAATGGCTATTCGAGGGGAACACAACGCCACCACGTCTGCATCCAGGTCCCCATCAGTCGATGATAAAGATAATGGCGATAAGGACGATGATGACAAGGAAGACGATGGTTAGGGATAAGATTTCAATGCTAGAGTCAACGTCAATAGTACAGATAATTTCTGCAATGTCACTTACAAAAATAGCAAAACTTGTAAAAAAGAAAAAAAAAGTGTTGAAGAAAATAGAAGTAGTTGATTTTCTTTGTGTAATATGTACTAATTTGTACAAAACATATATTTTTTTTAATGTACAGATGGTATTGAATCGATCGTGTTGGTACAGTCTTTTGTATCTTAAAATTTTACATAATCCATTGGCAAAACAAAACTCTTTAACATAATTTAGAAAGATTGTGATGGTTTGCTGGTCCATTCGCAACCGGCCACCACTCATTTGTCGCTAACATCATTGTTATTGTCGATTGGATTTGAAAAATGTTATGATATTTCACATCGAAAGTGGAGATCATTTGACACTAGTTTATTAAAAAAATGAACATATATACTTATTGTAAATTGGTTTTGATTTGAAAACCCGTGATTTGCCATTGAACTATGAATATAACCCAAGCAATGTAATCCACCCATTTTTGTTGTGATGCCATACTTTTTCGTGTTCAATTTACCATAACCTACTTCAATAAATTTATGTCTTTCCTCTTATATTGGATGGCCATAAAGACTTTGATTTAGATGATACCCAATTACCCACATAACCACTCAAACACTTGCAATTGTAGAGAAACAATTAATCTGAAATATAATTCAGATGTTACATTATATTGGAGTTATAAATGAATGTTATATTAATTTCGAAAAGATATAAGAGACATGATTTTTGTTAAATTTGGAATGAAAAAACCCAGTAGTCCTACTTGATCAACAAGACGGGAAAACAAAAAACGAATGGAAAAAACTTCACTCACATAGTCACATTGCAAATAAAATATACCTCAAGGAAAACTGAGAGACATCAAAAACCATGTTAAGACAACAACAATACACTTCTTAATGTTTTGAGACATTGCAAATATCTTGTCCTGAGCCACCTTCTTACCGCCTCACAACAACCACCACCAAGGTTTGCTGGAGGGAGGAGGTGGAGGAGAAGCCCTGTAGTAGAAGGCGTTGTAGGCTTGAGGAGTAGGTTTAGCTTTAAAAGCTGGAGGAGGAAGATGAACTGGAGGAGAATACACCGGAGTAGAAGGAGGAGAATAAACCGGAGTAGGAGGAGGGTACACCGGAGTAGGAGGAGGAGAATAAACCGGAGTAGGAGGAGGGTACACCGGAGTAGGAGGAGGAGAATAAACCGGAGTAGGAGGAGGGTACACCGGAGTAGGAGGAGGAGAATAAACCGGAGTAGGAGGAGGGTACACCAGAGTAGGATGAGGAGAATAAACCGGAGTAGGAGGAGGAGAATATAGTGGTTGGTAGCTAGTGGGAGTTTGGAGGAGTTTTCTGTTGTTGTTGGCTTCAGCAATTGTGAATAGGATTGCCAAGCCAAAAACTAGGGTGAAGGAAAGACCTAGAGAAACCATCTTTCAGGTTTATGTTAAGATCTTTAAGCTTAATATGTTTATAGACTTAATCATGCTTATATATAGTCCATGGATGTTTCTCTTAGAGGCTTCCCACTAACTTTAGGATTTATTCAAAATCCTAGTTTTCAAGAATATATTAGCTGACTTAACGTTTTGTTTTAAATTTAAAATTATCTTATGTTGCTTATTGAGGCCTCCCTCTATTTAGTATGTTTGCTTAACCAGTGGGATTAAGACTATTAAGAAAAAGGTTTTTATTTCGCTAATCACTTATTTAAATTAGGGTGATCAGATTGATGTTTTTCAGACATGTTGTCAACACCGTTCTATTAAAGCACCAAAACGGCCCTTTTTTAGATTGTAAAAAACAATAGAATTTCACAAGTTATTATCATATAAACCCCTGGAAATGGTCAATTTATATACATGGACCATAGTTTCCGGTACTATATGTACACAACTATAGAATTGTGCAGATTCATACACGAATTAAGAAGATTGAGTCAATTCATACACAAACTAACATAATTTTAATTACTAGAAGATACATTACTTCTAGTGTCCTTAGCCAAATTGTCAACGATTTTTTGAGTCAGCTGCTATCTTTATTCAGCAACTATTAATGGTTTGACTAAACCGGATGAAATACTCATGATGAACGTAGAGTTTTGGCCTTTTGGGTTTGGGGTTATTCAAAAGAAAACAAAAAGGATGGATCTAGGAGAATGACTTGTTCCTCCCCTTGACCCGCGGCAATAAGTGAATCCTTAACTGTTACATTTCTAAAAATAGTACTTTCTGTACAAACACTATCAATGTCCAAAAATCACAAAAAGAAAAAATGAGTGGGCAACAATAAAGAAGAAGAAAGAACAAAAACCTAAATCACACACATGGGAACTAATTTTTTTCCCAAAACCCTAAATGGGCACTTTGTTCTTGTACTTATTATCACCATAATGATGGTGACTCACTCCCATGGATTTCAACTAGAGATCAGGAACGAACTCTCGGGGCGGTACAGGAGGCTTGTGTACAAATGCTGGTCGAGCGACAACGATTTTGGGTGGAGAGAGAACTGGCCAGGTCAGCACAAGGACTGGTCTTTCGCCATGTCGCTCTTCCACACATTTTTCCATTGCAACTTCCACACAGGGTACGGAAAATTAGACAAGCAGCTCGTAGCGGCATGGGAGATGAAAGAGAAGTGTGGGGACAGGGAGAAATGCACTTGGGTCATTAAGAAGGATGGACTCTACTTGAGACATTGGAAGACCATGTTTTTCAGTAATAAGTATGGTAACGAGAGGTGGAATGAGTATGTTCAACATGATATCCTCCAGAATCCTTGGAGCTAATTAGCGATTTCACGATGTTTATCATTATGAAGATTACGACAACTTCGTGATTTTCGTCTCTGTCTGTTGTTATTCATGGTAATAAAACCATATAATGTGTGTAACTATATATATGGTGAAAATGAAAATGAACGTACTTATGATATGTTGATATATTGTCAATAGATTTATGGTTGGGTTACATATCCCTATCAATTATCAATGGTTACATATAGTTGGAAAACGGAATAGTAGGTTACTGGAACACCGTAGACCTTTTAAGTGTATGTAGTTTCTAATGATCAAAGAACCAATTAAGCCGAAGAGCATCAACATCGGCAAAATACCCCTTCAGTCTCTTATTTATATTATTTTAATTGTTTGCATTAATTTAGTTATTAATTTAAAGAGTATTTGCAGAGGGAAGGAACGAAAATTTCTTTATTTAGCTAACAAGGAATTTAACTGTTCATATTTTCGAAATCTCAGTTTAACCCTATTGCTACGAAATATAGTGGTTGCGTGTGTATGTGCTCCGGTGGTGTGAGTATTTGTGTGTATATATGCGTTAGTGTGTATATGCGGTAGTGTGTAGTTTTGTGTGTATATAACCGGATCTGATTTGAAAAAGTGGATATTAACTGTATTTGTCATTGATAACTATTTAATTGGCTATCCAATTTAATTTGTGTATGTCTGAATGCTAGTGTTACAATTTTATTGGTAAATGATTAAGCCAAATTAAAAAAAATTTATACTTAAGTTTATGGACCATTTGGATTTAATAATTACACTTTAGGGTATAGATTTTGGGAAGAGAGTTTGGGGTTTACAATTTTATTGGTAAATGACTAAGCCAAATTAAAAAAAAACATTTGTACTTAAGTTTATGGACCATATTTAAGTTATAGACCATTTGGGTTAATAATTGCACTTTAGGGTATAGTTTTTTTTAGGGGGGTTGGGGTTTACAATTTTATTGGTAAATGACTAAGCCAAATTAAAAAAATATTGGTGCTTAAGTTTATGGACCATTTAGGTTAATAATTACACTTTAGGGTATAGATTTTTTTTTTTTTGGGGGGGGGGGGTTTAGGGTTTACAATTTTATTGGTAAATGACTAAGCCAAATTAAAAAAATATTTGTGCTTAAGTTTATAGACCATTTGAGTTAATAATTACACTTTAGGGTATAGATTTAGGGGGGGGGGATTTGGGGTTTACAATTTTATTGGTAAATGACTAAGCCAAATTAAAAAACATTTGTGCTTAAGTTTATGGACCATTTAGGGTAATTATTACACTTTAGGGTATAGATTGGGGGGGGGGCGGTTTGGGGTTTACAATTTTATTGGTAAATGACTAAGCCAAATTAAAAAAAACATTTGTACTTAAGTTTATGGACCATTTGGGTTAATAATTATACTGTGTTGTATAGATTTAGAGGGGGAATGGGTTTGGGGTTTAGGGAATAAGGTTTAGGGTTTAGCAAATATTTATTTTTTAAATGTCTAAATTTGGGTTATGATAATTAATTGGGGTATAGTATTAGGTTCAAATTTAATAGTAGAGATAAAGTTGGATATTTATTTAATTAGCCGGTTCAGAGATTGTGTGGACGAAACAACGCCGCCTGCAACCCTATAGTAGCTGCTCAGAGACCTATATCCACTTGATGAGATGCTACACATCTATGATGAGGTTACAAAGCGCGTGGGCTGACAACATAAGGTTATTATCGTCCGAATTGGGAAAAAAAATTGGCATTCGGGTGGAGTTTCGAGTTTTCATTCCTTGTTACCTAATTTCTCTAAAGTTTGGGGTTTTTCCTTTAATTAACTCTAATTTAAATATTAAATAACTGAAAAAATACTAAGCCAATCAAGCTAAAACATATGGCAAGTAAGGTTCTTAAAAATCTAAAAACCGTATCTCATTTGAGATATTCATGCAGTTTCTTAAATACATTAGTTTAATCAATTTTATGTAATTTAATTATTTATAAAAATATTAAATTATTAGGAAAATTGTAAACCATTCACATGAGGACACATGACTAATAATTTAAAAGACCGTATCTTGCTTTTCTTGTTTTACATATGTTTTTTCTCTTTGTTCTTACCTTTTGATTATCTTTTAAATGATTATGTAAAAACCCCTAAATGGGTGCTTCTAGATGCGTTTCTCTACTTTTCTTTTACTTTTTAATTATTTTTGATTTTTTAAATTGTTAAAAAACTATGAGAGAATCCCCAATGGGGTGGTTTTTAATTGTTAAAAAACATACGTTTCTTCTCTTTGTTCTTACCTTTTGACTAAAGCGAAATTATTCTTTTAATATAAAAAAATATGAAAAATTTAACAAAATGGTTAAATTTTTTTTTTTTTTTTTGAACTTTAGATGGTTAAAACGTTTATAAGAAAACTTGATATCATTCAATAATTCATCATTGAAACATAACGTTTTAATATTTTCAACCTATGTGATAAAACAATCTCAAGAAGGATACTGCCCATTATGGTCAAAGTTTCTGAAACAGGACATTTTATTTGTCAACTTTTGGGATTAGTTCTCTGGTCTATCTCCAAAGATAGATGAATATAGCTTCTAGTACTTCTAAATTTGGAAGCCGCAACAGTAACGGTCTAATTGTCATCGAATGCATATTTATATATTGGTACAACTTCACCTGCCTAAATTTGTTCCATAAGCCTCAAGACTTGACGAAATCAATAATTGAGATTAAAAACAGAGTGATCGTTTGATCCCAATGGAGAGAAACCTAGGCTGGTCCTTCTTCGTGGCCGCGGTTGTGGTCATGGCAGTGTTATTACCCGAACCAACCATGGCGGGTCGTCTAGAGCTAAAGAACGAAATCTCAGGGGTGTCTAATGTCCAGAAAGCAAAGCTGGCTGTGCGGTGCTGGTCAAACGAGGACGACTTGGGATGGGACATGCTAAAGGCGAATAAATCGCGGGTATGGAAATTCACGACAATGAACATGTGGCCATTCCAGAAAACCGAGTTCCGGTGCCAGTTTAGGAGCGGATTTGGAACCACCAACGAAAACGTAGTTACGGTGTTCTCAGTCAAAGGCGGGTTTCGGAAGGAGTGCGGAGTGGGAGGCGATGAGTGCATTTGGGTAGCGAAAAGAGATGGATTCTATCAAAGAAGGATTGTTAGGAATAAGGCTGGTGGCAAGGGCTTTAAAGATGTCCTGAAAAGCAAATGGGTTTGGAAATGGTGAATCTTCAAACCGAGAACAACAATAATACAATCCATTAGACTACTTGTCGTGGTCTAACCATCAATATTTCTTATTCTTTAATTTGTTTTACCTTTGTCTTAGAATCTCGAACAATTATATCTTGAGAGAGAGATTTTTATGGGGTTATAAATACACACAAAGTATAGTTGACCAAAAATAAATAAAAAAGTACACACAAACTATACAAAGAGATTTATGATACTACACTAAAAAGTTATTATTCTTTGATCACTTTTCACTTCTTCCTTTTCTCCATATGTTGATGTAGGAAATGAATAATCGCAAAAATTAACATATTTTTGTAATTTTCACGATAGACCACATGAAATTTTTTGACAAATTGACATAAAATATATACCCGTCTATTAATAGTTGAGTCTATAAAGTTGGTCCATTTGTGACAATATATTCAAATTTACATAAATGACAAATTTACATAAATATATAGCCGTTGCTTTCAATCATCTGAAACTGTCATCGTTTTCCATGGAGACTCACTCGGAAGCTCTCCGACCAGATCAAATCTGTAGGAGCCAATAACCGAATTAAGAAAAAGACGAATTTTATTGATAAGGACGATAACAAAAATCGAAGAACAACAACAGTATTTAAAGACAATATTTAAATAACCAGTAAATCACGGAGGCAAGATATTATCTTTTTCCTTAATTCAATAAATCGACTGAATTTGTGCTCGCAGTAAAGTTGATTTTTGAATCGCAGGATACAACCGATCCGAACTATAACTCGAGCACCCGAGGTATAGAACTCAGCGAACTAGAACTACGTTATACTCACGAAACTATAAACTAAAAGACTTACTTTCTAAAGCTATGAAGACGAGAGAGATAGAAGAATTTAGAACTGTGAGTATTCTGTGTTTGAGAGCGTGAGAAATTATGAGAGACAAGACCCTTTATTTATAGTCTCAGGGTTGAATATTCTGGAGTATTCCGCAAGTTTCGAATCAGTAAAGATTTGGAATAATTTCCAATTATTACTAAGTCCGCTACGAATAAAGAAAAACTTCTAGATTCAGAAATGTAAAATTTCCAAAATCAGAAATGGAAAATTTCCAGAAAATTCATTAAGTAAATTTTGACAATTCAATGGTCCAAAAAATTACTCGGACGAGGCGAGAATTCCGCCAACCGCTAACCGCCAACGTGCGCGGGCCCAACTCGGTTCGGTTCGATGGTGGTGGTGCGCACGTGGTATCTTTGTGTCTCTCCATGTGTGGGTGTTATGCTTTGAACATAGGTATATCTTAAGTTTCTTATATACCACATGAAAAAGTTTCCCCTAAGGGATGTGAGACTTTTTACATGCACACTTGCTTTCACACCATTTGAGACTTTTCCACTATCGCCCAGACCAATTTTTCATTCACACTTTAACTCCATTTTACATAAACCAAATGCCAAACCAATGGCCCATTTGTTAACTAAAATTTAGTTCCAACAATCCCCCACATGAATAGAAATAACTCTAAACATATGATGACTCAACTATTCCTTAGACTGACTTAACTAGCTAGACTAGACAGAACTTTGAGAGTATATGCGAAAAACTAATTGTATCTGAGTTGGTTGCATTTTCCAGCTTTGAACCAGTCATTGTTAACACCTGTCGAGTTTACTCGGCCAGCTGGTGAACATGATGTCTTGAACCATCCGGGCTTTTAAGTAAACTTAGACAGCATGTATAACATAGTTGCGTTTTATTGTAAAACATCATTCTCTATTGTGTTCATTGTGGCCTTGAACATGCCTGGTTAATCATGAGTGAACTTGGAGAGTATAGCCTCAAATAATCTCCTAGAAACGGCCCCATTTCACACTCACAAGGTGATTTACTAGCTGGTTGTATTTAAAGAAGTATCCTGTAGCTACTTCAGATATCTTACAAAGCTAGATCTCAAATCATTAAAAGCTTGCGCTTAACCTCTACACATACAGGAAGCAATGTACATCACTTTAGGAACTAGGAAGAGACAATAATCTCTTAGTGGTTGTAGTGGATTCATCTTGATTTAGTTGGCCCTTTGAACCTACTTTCTGGGATCTCCAGTCATGTAGGTTGGGTATCCACCAAACCTGCTCTCAAGTAGTAGTCTTTAAACCCATTCTTGTTGATGATTTCATAACTTGATCTCGTGTCAAACCTTTTGTAAATGGATCCGCTAGGTTGTCTGCTAACTTGATATAATCAATCGTGATTACACCACTTGAGATAAGTTATCTAATGGTCTTATGTTGTCGTATGATGTGACAAGATTTACCATTGTACAAGGTACTCTGTGCCCTTCCTATAGCCGATTGACTATCACAGTGTACACGTATTGCTGGCACAGGTTTCCCCCACATTGGGGTATTTTCCAAGAAATTACGAAGCCATTCTGCTTCCTCTGCAGCTTTATCCAATGTTGTGAATTCAGATTCCATGGTTGATTTTGCTGTCAGAGTTTGTTTGGAAGATTTCCAGGACACTGCTGCACCTCCAAGTGTAAAGATGTATCCACTTGTCGACTTTGAGTTCTTAGAATCTGCGATCCTGTTGGCATCACTGTATCCTTTTAAAACTGCTGGTTCTTTACCATAGTGTAGGCCATGATCTTTGGTATAACGTAGATAGTTCAAAACTCGAGTTATAGCCTTCCAATGCTCATGTCCTGGATTATTTGTGTAGCGACTAAGTACATTTACATAGTGCGGTAAATTCGGTCTTATACAATTTGTTAAGTACATTAAACTGCCAAGTACTCTTGCATACTCCACTTGTTGCACAGGTTCACATGAATTTTTTGTCAAGTGAAGTTGAGGATCCACTGGAGTTTTCGCAGTCCCATTTGAATATTGCTTAAATCGATCAAGTATCTTTTCAGCATAATGGGTTTGAGACAATATGAGCATCAGTCCTGATGATTTTTATCCCCAGAATGACATCTGCTAGACCCAAGTCTTTCATGTCAAAATGTCTCTTCAACATGCTTTTCGTTTGATTTACGACTTCTTTATTATTCCCTATAATGAGCATATCATCAACATATAAGCACAACAAAACGTACCCTACGGAAGTAATTTTGAAGTATATGCATTTGTTGCATTGATTAATGGTAAAATCATTAGACATCATTACACTATCAAACTTTTCATGCCACCGCTTAGGAGCCTGTTTGAGTCCATATAAGGACTTTACAAGTTTACACACTTTGTTTTCTTGTCCTGGTATAACAAACCCTTCAGGTTGTTTCATATAGATCTCCTCTTCTAAATCACCATTTAGAAATGCAGTTTTGACATCCATTTGATGAATTTCAAGATCTCGTAAGGCTGCAATGCTTATGAGCATTCTTATTGAAGTTATTCTTGTTACCGGAGAATAGGTATCGAAGAAATCTAAGCCTTCTTTTTGTCGAAATCCTTGTGCCACAAGTCTAGCCTTGTACCTGTCAATATCACCATAAGTGTTTCGTTTGATCATGAAAATCCACTTATTTCCCTACAGTTTAGAGCCTTGGGGTAGATCTGCTATCTCGTAAGTATGATGTTGCAAGATAGAGTCCATTTCAGTATTGACTACTTCCTTCTAGTAAGGAGCATCACGTGTAGACATGGCTTCTGCATAAGTTCTTGGTACGTCTTCAGCTAGAAACGCCATCAAGAAATCATCACTGAACGTTTTATCCTTGCGAGCTCTTTTGTTTCTTCTAGGTTCCGCTTCGGGTTCCGCTTCTGGTTCTACTTCCTCAATAGTAATTGTACCAGAAGTCTCATCCTCAGCTTGTGAGGCTGCTGCATCTTGTTGTTCACGAGTTCATTTCTGAGTTTCCGACAAGGGAAGATGTGTTAAAAAATAATGCATGCCTTGATTCCATAACTGTATTTACATGGATATCTTATATATCTGATTTATGAACCAGAAATCGATAAGCAGTACTGTTATGCGCATATCCAATGAATATACAGTCTACGGTCTTTGGTCCTATTGTGACCTTTTTAAGAGGTGGTACAACCACTTTTACTAAGCACCCCCACACTTTGAGGTGTTGGTACGAGGGTACCGTACCTTTCCACATTTCATATGGTGACAGACCACTAACCTTATGTGGTTTTCTATTGAGGATGTAGTTCGTGGTAAGCAAGGCTTCCCCCTACATGTTTTAGGCTAACCCAGATTCCTGCAACAGCTTATTCATCATCTCTTTCAGAGTACGATTCTTTTGTTTTGCAATTCCATTAGACTCTGGTGAGTAGGGAGCGGTTGTCTGATGTATAATGCCCTTTTCTCTGCAGAATGTATTAAAAGGGTCATTATATTCTCCTCCTCTATCACTTCGAACAGCTTTGATTATTTCTGCAGCTGGTTTTCAACTTCGAGTGTAAACTCTTTCAATTTTTTCACTGCTTCATCTTTGCTATGCAACAGATATACATAACAATATCTTGTGCACTCATCTATGAAGGTAACAAAGTATTTCTTACCGCCTCTACTTTGCACATATTTTAAATCACACAGATCCGTATGAATCAAAACTAGAGGTTCGGTTGTTCTTTGAACTTTTGGGGATGGAGTTTTAGTGAGTTTGGCATGTACGCACACTTCACATTTGTCTTGGTTAGTTTTGAATTTCGGAATTAAGTTCATGTTCTGCAACTTTCGCATTGTTTTATAATTAACATGTCTTAAACGTTCATGCCAAATAGTAAATGACTCAACCAAGTAAGCAGAAGGGTTTTCATTCATTTCAGCAATTGAAACAGAAGCTACATTATTCGGCTAGACTGTCATTACAGACATCTTGATCAGTCCACCCTTAACAAAACTCTTTCCCAAATAAACCCCGTTTTTCCTAAGCACAAGCTTATCAGACTCAAAATTAATTGCGAAGCCATTCTTGCTGATCACTGTTCCAGAAATGAGATTCTTGCGCATGTCAGGTACATGCTTCATGTTCAGCAGAGAGAGCTCCCGACCAGAAGTCTACTTCAAAATTACTTTACCCTTACCTTCAATCTTGGACACCACCGTGTTGCCCATGAAAAGTTGCTCGTTTGCTTGATTCTTCACGTAGGTGGAGAACATGGCCTTGTTTGAGCAGATGTGTGTGGTTGCACCAGTGTCATAATACCACTCTACTGGACTGTCTTCCACCATGTTGCATTCAGTGACCACCGCGACCATGTCCTCTTCAGTTAGGTTCGCCTGACCCTTGATCTCCTTAGCTTTGCTCTTGCAAACTTCAGCCTTATGCCCAATCTTTCTACAGTGATGGCACTTCCCTTTGAACTTCTTCTCAGCAACGTTCTTCTTGAAGTTCGTTGTAGATGACACCTTCAAGGACTTATGAGGATTTGAGATCCTTTTTCCCTTACCCCTCAGCTTAGCCTTGTGCTCAGCGACATTGATGTTATGCCCCTGATTCTGAACCTCTGTATGAGCCCCACGATTGTTGTCCTCAATTCTCAACCTTCGGACGAAATCATCAAGAGTCATTGCCTTACGTTTGAAGTTAAGATAATTTTTGAAACCTGCCCAACCTGTTGGTAGCTTTTCAATCAAGCTATTGGTCTTCAAGATGTTGCAAAGCAACACCCCTTCCAACTCCATCTCTTGACAGATACGTAGGAAAACATCCACTTGCTCCATAATTGGTTTAGAGTCCACCATCTTGAAGTTCAGAAACTTTGATGTTGAGAATCTCTGCAGCCGAGAGTCATCAGCCTTGTACTTGTCCTCCAAAGCCAACCAGAGTGCTTTCGAAGTCTTGTACTTGCTGTAGAGGTCGTACAGATCATTGACCAAACGGTTCAGAATATGGCCTTTGCAACAAAAGTCCCCTTGAACCCAGTTATCAACACCAGCGAGCACATACACGTCAGGTTGTCTGCTGGAACTGTTGGTGTGTTCCTCTATGAGGTACTTTTCTAAGTTCATGCTGGCCAAGTAGTAGCGCATCTTGTCATGCCACGTTTTGAAGTCTTTGCCATCAAACTTATCTGGCATCATGCCTTGAGAAGCAGAGGGGGGAATCACTGTATGAGTCGATCCATTACCGAACAGGTTTCGGCACACATCACTCAAACTTGTCTTCTCAAGTTCCTTGGCAAGGCGTGTAGTTAGTGCTTCATCAGGGGTCTGGTTAGAGATCACACTGTTGTTGTTGATATCGTCAGCAGTCATTCTGCTCATAAATAACAAAGATGATCAGTATATCAATCAAGCAATTCAAGTAACTAAATTACACGTAATTGCTTTTAAAATTTCGCAAATCCACTCAGATATGAGCGTTCGTGGAAACTACAGAGTTTAAGAAGAAGAGAAGAAATAATTTAAAAGCGTTCTTCTAAACTTTCTGTGTAACAGAAGCAGTTGTAGAGGATTTTGAAATCGTTTTAGAAAAATTCGAAAAAACTTAATCCGACTATAAGGAGAAATCGGATTTATTGAATTAAGACTGTAGGAGCCAAAATCCGAATTAAGAAAAAGATGAATTTTATTGATAAAGACGATAACAAAAATCGAAGAACAACAACAGTATTTAAAGACAATATTTAAATAACCAGTAAATCACGGAGGCAAGATATTATCTTTTTCCTTAATTCAATAAATCGAATGCATTTGTGCTCGCAATAACGTTGATTTTTGAATCCCAGGATACAACCCATCCGAACTATAACTCGAGCACCCGAGGTATAGAACCCAGCGAACTAGAACTACGTTTTACTCTCGAAACTCTAAACTAAAAGACTTACTTTTTAAAACTATGAAGACGAGAGAGATAGAAGAATTTAGAACTGTGAGTTTTCTGTTTTTGAGAGCGTGAGAAATTATGAGAGACGAGACCCTTTATTTATAGTCTCAGGGTTGAATATTCTGGAGTATTCCGCAAGTTTCGAATTTGTAAAGATTTGGAATAATTTCCAATTATTACTAAGTCGGCTACGAATAAAGGAAAACTTCTAGATTCAGAAATGTAAAATTTCCAAAATCAGAAATGGAAAATTTCTAGAAAATTCATTAAGTAAATTTTGACAATTCAATGGTCCAAAAAATTACTCGGACGAGGCGAGAATTCCGCCAACCGCTAACCGCCAACGCGCGCGGGCCCAGCTCGGTTCGGTTCGATGGTGGTGGTGCGCGCGTGGTATCTTTGTGTCTCTCCATGTGTGGGTGTTATGCTTTGAACATAGGTATATCTTAAGTTTCTTATATACCACATGAAAAGTTTCCCCTAAGGGATGTGAGACTTTTTACATGCACACTTGCTTTCACACCATTTGAGGCTTTTCCACTATGGCCCAAACCAATTTCTCATTCACACTTGAACTCCATTTTACATAAACCAAATGCCCAAACCAATGGCCCATTTGTTAACTAAAATTTAGTTCCAACAATCCCCCAAATGAATAGAAATAACTCTAAACATATGACGACTCAACTATCCCTTAGACTGACTTAACTAGCTATACTAGACAGAACTTTGAGAGTATATGCGAAAAACTAATTGTATCTGAGTTGGTTGCATTTTCCAGCTTTGAACCAGTCATTGTTAACACCTGTCGAGTTTACTCGGCCAGCTGGTGAACATGATGTCTTGAACCATCTGGGCTTTTAAGTAAACTTAGACAGCAGGTATAACACAGTTGCGTTTTCTCAAAGAACATCGTTCTCTATTGTGTTCATTGTGGCCTTGAACATACATGGTTAATCATGAGTGAACTTGGAGAGTACAACCTCAAATAATCTCCTAGAAACTTGGAGAGTACAACCTCAATTATCTATGTAAATACAGTCGATGATTATCAACCTCAATTGACAAATTGACATAAAATGTATACCCGTCTATTAATAGTTGAGTCTTTAAAGTTGATCCATTTGTGATACAATATATTCAAATTTACATAAATTGATAAATTTACATAAATATATAGCCGTTGCTTTCAATCATCTGAAACTGTCATCGTTTTCCATGGAGACTCACTCCGAAGCTCTCCGGCGAGATCGAATCCTTTCCAGCAAACTCTACTTCGACGTCCCTCGTTCCAAGGTATACAGATTTGTGTGTGATTGTGTGTGCATACACACTGGAATTTTTTTATTTAATCAAAAGAACTTTTGTTTGATCAACAGGTTTCGATTATCTATTCATCGGCCTACGACATCTCCTTCATGGGTATTGAGAAGTTGTCAGTATTTATTTCCTCCAATCTTTCTTGGAAATTTTCTCCGTTGACCAAAATATTGTGAATTCCAACTAAAAGTTTTCTGATATTGGTATATGATATGTGCAATTGTGCAGGCACCCATCTGATTCTTCAAAGTGGGGTCGAGTTTGCAAGTTCCTTATTTCTGATGGTTTTTTGGAGGAGAAGTCAATCGTTGAGCCTTTATAAGCTTCAAAGATTGATCTTTTAGTGGTACTTAGGGGTTTCTCTTAGATGTGTGCAAGTAGAAATGTGCAATCATTGGTGACCATTACATGATATGGTGTATTGGGATCTTGATGGTTCTGTAACCTTTCGTTTGCGGTTATTTTGTATTAGGTACATTCGGAGAACTACTTAAACAGCTTGAAAAACAGCGCCACTGTCGCTAGGATAACCGAGGTGATGTGATTTAACTAGCATGATGATGCAGCAGCATCCTAGAAACTTCGATCAACGGCTCCAACGACTTTCCTTATTTTGCTATTGTTTCCTTTTTATTCTATTTCCTTATTCTAAGTTGGTTTTCTATTTTACGTCTCCTATTGACGGTGTAAGAGTCCTATATATAGATATCTTTGTTGGATTTGTGGTAGGAAACGAAAAACTCTAAATTGTATTCAGAAGAAAAAAATAACAATAAAGTAGAAAGTAAGAATTAAAAAAAAAAAAAAGCTTAGAATATTATTGATCGGATATCTTTCTCTGTTCTAGGCATTCATTATTTATAGCCTAAAGTCTTAACAATTTTGTAGAAGAAGGAAATTACCTTATTCTAATAATAAGGAAAATCACAACTAATTTCCAATTTGAATATAAGTAATATTCTTCATTGACCGATACTTTAATTTCTCCAAATCATGTGAATTCTCTTTGAGTCTTCTTCTCAATCAAATCACAACTCATGGATAAGACTGATATCTCCCTCATTTGTCCAGTCTTGATTGAGTCTCTGTATTGAGTCTCGACCTCTTTGTTGTCTGAGCTTGCTTCCTCCTTCCTTTGAGTCTTTGTAATATATTTGCCTAGTGATTCTCCAATTGAGCTATGCTCTTGTGGTAAAATTCGTTTTGGTATAATCCTTTCTCTAAAACCAGATTTCTGTTTCACCGTTTCCTGACTTATAAGCTTACTTTCTGTATCAACTAACATTGAAATCTTTCTTCTATGTAGTAGCTTCTGAGACGAGTTTTGCGTAAAATCACAGTCCCCTAGCTCCCTCTTGCTGGAGTTTCTCTCAACCGTTGATTTTACGAGTAATTTTTCTTTCTTGTTTTCTCCTCTATGAATTTTGTGAATTGCCCTTTGCTTTTCTGTTGTCTTCTCTTCTGGTTTCCAACTTGGATTCTTGTTGATAATCTGAATTTCTTCATTCATAGGAAATTTCCAAACTTTTTCTTTGATCTTTGTGGTTTGATTGTACACATCCTTGACATTTATATGTTCTTTCGTATTCTCTTGTGGTGTTGTTGTTGCTAGGAAAGATTTAGTCTGTTTGATGGCTATTTCGTGGTTAGACTTTGAACGATCTTTCTCTTTAGCAAATTCGTCTTTTTCAATAACTGACCAACTTAGTGAAAAACTAGTTCCATTCATTGAAGCGTTGATGATCGTGTTGTAGTCTTTATCCATTATGATGCCTTTGTTGTCATCAAATAAGATCTTATAACCAGTTTTCACTAGCTGCCCAACACTGAGTAAATTTCTTGTAATCTTCGGAACTAGAAACACGTCTCTTATGGTTCTTTGACCCAAAATTGTTTCGACTGTGATACTGCCTGTTCCAATACTCATAATTTTCTCTCCATTAGCCATTTTGATAGGAGTATGAACTGATTTGTCCAAATATGAGAACATACTTTCTTCTTTGGCCATGTGATTTGTTGCTCCACTATCAAGAACCCATGTGGTTTGGAGCGCAGGTATATGACTTGCTGCAAACAATAATTCCTCCATGTTTGTTTCTTCTCGATGCATGTAAGCTTGTTGAGTTTTCTTTCTTTTACAGTCTCTGGATATGTGTCCAAGTTCCCCAAAGTTGAAACATTCGATTTGTGATCTTTGATCCCTGTTTTGTTCATCATTGGTTTTCTTGTTTTTGTAGTAGCAGAACCTTCATAGTGATTATCCTTTTTGCAATAGTTGCACCATCTTGGCTTTCTTTCTTCATCGTCACATTCTGCGAAACATTGATTTGACTTTTGAAACGACTTCTTAAACCTTTTATAGACGGCTCCTTCTTCTGAATTGTTTTCATCTCTGTCTTCAAGTCTATTTTCCTGCATCTGTAAAGCGTTTATCAACTCTTGCAGAGTGATTGTTTTCAAATCCTTGGTTTGCTCTATCACACCCACATGAGGATCGTACTTGGTTGTCAAAGAAGATAAGACTTTTGACACCAAATATTCTTCAAGCAGATTATCTCCATAGGATTTCATCTCATTGTTTAGTTCAATAATCCTCTTCATGAACTCCCTTAATGTTTCCTTTTCTTTCTGTTTTAAACTCCAGAAAGTTGCTCTTAACCTTTGTAATCTGATTTGTGATGTTTATGCATCTCCTTTGTATTCTGTATGTAGAAGATCCCAAGCTGCTTTGGCTGTTTCTTCATCGGAGACTCTCCCACCAAGGATTTCTTCACTCAGAGCGCTGTGAATTAATTGTAAGACAAGCTGATCTTTGACTTCTAATTCTTCCCATTCCTTTACCGATTGAAGTTCTTCCTTTGTTGGTATTTTACTGATTAGTTGTGGTGCTTCTGGAATTCCTTCTGAAACAATAGTCCATAGAGATCTGGATCGTAGTATCGCCTTCATCCTTTTGATCCAAAAGCTGAAGTTTTTCCCATCAAACACATGAATAATTTGTGTTGTGCTTGACTGCATCTTTCCTTGTGAATTTGTGGTGACTTGTGATCTGTTGTGATTTCTGTGATGCTAGGTTGCTAGGATCTTTCACTACATCAACCTAGGCTCTGATACCATGTTGGATTTGCGGTAGGAAACGAAAAACTCTAAATTGTATTCAGAAGAAGCAAATAACAATAAAGTAGAAAGTAAGAATTAAAAAAAAAAAGCTTAGAATATTATTGATCGGATATCTTTCTCTGTTCTAGGCATTCATTATTTATAGCCTAAAGTCTTAACAATTTTGTAGAAGAAGGAAATTACCTTATTCTAATAATAAGGAAAATCACAACTAATTTCCAATTTGAATATAAGTAATATTCTTCATTGACCGACACTTTAATTTCTCCAAATCATGTGTTTGTCACATGCTAACTTTATCTTCTTCTTTGTTGCAGGTCTCGTCATTTCCCAAGTCAAAATCTTCTTTGTTCTCAATTAGGGAAGACAAGCTTATTCCAACAATCTTCTTATGGCTTTGTAATTCAGATTTTAAGAATTAATAAATAAGCAATTTGCTTAAGTTCCTTGAGAGAGAGATTTGATTCAATCCATCTTCTTCAAGAAGCAGGTCTCTAGTGATTTCTTTGAAATCCCTAGATTGAGCTGAAACACTGTTCTTACCCTCCATCAGGTTGGTATCAGAGCAAAACAACACCTCCATCATGCCCCGTCTTCGCCGAGATCCACCTCAACTGCCGCGGAATTAAAACAGCAAGCTTTGACTCGTCTTCAAGAGCAAGTTCAACAACTCACTACAGCGATGCAAGCTATGGCTAATCAACATGCTCCACCGCCTCCGGAACAACAAGCCCAACCGCAAGACATACGACAGGATTCTGATGACGAAAACCCCTTCGCAAGAAACAACATTCAACCTATTATGCACCAAAACAATGACTATCGATGGGAACAAGGTTTCAAATTCGATATTCCTAAGTTTCATGGGGGCCCAACTGCTGAGGAGTTACTCGATTGGATCGTCACCGTCGAAGAGATCCTCGAATTTAAACACGTTCCTCTAGAATGTTGTGTCCCTGTCCTCGCGATGTGTTTCCGAAACATAGCTGCCGCTTGGTGGGCTCAAACCAAAGCTTCTCATGCACGTTTGGGAAGAACTAGAATCATGTCATGGGAAAAATTAAAGAAGCATCTCCGCCAAACGTTTTTACCATAGAACTATGATCAAATCATGTTCCAACGTCTCCAAAATTTGCGTCAAGGAAGCCGCTCAGTCGAAGATTATTCGACTGAATTTTTCTTGCTCCTAAACCGAATTAATCTTCATGATTCCGAGAGTCAAATCGTGGCTCGCTTTATTAGAGGTTTACGTCAGCAAATTCAGCATACCTTAAATCTCTTCCACCCGCTTACCGTAGCTGAAGCTCATCAACAAGCTCTGACCATCGAAGCTCAAACTAAGATCAACTTCTCCTCCTGGAGTTCTTCGCGACAACCCCGTACATCTACTGGTCTTTTACCAACTGCAACAGACCTTATCGCAACAACACCAGACACGGAAATTGTTCCTGTCGAACCACCTTGCACCAATCGCCCACCTACCATTCGTTGTTTCGCCTGCGGCAAACCAGGTCACCACCAATCTGCCTGTCCCACACGCAATCGTAGAGGATTGTTACTCGATGCATCTGGTTGTGACGTAGAACTCGAGTACGAACCTGCTTTTGATGATTCACCTGAAGAATTAAAAGCAGACACATGTGTTTCTCTAATGTTGCGACGATCATGCCTTGCACCTCGTCTTCAAGATGAGTTTCCTCAGCGTAAGAATCTTTTTCAGTCTCGTTGTACGATTCGCGGCAAAGTTTGCAAATTTATTATTGATTCTGAAAGTTGCAAGAATGTCATAGCTGAAGAGGCTGTCAAAAAATTGGAAATCAAAGACGAGATACATCCTAATCCTTACAAACTTGCTTGGTTACAACAAAACAGCGAAGTATGTGTTACCCGTCGCGCTTTGGTTGCATTCTCTATCGGTGATACATATCATGATCAAGTGTATTGTGACGTGGTTCCAATGGACGCATGTCACTTACTGCTTGGGCGTCCTTGGGAATTTGACCGTAGGGTCCATCATGACGGTTTTCTTAACACATACAGCTTCAAGTTTGAAAACCGAAGCTTTACTTTAAAACCTTCGCTACCACAACCACAACAACCGTCTTCCACACCAGCTCCTCCACTTTTGTTGCTGCAAAAGACTCCGTTTGAAGTCGCAATGCGTGAAGAAGGCATTCTCTTTGTACTCACTGCAACTTCGTCTTCTCCACTTGGTGAGCTCGACATTCGAACTGAATTTGCTGAGCTTCTCCAATAATTCGCTGACGTCTTTCCTGCTGATCTACCTACTGGTCTGCCTCCTTTACGTGATATTCAACACCAAATTAATTTGGTTCCTGATACAAATGTCCCTAATCGCCCCCATTACCGAATGAGTCCCACAGAACATGAAGAACTCCGCAAGCAGGTTGAAGAATTGGTCTCTAAAGGATTTTTGCGTGAAAGCATGAGCCCTTGCACCGTCCCAGCGTTGTTAATCCCGAAGAAAGATGGCTCGGGCGTATGTGTGTTGATAGTCGCGCCGTGAACAAAATCACTGTCCGTTATCGGTTTCCGATTCCTCGTTTAGATGATCTACTTGATCAAATTGGAACAGCACGTGTTTTCTCTAAGCTGGATTTAAAGAGAGGCTACCATCAAATTCGCATTCGCCCAGGAGACGAGTGGAAAATAGCATTTAAAACACGTGAAGGCCTTTTTGAATGGTTGGTGATGCCCTTCGGATTGTCTAACGTGCCCAGCACTTTTATGCGTGTTATGAATCAAGCTTTGCATCCTTTTATTGGCAAATTCGTTGTTGTATACTTCGATGATATTTTGATCTTTAGCACGACTCTTGAAGCCCATCTTTCACACCTACGAGAGGTTCTCCTTGTATTGCGACGTGACAAGCTTTTTGCTACCTTAAAAAAGTGTGCCTTTGGTTCTCCACAAGTACATTTCTTGGGGTTTATTGTTTCATCTGATGGTCTTGCTGTTGACCCTGCAAAAGTCTCTGCTATACAGTCTTGGCCAGAACCCAAAACGATTTCTGAAGCACGCAGTCTCGATGGACTCACCTCCTTCTATCGCCGTTTTATTCCGCAGTTTAGCGCCATTAGGGCTCCTCTCACAAACTGTATTCGCGACGGCTTATTCACTTGGACGCCTGCAGCAACCATCACCTTTAATATCATCAAAGAGAAGTTAAGCTCTGCTCCAATTTTGGCTCTTCCCGATTTCACCTTAGTCTTTGAGCTCCATTGCGATGCTTCCAAAATAGGAATTGGCGCGGTGCTTAGTCAGCGTAATCGTTCAATCGCATTCTTTAGTGAGAAAATCTCCGGTGCTCGTTTTCGCTATAGTACCTATGATATAGAGTTCTATGCAATCGTACAGGCCATAAAACATTGGCGGCATTACTTATTTCACAAGGAATTAGTCCTTTATACTGACCATGATGTGCTAAAACATCTCAGTACCCAGGATAAAGTTTCATCTCACCATGCTTCTTGGATAGCATATCTTCAACAATTTACGTTTGTGATAAAACACACTTCCGGTGTTAGCAATCGTCTTGCAGACGCCCTGAGTCGTCGTCACTCTTTGCTATCCATACTTCACGTCTCAGTTCCTGGATTTAGCATCTTTGCAGATTTGTATCCCACTGACCCTTTTTTGGTTCGATTTGGACCGCTGTGAATGCTGGCTCATCCTTGCCTTATGCTCTTCACGATGGGTTCTTATTTCGGGATAACCGTCTCTGCATACCCGATTGCAGTCTTCGTTTACAACTGATTTCTGAGCTCCATAACGAAGGACACATTGGTCGAGATCGCACCTTACACCTTGTTTCTTCATCTTATTTTTGGCCGTCACTTCGTCGAGATGTTGAACGATTTGTTGAGAGATGTGTTACTTGTCAGAAATCTAAAGGACAAGCATCAAATGCTGGCTTGTATCTTCCTTTACCTATTCCGACACAACCATGGACCGACATAAGAATGGATTTCGTGATGGGCTTGCCAAGAACACAAAAAGGGTTTGACTCCAAAATGGTTCATTTCATTCCCTGCAAACGTACTACTAATGCAGTTCAAGTCGCAAGGTTATTTTTTCGAGAAATATATCGCTTGCACGGGTTACCGTTGTCCATCGTTTCAGATCGCGATTCACGTTTTCTTGGTCATTTTTGGCGATCTTTGTGGAAGCTTCTTGACACAAGCCTTGATATGAGCTCCGCTTACCACCCGCAAAATGATGGACAAACGGAGGTCACTAATCATTCTTTGGGTAATCTTTTATGTTGTTTGGTGGGAACTTCTATTAAATCATGGGATTCAAAGCTTCCACAAGCAGAATTTGCTCACAACCATCCCGTAAACCGTAGCTCATGTTTGAGTCCATTTCAGATCATCTATGGCCTAGTTCCTCGCGTGCCACCTGACCTCTCTGCCCTACCAGATCGTATGCGTCTACATGGCGGTGCTGAAACTTTCATTGAACAGATTGCAGAGACTCATGAGCAGACAAAGGAAAACTTAGAAGCTTCTATGACAAAGTACAAGACGACGGCAGATGTACACTGACGTCATCTCGTCTTCGAAGTAGGCGACCTTGTTTGGGTTGTTCTGACTCGTGATCGCATGCCCGCTCGTGCTTATAACAAACTTAAAGCAAAGAAAATTGGTCCCTTAAACGATAATGCCTATCGCCTCCGTCTTCCTCCCGACATTACAACTTCAGACGTCTTCAATGTCAAGTACTTATCTCGTTATTTGCCTGTTGATCCACCTTTCGATTCGCGGACGAATCCTTCTCACCCCGGGAGGCCTGATGCAGCAACATCCTAGAAACTTCGATCAACGGCTCCAACGACTTTCCTTATTTTGCTATTGTTTCCTTTTTATTCTATTTCCTTATTTTAAGTTGGTTTTCTATTTTACGTCTCCTTTTGACGGTGTAAGAGTCCTATATATAGATCTCTTCTTATGGCTTTGTAATTCAGATTTTAAGAATTAATAAACAAGCAATTTGCTTAAGTTCCTTGAGAGAGAGATTTGATTCAATTCATCTTCTTCAAGAAGCAGGTCTCCAGTGATTGCTTTGAAATCCCTAGATTGAGCTGAAACTCTGTTCTTACCCTCCATCACATGAGAAGGGAATATGAATAATCAATCTTATTTGATTCTTGCTGAGCTAAACTTTTCTTTCGATTTTGAGACGTTTGTTGTGTATTACAATGTATAGGTTCCACCAGTTGCTTTTTTTCCAAACTTTCTTGTGCAGCAGAAAGTTCTTTACCCGTTCCGAAAGCAGGTAGAAGAAACATTTGTTGTCTTTACCTCTTTCGATTGTTTAGGAGAACTTTACATTTCTCGAGTGGTTACAAAAGTCGGTGTGTGACAGGTTGGTGGGACGATTCTGGCTGCGAAACTTGCAAAAGAACGTGGATGGGCAATAAACGTAGGAGAAGGTTTTCATCATTGTAATGCTGAAAGAGGAAGCTGATTTTTTGCTTACGCTGATATTTCTCTCTGCATTCACTTTGCATTTCTTCGTCTAAGAATATCAAGGTAGAATATTCTCTAACGGTTCCCATTTGCATCTATCGGGGACCTTTGATAGTAAATCATCTCCCAAAACAACGTTAACCCTTTGGTTCTTGACCTTGAACAGGGTTATGATAATAGATCTTGATGCTCATCAAGGGAATGGCCACGAAACAGATCTCGGCGATGATAAACTTTTATCTCTTTTATTTTCTTGACACTTTGTCTTAATGCTGTCAATTGCATGATAACAGAATTTTGTCTGCAGGTCGCGTTTACATTCTTGATATGTACAATCCTGAGATATTCCCTTTCGTAAGCTGTCATCTTTGTTCTTTGGGACTCATTTTCGTCTATGCTTTTGTGTTTGTTGCATATAAGAGTTAGATTTATCCGCTCTGTTTTTCCTTTCTTATAGGACTATGGAGCTAGGAAATTTATCGATCAGAAGGTGGAAGTGGTGGTAAGCCTATCCTCTTTCTCCTATCAACTGAAATTATTTTGATTGCTTTGTGTCACATTATGATTCTATACTTTTTGTTTATCTTTACAGAGCGGGACCACTACCGATGAGTATTTGAGAAAACTAGATGAAGCCCTTGAGGTATGCATTCGATTTCGATCATTCCCTTAGTCTCTTGATTCTTGGCGGTTACGTATGTGAGAGAGTCTGAAGCGCGACTAAAGATTAGTGGAAAGCTAGAAACTTGGTTCCCCGATATGATGGTGTTATAACTCTCAGGTTGCCTCGCAAAGTTTCCAACCAGAGTTGGTAGTTTACAATGTGATATATTGTGTTTTTGTGCATTTTCATGCATTACATTAGTAGTCTTTTATATCATACTTGTGTCTTTTCATCCACTTTATGTCTCATTTTCTTTTCTTTAGGATCATCTTAGAGTCTAGGTTGTGTTTTGTTGCATTTTGCATATTTTGTATCTTTTAGGTCTCTTTTGAAGCTTTGAAGAGAAGTTGATTGCGAGGAAGGCTTTAATCTCATTTGGACTTGAAGATGGCTGCAAAACAAGAATCAATGGAGCTAGATTACAAATGAGGAGACTAGGAATAGAAGAAAGATTTCAACACGCTAAGACAATTTCGACACCCAATATTTCAGAGCGAAGGGGTCCGAAATTTACTGGTGAAATATTTGTTTTCCAATAGACGAAATTTCGACCCTCAATTTTGAGAGAAAGGGGTCTGGAACTTGATCCAGTTTTCCCACAACTTTGAAGATCCGACCCGGATCAAGACGGGTCGACCCAGTTTTGGATTTTTTTTTATATAAACATGTTAGACCTAGTTTTTTTGACTAAGTTGGATTAGACCTTTTTCCCTTTTGTGCTAAAACTCTTTCTTATGATATTTTTCTTGGATCTTTACACTTTTCATCTAATCTAGTGAAGTTTTCATTATCATTCTCTCTTTCTTTTATGATTATGTCTTTATCTATGATTTTGATTGTGTTTTGCATCATCATTAGTGAATACTTTTTCAATGGGTGTTTGGGCTTAGTAGATTAGGTATGTTTGATGGATGATTAGTGATGTCTAGGCTTCGATTCTTATAATTTCTAAAGATTATGATGTGTTTAATGCTAGATTAGACTTAGCTAATCAAAATATAGATCAAGAATATTTTATGCCCGGAAGGTGTTCGATAAAATGTCTAGAAGAATCCTAATCTTGCTTTTCATTCTTAACCAAGAGGAATTGATGCTTAAGTGTTTAGTTGGCTCTATGAACTTATGCTTAATAATTATAATTATTTAATTGCAATTGGGAAATTAGCTTAATTAAATAATTAGTAAATGGATTATTGTCATGGAAATGGATTAGTCTACTAAATGTGATTCATGTCATAAATGTGATTCATGTCATAGAATTGAGTTTGAATTATAGGTCCTTACATCATTAGTTCGTCATTAATCATCCCGAGTCAAGTGCTTTGCCCAAAACCCATATTTCTCCATATTTGATCAAGTTTTTAGTTGTTAATTTTACGGTTGACTTTTAGTTGACTTTTGCATTTTGAACTTGTTTAAGCTTAATTTTCTTTCTATTAGTCTTCTTTATCTTATTTCGATCAAAAACAAACCGTGAATTGCTTAGCTTAGTTAATTACTTGCATTCCTAATGTAGTTTATTCTAATCTCCCTTGGTTTGACCCTATGATATGTTACAACAACTAGAGTGTGTTGATAGTTTAGTTTAGGTACAAATATAATTTGACACGCATCACAATGCTGGGACCGATATCTTAAACGGAGACCCTCTGGGGCAACTAAAGGTAAGTTGTACACCCCGGATATCGTCTTTCTTTTTGAGCAAAGCATAGTTTCTTCCTTCGTTACTAACGTGGTGACTCTGTTGGCAGATAAGCCCTGATGGTATAACGAGTAGAGACGAAAAAGTGTTCAGATTTGCAAGGGAGAGAGAGATTCCTCTTGTGATGCTGACTTCAGGTCCGAGATTGGATATAACACTACCATTGAGTAAAGTCTTATTTTGGATATTATGATATCTATTAAGTTTGGGTTTTCATACCTATTAGCAAGATCTATGATTCGCTGGCGTTTGTATTGCGTATTTACATGTATTTTTAAAAATATTTTCAATTCCTTTAAGAATAACACTTTTATTTTGCTATATTCTTCTTTTGTAAACCGTATATTTTCTATTTAAATTAACTGTTAGACATCTCAACGCAAGTAATTTATATGAGACATGGATCAATCCACTTATTGCAAAATTATTTTAATTTGAAAATTCATGAAACTTACCATCAATATACAATTTTTTAATTAAAAAACGTCTCGATATTATGATAGCTATTTTCAAAAAAAAAAAAGAAGATATTATGATAGCCTTCGTGTTATGGACTATGGTTTCTTATGTTTCTTTATGATTCTAAACTTTGAACTATGTTTTGATTTCTAATAATACAATTTGTTCTAGATGTTAATAATTTTGCATTTTATTTAGCAGAAAAAAATCCATGCTAAACATTTATCGTAACCCTAGATCTAAACCTTTTTATGTTAAATTCCAAAAAACTTTCTGTTCAAAAATTGAGGGAAAGTGTGATCTAAATTGGTTTAATGTCGTAGGGATATGGAACAGGGGATGCAGAGTTATGTGGAGTGTTTGATGGGCATGGCAAAAATGGTCACTTGGTGAGCAAAACGGTGAGGAATAGGTTACCATCGCTTATGTCAACACTTAACAAAGAGTTAACCAAGAATCCCATGTTGGTGAAGAAGACGAAGCTCATAAGTGGGAACAAGCTTGTCTTGCTTCCTTTAGACTCATTGACAGAGAGCTTCTTCTTCAAGTCTTTGATTGCTCTTTCAGTGGCTCCACTGCTGTTGTTGCCGTTACTCAGGTACATTTCTTTCTCTCATTTTCCGCTAAAATTTGCAGCAGACCGCCCAATTTTCTAGTATGCGGATGGACTAGTATTTTTTGGTCTATCTTTTCATGGATCAATATGGACCAAACCCTATGAATAGTGAACACAAATGAATTTGGTGATGTTTTACTACTTGATTGCTTTAGGGAGATGATCTCATGATAGCGAACCTCGGTGATTCAAGGGCGGTGCTGGGGACAATGACCGAAGATGGTGAGATCAGCGCGGTTCAGTTGACGTCAGACCTAACACCTGCTGTCCCTAGTAGGATTTTTTCACTCTCTTCTTGAATTTTAAAAGATTGTAATATCATTAGAGATTTAATGATACTTATCGAGCGAGTTCTAGTGTCACAGGTGAAGCTGAGAGGATCAGGATGTGCAAAGGTCGCATTCTTGCTATGAAAACAGAACCGAACCATGACATACCAGGATTAGCCATGTCAAGGGCTTTTGGAGATTTCTGGCTCAAAGACCACGGGGTTATTGCGGTTCCTGAGGTCTTTCACCACCGAATAACTCCTGAAGACCAATTCATTGTACTCGCTACGGATGGGGTAAAAGCACATATGATTCAATTTTTGACCTTTTTTTTTTCACTTAAAAAAATTTAATGAAACCCTAATTGGTACTAATTATGTGATCGAAGGTTTGGGATATGCTTACCAATGATGAAGTTGTATCGCTGGTATGGAGTTCAGAGAAAACGAAAGCTACGGCAGCTAAATTGGTGGCGGAAGAGGCTGAAGCTACATGGAAGAAGAAGCTTAAATCTACAAAGATTGATGATATTACAATGATATGTCTTTTCTTACAGAACAAGGAACAACCAAGTTGTGGTATGGATACTTGAATCAGAAGGTACTACACTATGATGATTGATGAACCATACTCAAAGCATAGTTGTCGCACATACCGCCAAACCAAGTGCAAAGCCTCGAAAAATCATGTATAAATTTGTAATGTGAGTGTTGACTACAACAGAAATCATGTAAAAAGAGATGGCTTGATTTTAGAATTCTATAAAACCAAAAACAGGAAATTGCATCATTTTTAAAGCTTCTTCTAAACAAGAATCACAAAGGACATTTTTACCAAAACCATGACAAGTTTTTTTTTCCTTGAAGATTTCTTCCACTGTACAATCCATTTCTTATACAATGCATCACTAGGCATCACCAGCTTGACATCACAACTCAATAATTCATCGTAGAGGTTTAGCGTCTGCTAGACAAGTTTAAACACTCCAGGGATTTTGAAATCTGTAGGACCCTTCTCTTTACCATATATTTGCATCATCTCTAAACACGGAAATGAGACCAGGAAATGCTTTATCATCCCTAACTCTCTCGATGTTCCTCGAAACCCTGTAATATATATCTTCTTTACCCGACAAGATGTGAGCGAACGACTTTTGTTCTCCCAAGAAACGCAGTCACAAGCATTCCCGGATTTATCCGTTACATGGTGTAAGAGACCCAGAAACCAGAAAGGAGAAAATCATTGACTTCAATAAAATGATTAACTACATTTGTTAATGTTTGACAAATGAGTTTTGTTCATACATCGAAGTCTAGACGTTCTAAATTGTTAAACTTAGTAAAGAAATATTAAGTTGAAACAAGACAATCATGGAGAGTAAGTAAAGTGTCTTTTCGAGTGCCCATGATTTAAGGATGCATGATCACAAATTCAACTACTTGCCGGTTTTCTTGGACAAAAGTCAAGAGAAGAAAAGTGGTTATCAACTACTACTCTGCCAAAGGAAAGTGGTTATGTTGTGCCTATATATTGGCAAAGACACGTACAGAGGCAGTAGGGTGACAAACACAAGAAGAGAGAACACAAACTCAAAGTATAAACTTGTCTTAGTGTTCTTGGGGAAAAGAGAGTAGAGATTAAAAGAAACCGAGTGAAACTTTGTAAGGGGTTTGGGGTTTCATTACCTCTTGTAACTCTCCGATCTAGTGGATTCCGGGAGTGAGTTCCCGGCGAGACGTAGCGACCCATTTAAGGGCGTGAACTCGATAATGTGTGTGTGTGCTCTGTTTTTCTTTTAAACTCTTTCTTGCTCTGTTTCGTAAAACGTTTGAGTGTGTTTCACGTTTCCATCGTTTATCTCGGATACAAATTTATTCTTGGTGTGTGTTGAAGGCTGTAGTAATTTAACGAAGACACGTTTGGTTCTGAGTTTTCTCCACATATTGGTATCAGAGCAAGGTCACAATTGTTCTGTGATTCTTGGCGTGATCTTTTGGTGAAAAGTTCATGGCGTCTTCGAGAATGGATTTGGAGAAGTTCGACGGTCATGGGGAGTACACCCTGTGGAAGGACAAGCTGCTTGCTCATATAGATCTTTTGGGTTTGAGCAAAGCTTTGGAAGAATCTGGCACCTCAAAAGCTAGACTCTTTTTTTTGGGTGAATCGGACGAGAAGAAGAAAGAGGATAAAGAAAGAGAAGAAGCCTTTTCTGAGAAGATAAAAAAGGCTAGAAGCACCATAATCTTGAGTGTCACTAATAGAGTTTTGAGACAGATAAGGAAGGAAGAAACGGCGGCTGGGATGATTCAAGCTTTGGATAAACTCTACTTAGCTAAAGCCCTTCTAAATCGGTTTTACCTCAAGCAGAAGCTCTATGCGTTTAAGATGTCGGAGAGCTCGTCTATTGAAAGTAACTTAGATGATTTCTTGCGACTCATTGCTGATTTGGAGAACATTGATGTTCAGGTCTCGGATGAAGACCAAGCGATCCTACTCCTCATGTCTCTGCCTCGACAGTTTGATCAACTTCGAGACACTCTAAGATATGGCTCAGGAAGAACAACGTTGACTCTTGATGAAGTTGTTGCAGCCATATATGCTAAAGAGCTGGAGTTTGGCTCTAGTTCAAGAAGTGTTAAAGCTCAAGCTGAGAGCTTGTATGTAAGAGACAAAGGAGAGCAAAGAGGAAGGTCGGAATACAGAGACAAATCATCGAAGCATACAAAGTCTCAGTCCAAATCTAAGAGTAAGAAGGTGTGTTGGATTTGTGGAGAAGAAGGAAACTTCAAGAATACTTGTCCAAACAGAAATAAATCTCAAGGCAAGTACAAGAACCACAAAGGAGAAGCGGCTATGGTGAAAGAAAATCACGACGAAGCTGCAGATTATTATGTATCCGAGGCTCTGCATTCAACGGGTGTAAGCTTGGTGAATGGTGGGTGATGGATACTGGATGCACGTATCACATGACATACAGAAAAGAGTGGTTCGAGTATCTCGACGAGGACCTTGGTGGATCAGTTTGGATGGGAAACAAAACAACATCAAAGGTCAAAGGGATTGGAAAAGTCAGAATCCGAAATGAGGATGGATCGACTTTTCTATTGACTCAGGTGAGATACATTCCCGACATGGACCGCAATTTGATATCTATGGGAACCACTGAAGATCTTGGATGTACGTTTGAATCGGAGAATGGGATTCTAAGTGTCATAGATATCAAATACAAGACCAAGACTCTCATGAAAGGAAAGAAGCATGAGAAGTTATACTTACTTCTAGGTAAGGCGGAATGCGGTCAGTCCTGTGTTGCCGAGAAGAAGGCAGATGATACGGTTTTATGGCATCAAAGATTAGGCCACGTGAGTCAGAAGAATATGGACTTGATGGTGAAGAAGGGGCTGCTCGATAGGAAGAAGATTTCAACCCTGGAGATGTGTGAGGATTGCATCTATGGAAGAGCAAAAAGGGTTAGTTTTTCTATAGCTACTCATGATACTAAGAACCGGTTAGATTACATTCATTCCGATCTTTGGGGAGCACCAAGTGTGCCATTGTCTTTGGGAAAATGTTAGTACTTCATCTCGTTTATAGATGATTACTCAAGAAAGACATGGGTATATTTCTTGAAGCACAAAGATGAAGCGTTTGGAATGTTTGTAGAATGGAGTATCATGGTAGAAAATCAAACGGAGAGAAAGATCAAGATCCTTCGAACTGATAACGATCTTGAGTTCTGTAACTCTAAATTCGAAAACTTCTATAAGGAAAAGGGAATTGTGAGACACAAAACGTGCGCTTACACTCCGCAACAAAACGGAGTCGCAGAGAGAATGAATCGCACCATAATGGAAAAGGTGCGGAGTATGTTAAGCGATTCGGGTTTGCCTAAAAGTTTTTGGGCTGAAGCTACTCACACGGCGGTTATCTTAATCAACAAGACACCATCCTCTTCTATCAACTTCGAGATTCCAGACAAGAAGTGGTCGGGAAAGGCACCTGTTTATAGCTACTTAAGGAGATTTGGTTGTGTGTGTTTTGCCCACGTAGATGAAGGTAAATTAACTCCAAGAGCTAGAAAAGGAGTATTGTTGGGTTATCCTACAGGAGTGAAAGGCTATAAGGTGTGGTTGATAGAAGAAAAGAAGTGTTCAATAAGTAGAAACGTGGTGTTCCAAGAAAACGCAGTCTATAAGGACGTGATGCAGAGAGGAAAACAATCTCAGGATGATGTTTGTGAAAAATCCGAGACAGTGTTTGACATCAACTTTGGGGGAAACCAGTGATATTACTTCAGGTGGAGATCTCTTGGATGAAATAGGATCCCCAAGAGATAGCTCATCAGTTCAAGACCCTCTCCCGGTAGAGGAAGATCAAGATGAAGAAGATGAAGCAGAGGAATCACCCGAAAGTTATCACTTGGCTCGGGACAGACCAAGGAGAGAAATCACAGCACCAAAATGTTTTGACATTGAAGGTTATTTCAGTGAAGAGGATGAAGAAGATGATAATTGCTTTGATGCGGAAGCACTTATCACCACCGTTGATGGAGAGACCCGAGAGCCTGCAACTTACCAAGAAGCGTTAAGAGATGCAGATTGGGAATTTTGGAAAGAAGGAATGAGTGATGAGATGGAATCTCTCTTGAAGAATCACACATGGATCGTTGTAAACCGACCAAAGGGGTAACGTGTGATCGGTTGCAAATGGGTTTTCACACTCAAGTAGGGAATTCCAGGAGTAGAGAACCCGAGACACAAAGCTAGACTTGTCGCAAAAGGTTATACTCAAAGAGAAGGTATAGATTACACGGATATATTTGCTCCCGTGGTTAGACATGTATCTATAAGGATTATGCTAGCTATTGTTGTAGAAGAAGACTTAGAGCTGGAACAACTTGACGTTAAAACGGCTTTTCTACATGGGGAATTAGATGAAAAGATCTATATGGAACCACCGGAGGGATTTGATGATCAGTTCAAGCCAAATCAGGTTTGTCTCTTGAACAAATCACTCTACGGTCTTAAACAATCACCACGGAAATGGAACCAGAAGTTTGATAGTTTCATGAAGGAGATTGGCTTTACTCAAAGCCTACGAGACAGTTGTGTTTATACGAAAACACTTGAAAACGGTTCAAAGGTTTATTTGCTCATCTATGTAGATGACATGTTGGTGGCTGCGAAAGACAAAGGTGTTATCTCTGATTTGAAGCGGAAACTCAGCGATAAGTTCGAGATGAAAGATCTCAGGGCAGCTCGGAAAATACTCGATATGGAGATCACTAGAGACAGAGCACAAGGAAAGTTGTGGTTATCTCAAGAAGGTTACTTGAGCAAGGTGTTGGAGCTGTATAAAATGGAGCAAGCTAAGCAAATGGCAACCCCACTTGGAGTTCATTTGAAGATGAGAGTATAAGATATGAAACTTGATTATTATTCACTATTTAGAGTAGCCTATATATACAAGCTAGAGGAGAGTAATTACAGGAATTGAGAGAGATTGTAGGAATTACAGTAAGATAAGACGATCTTGATGTGTTTTATAAACGCTGGATTTGGAGTGACAACATTGTTGGTGGTGATTGTCGCTTGAGGAATCACAGCGAACTCGTCAAGGTGAGCAAGGAGTCCATGACCATCAAGGAAGGCCTGTACTTGGAGACGCCACATGAGAAAGTTGGTACTTGTCAATTTGGTGATGCTTGACATGTTGATATTGAGAATGGCGTCATTGTTGATTAAAATGGTTTCATTGTTTTGGGAAGGAGCGGCAGTGGCCATGGCGGCGAGACAAGTTGAAAAGAGAAAAGAAAAATTTAGGTCTTTAGGAGCAAAGCTCTGATACCATATAAGATATGAAACTTGATTATTATTCACTATTTAGAGTAGCCTATATATACAAGCTAGAGGAGAGTAATTACAGGAATTGAGAGAGATTGTAGGAATTACAGTAAGCTAATTTACAAGACTAAATTGATTTTGTTTCCTTAATGTATATACGTGATAGAGAGCAGCTACTGAGCAACAACTAAAGGACGATGCAGAGTACATGAAGGCAGTCCCGTACTCAAACGCAGTTGGGAGTATTATGTACTCGATGATCGGAACAAGACCAGATTTGGCGTATCCAGTAGGTATCATCAGTAGGTTTACGAGCAAACCGATCAAAGAACATTGGTTGGGAGTTAAATGGGTGCTGAGATACATCAAAGGAGCACTAAAGAACAAGCTGTGTTATCGCAAAGATTTTGATTTCATTCTAAAAGGATATTGCGATTTAGATTATGCAGCGGATGTTGATAGAAGTAGATCAATTAGTGGAATGGTGTTCACTCTTGGAGGAAATACGATCAGTTGGAGGTCTTCATTGCAGAAGGTTGTTGCTTTGTCCACAACGGAAGCGGAATACATGTCTCTAAATGAAGCGGTCAAAGAAGCTATATGGCTCAAAGGATTGCTAGAGGACTTCGGCTATGAGCAGAAAAGTGTTGAGATCTTTTGCGATTCTCAAAGCGCTATAGCCTTGTCGAAGAACAATGTGCATCATGAGAGAACAAAGCACATTGCCACCAAGTTCCACAAGATTCGGGAAGTGATCGCAGATGGACTTGTGGAGGTACTAAAGATATCGACGTTGAGTAATCCGGCGGATATCTTCACAAAAGTTTTACCCGTTAGCAAGTTTCAAGCTGCACTTAACTTGCTGCGTGTAAAGGCTGAGTAATCGGACTCAGGAAATCCGGGAATGGAATCCAGTATACTAGATCATAAAAGGTTTGTCACTGTCCTCAAGTCTCACGTTATGGGTCTTGTTGATATTTCTCTGCTAGGTGGAGAATTGTTAAGCTTAGTAAAGAAATATTAAGTTGAAACAAGACAATCATGGAGAGTAAGTAAAGTGTCTTTTCGAGTGTCCATGATTTAAGGATGCATGATCACAAATTCAACTACTTGCCGGTTTTCTTGGACAAAAGTCAAGAGAAGAAAAGTGGTTATCAACTACTACTCTGCCAAAGGAAAGTGGTTATGTTGTGCCTATATATTGGCAAAGACACGTACAGAGGCAGTAGGGTGACAAACACAAGAAGAGAGAACACAAACTCAAAGTATAAACTTGTCTTAGTGTTCTTGGGGAAAAGAGAGTAGAGATTAAAAGAAACCGAGTGAAACTTTGTAAGGGGTTTGGGGTTTCATTACCTCTTGTAACTCTCCGATCTAGTGGATTCCGGGAGTGAGTTCCCGGCGAGACGTAGCGACCCATTTAAGGGCGTGAACTCGATAATGTGTGTGTGTGCTCTGTTTTTCTTTTAAACTCTTTCTTGCTCTGTTTCGTAAAACGTTTGAGTGTGTTTCACGTTTCCATCGTTTATCTCGGATACAAATTTATTCTTGGTGTGTGTTGAAGGCTGTAGTAACATAACGAAGACACGTTTGGTTCTGAGTTTTCTCCACATAAATGTGGACAGTTTTCTAAGAGAACCGGCATTGCTTGCCATCCTCGATTCTCAGAACTTGTGATACGTAAATTTTGAGGTTGTTGAACACCGGCATTAATTCACAGCACATAGAAAGCACCCGAAACAAGAAATTGAAACTCTAAATAACATGAATTTGAATTTCAATGGATGATTTCTTGAGGCCAACAAGATAATACAAGAGAGATCAAAATAGCTACTAACCTCGAGAGTATTAGAAGATAAGGTAAGTAACCAAACTATTCTTATGCTCTTATTCACTTGAACTGATCTTTGCTTACATTAAGCCCGAGCTTAGCCTCAACTAAGTTCATCAAGTTAACTTTCGGATAGTTCTTCGCGACAAAATGGCGATATAGAAAGTAAACCACACTCGGAGTATCGAAAGAGATGCACTTTGAATTCACAAAATGTTCAGACCAATCGTTAATATACAATTGTTTGAGGCTTCCACTTGACACGACAACATTGGAATTCATCCACGTAATATAACTCAGGAACGGTGTCTCAAGCACAAGGCAAGCATGAAGAAGCATTTCAAGCTGATCAACACAAAACTCAACTGAGCTAAGGAAGAGATAGTAAAGGATTGGTAAAGAAATACCAAGAACTAGCCAATCAAAATGTATTTGCGGAATAAATGTGATTTGTTTAAAAAAAGGGGAATGGAACAACGTTTAAATGGTGAAAAACATAACATATTCGGTGCAAGACAACTGTTTGATTGGTAAAAAACAATAACGACAATCTGAATTGTACATAGTTTAGATAATTGTTTTACGAAATATAATTAATAATTTTATTACTAGTTTAAAAATAAAATGAAGTCTAGATCTCTTATTAGTTTTGTAGAAAAAAAATATTGTGTTTTAATTCGGCATAAAATTATTCCGCAAGTACATTTTAGTAGATGTAGAGTTAAAAAGGTTACAAATTTGAGCAATGGCAACGAAGAGGAGACTAAATTAACTTTGTTATGCGTCTTTCGATGGGATTACAATATAGGTTCAAAATAAAATATATATACTATTGAAAAAGGAAAAACAAAATAAATAAAAAAAATTAAGGGGCAGTTGCAAATATGCATTGTTCACAAAAATTTAATCAAATATGCCACTATTCACAAAATCATTACAAGCGTGCCAATGTACACTGATTAATTTTTAAAAAAACAGATCTCACTTTCTCTCTCATCTCTCTCACGCTCATCTCAATCCAAATATTTTTCTCTCACAAAATTCTCTTCTTTGAAATTGCAAATTGGATTTGGGTTATGGATCTAGAGTTTTCGATTCTCTTTCATCTATGTAAATCTCTGTAAATTTCTTACATCGATTTTGATTTCCTGAACTAGAAGCAAAAGAAGACAACTACAAAGAAGAAGACGAATAAGGAAGAAGAAGAACAGGTTTAATTAATCCATGAATTTTGTTTTTAAAAATTCGATTTTGGTTACAAATTTGAGTTTTTGATTCGATTTTGGTTACGAATCTAAGTCTTTTATTCGATTTGGGTTAAAAATTTGAGTTTTTGATTCGATTTTTGTTCAGATCTGGGTTTTGGTTGTTTTTTAGTCAAATCTGGGTTTTGGTTATTTTTAGGGTTTTCCCGTTTTTATAAAGTTTTTAAACAGTTTTATAAGACTTTTTTACATATCATTAAAAACTAAACAGTTAAATAATTTATAAGGTTTTTAAAAGGTTTAGAAGGTTTTTTAAAGGTTTATAAGATTTTTATAAGGTTTGTAAAGTTTTTTAAAGGTTTATAAGATTGTTTAAAAACCTTATAAAACTTTACAAAAACCTTATAAACAATTCTACACGGTTTTTAAATAGTTTTATTAGGTTTTTTTAACAGTTTTACTAAACCTTTTAAAAACATTATAATTTTTTTTAATAGTTTTATAAGATTTTTTTAACAGTTTTATAATGTCAAGACAAAACCCTACCCCCATCCCCCCCGCCCCCCCAAATTTATACCCTAAATGCATAATAGTTAGCCCAAACTCGAAAATTTATAGTCGTTTGTGTTTGAATTTTCTGTGAGATCTATTCTTCTTCTTCCTAAATCTGCTCGATCTAATCTCAGATCCACGTTCTTCGTCAACAACAACACTTTCTCAAATCTTCTTAGCGGAAATCGCGACAGAGATCAGAGATAGTGAAATTAGAGATAATGTGAATCGAATTCAGTGATAGTAAAATCCGATCTCATGATGACGATTTGGTAGAGAGAGAGAAAAAACGAAATTTGGATAAGAGAAAAAATTTGGATATGGGAGATGAACGTGAGAGAGATGAGAGAGAAAGTGAGATTTTTTTTTTTCATTTAAGTGAACAGTGTCACGCTGGTAATAATTTTAAACAGTGGCATAATTGAAAAGTGGCATGCCAATAGTGGCATAACTCAAACTTTCGCAAAAATTAATGGTTACGAAAAAATTATTGTTTTGCGGACAAGAAATCACCCCCAAAATAGAAAAAAAACAAATCCAAAGCACCTCTAGTATTTAATAACAACTAGAAAATTACCCGCGTTATACGCGGGATAAAATGATTATCGAATAAAATCAATAGTTTTAGTTAAAAAAAAGATTATGAAGAATAATTATACATAACCTAAGATCTAATTTATATATTTAAATTTTGCGATTATTTTGCATACAAATGTGTTCCACCCGTGAAATAATTAAACCAACAAATTTTCATTAATAATTATATTTTTATTTGTACAAAGTTGCATTTATGAAAAATTTAAAACATCTACTTGTCAAACAAAACAACACATGTAAAAACATATTTTTACATGCTTATATATTTTCAAAAGATAATAAATAGTTTTATTTTATTTTAAATCAATTTTTTTTGGTATATATGTTAAATTTTTGTTCACATTTAATTCTATAATTTAAATGTATAATTTTGAAATATTTTAATTTTGGCAAGTTGAATATTTCAAAATATTTTAATTTTGGCAAGTTTAGGAAGATTCAAATGTGTTTGGCAATTAGAGTTATAGTAATCAAAATAAGTATATCTGGAATTAAATGTGTTTGGTAATAAGTATAAGAGAATGAAATAAATAAATAGAAATAAAAAGGAGAAAAATTGTGGTGATGACACATAAGCAAAGTGCTCCCAAAATGCTCCTCAAATAATATATAGGATTAAAAAAAGTTATTTAGCTGAATATCAATGGAAAAAATTTTAATTAGGAAACTAACAATGAGAAAATAGAAATTCAGTAAATAACAGTGAGAAAGTGAAGTTTATTACCACTTAATCCTCCATCATGTTATGAGCATATATGTAATATACATTATAGGTTCATTGTTGCACTTCACACTCTTTCTCATCTCCCCCCCTCTCCTCTCTCATCCCTCCTCTCTTCTCTCTCTTTCTCTCCAATCCAGAATCAATTGATAAACTCAGAGGTGCTAAAAAAAATGGTGAATGAATGCGGTGAACGAAATATTATTCGGTGATGATGACGGTGTCGGCAACAATGACCCACTGACGATTTTAGTTGATTTTTTTTCCTCTAAAACACATCCCTGCCAACTTGTCTATGTCATCATTCACATCTATCGAAGTTTATTATCTAATCAGAGAAGATCCAACAAAAGATTTCGTCGGACATACCGAGTTGACTCACTGAATCGTGACTAGAACTGTATATTTTAAAACAATTTGTTGGTCTCTAATATTTTGTTTAACGCGATAACTTAATTATTACATGTTAATTTGTAAATTCTCTACCAGTATTTATAATTGGTATCCAGTTAACAAGTAAGATTACTCTTTAAATATATTATACAATGCAGATATTGACTATTATCCATCTTAATAATATTATCTAGCTTTCTAACAAACTTCATCAGATATATTATAGATTAGCTGGTTATTTGAAATTTATATGCGGCCAAATAGCCGATACAGTCAGTAGTAGCCGATAAAAAAGTAGTTAACCCATTGAGTCGACTCAAACTAACTCGCCAAGTTAACCCAATGAAATATGTTAACTAAATTATAGAGGTTCAATATTAAATTATTCAAATTAAGTGTTTTAAAATACAAAATTAAACCCTAAATCTCAAACCCAAACATTACTCTAATTTGAGAATAGTTAACCCAAACCCAAAATTAAATATTCAAAATTAAACCCTAAACCCAAAACCCAAACCCTACCCTTTAAAGCTATACTCTAATTTGGGAATTGTTAACCCAAACCAAAAAAATTATTATTCAAAATTAAGTCATAAGCTTCAAATCTAAACCGTATATCTTAAAACTATACCCTAATTTGAGAATAGTTAACCTAAATCCAAAACTTTAAATATTCAAAATTAAACCCTAAACCCAAATTCTACCCTTTAAAACTATATCCTCATTTGTGAATTATTAACCCAAACCCAAAAATTTTAATTACAAATCTATTAAAAATCAATTTTTGTATTAAAAATAAATATAACACACAAACAAATGTAAAGGCTGAATTTTTAAACTGGTTTTAATTGATTTCTTTTTGACCCAATATTATAAACCCTAGGGATATAAACGGGTTTTAGAAAATAAAAACAATGTCTTTGTTATCTATCTAAATACACAATAATGTGTTGATATACAATGCAAATACTCTTAAAAAAAAGCAAAAAAGTTGGTTTCATGTGATAAAGCATCGCGAGCGACCAAAATCAGTAAGATATGCGGTGACTGTGAGTGGTGAGGCTCGTGATAAGTGTGGCCTTGGGATCAATCTAATTGTTTTTTTTTTATTTTCTTATTTGCTAAATTGCAACTTATGAACTTGTCCTGTTATTAAAAACTATCACCTCATTAAGATTTACTAAATTAACACTAAAAATGCCAGTAATCAACCGTTCACATTTATTGAGGTGCAAATGATCGATTGAAGAGCTTTTGTCTTGGACAAGACTCAGATCAGTTCAAGCCCCGATGATTCTTAGAAAAGTTGTGGCTCAAGTAGCAATTTTTCATCTTTGGAAGCAAATAATCAGTTCCTTTCACCATCGCTGATTTTCAAGAAGATTGATAGAGAGATTCGCAACACCATCTCATCACGTCGTCATCGAAAACGGTAGAGAGATCTGATGAGCCTTTGGATTAGATGATACCACTGAAATCTAATCCCAATTTCTATTGTAAGTTTGTTTTAATTTTTTGCCAAAGTTGCTTTCATGTAGGTAAAATCTTTCTGTTATGCTTAAACCATTCATGTTAATGATATTTACTATTTCGCCAAAAAAAGAGCAACCCACACTCTGAAAATGTGGGAACGAAACAATAAATATAACCAATATCAGTGTGATGGATGGTGAACCACGGGATTCATCTCACCTAAACCTCCCAAAATATCAAGACACTAAGATAAGAAAGTGCATACGTCACTCTTCTTCACAAAGGCTATATAAACCCTAGATTGGCTTAAGGTTCCATGCAACACAACAAACGTTTACATATTAACAATGAGGCTTCTTGGAATCACCTTAGTTTTTCTTTTAGCAGTGGCGAGTTGCAAAGCTGAAGAGATTACTTGCGAAGAGGACCACCCATTCACATGTAACCAAACTGCTCGTTTGAACAGAAGTCATTTTGGAAAAGACTTTATCTTTGGTGTTGCATCTTCGGCTTACCAGGCATGTAACAAATTACACATTGATTTTGACGTATAAAACCATTCAGAAACACTAAATTCCAACGTTGCATGTTTATTTTTTTCCTTCCATTTCAGATCGAAGGTAGTACAAGTCGAGGTCTTAATATTTGGGATGGCTTTACTCACCGTTATCCAAGTCAGTGATTTAAGCAGCTATATACAAACATAAAGTCTTATATATATGGTTGTATATTTCTGTCTACACATGCATAGTAATGTATTTGTATGCTATCAGAAAAAGGAGGACCCGATTTGGGAAATGGAGACAGTACTTGTGGATCATACGAGCATTATCAGGTTGATTCCTCAATTAATACTTTTCGTTTAAACTACATATACTCATTGAACTACATATTAACTACATGCGGATCCACATGTGATTGTATGTATAAATTCCAGAAAGATATAGACGTGATAACTGAACTCGGAGCTGATGCCTACAGATTCTCCTTCGCGTGGTCAAGAATCGTTCCAAGTATATACACATTATTGATTATGTCCATGTATAATTATATATCGGAATATTCAATTGTGATTGTTTACAAGTGTAAATGTATGATATTTATATGGGCAGGAGGAAAGGTGAGTAGGGGAGTGAACCAAGACGGCATTGACTACTACAACAATGTCATAAACGGCCTCCTCGAAAAGAATATAACGCCTTTCGTTACCCTCTTCCACTGGGATCTTCCTCAAACTCTGCAAGATGAGTATGAAGGTTTCTTGGACCGCACGATCATGTATGTTATTAAGGCCATGATTCGTAGTAAGAAAGATGCAATATACAAAGATTTAATTTTTGCACTATAACGAAATGATTCTATAATATGCCCAGAGAGGACTTCAAAGAGTACGCGGATCTATGTTTCCAGCTATTTGGCAAGAGGGTAAAGAACTGGATCACGATTAACCAGCTTTACACAGTGCCTACGAGAGGATATGCAACGGGAACAGATGCACCTGGTCGATGTTCTTGTTGGCTTAACAAAAATTGTTACACGGGAGATTCTGGAACAGAACCTTATATCGTTGCACATAACCAGCTTCTTGCTCATGCCACCGTCGTCGATCTTTACAGGAAGAAATATAAGGTGGGTTCTCCATTTGTAAAATAATGTGTAATCAGGAAGAAATATAACTTAAAAACATTTGCTTCTAATTAACAATAGGATGAACAAGGAGGACAAATTGGACCTGTGATGATAACTTGATGGTTTCTTCCACATGATGGCTCTCAAGCTAGCTTAGATGCAACTGAGAGGAATAAAGAATTCTTCTTGGGATGGTACACACACATAAATATATCCGAAAATGAAATGATCTTTGTACATTTAATTTAAAATATGTATGTATCTAGGTTCATGGAGCCGCTAACAAAGGGTGAATACCCAGAGATCATGAGAAAGCTTGTTGGTGATCGGCTTCCAAAGTTCAATGAAACAGAATCGAAACTTGTAAAGGGCTAATTTGATTTTCTTGGTCTCAACTATTACGTCACTCAATACGTCCATGCCACTAAACCAAGTCCTCCTGACAGACTCAGCGTCATGACTGACTCACTCTCAGCACTCAAATGTGAACACTCTTATCTATTTTTCTTTTTATGGTTACTACATTTTTGTGACTATTCTTACCATAAGTTATTTCATCCTTGTGATTACAGTTGTTAATGGAAGTGGTCATATCGTTGGTCCATGGGTATACATACTCCATCCTCTATTATTTCATTACGTTTCTAAATAAAGTAACATATATACTTTAAGTTTATGTTATGCTTCCCTTTCTCAGTTCAACGGAGACATGTATTACCACCCAAGAGGCATTTTAAAAGTAATGGAACACTTCAAAGAAAAATACGGCAACCCTTTAGTCTATGTTACCGAGAACGGTGAGTTCTACTAGCTAGTATATATCAACTCTTTGCATCTATACATGTTTAGTACTATATTTCAAAGTTGGTCAAAGAAACTGTCTCAAATATTATGTGATTAATGTGTTACGATGGTTTAATTAATTAGGGTATAGTAGCCCTGGTGACGCAACCTTTAATGAGAGTCTTGCCGATTACAACCGGACTGATTATCTTTGTAGTCATCTCTGTTTTCTCCGTAAGGCCATCAAGTGAGTAAATGCTAAATATCTTCCATTTTTTGTATATAGATGCATACATGTATGATCATCAATTGTATAGTCTTTAATGATTGGTCATGTTTTTAGGGAGTCGGGTTGCAATGTGAAAGGATACTTTGCATGGGCTCTGGGGGACAATTATGAATTCTGCCAAGGCTTTACCGTCAGATTCGGACTCAGTTATGTTGATTTCAACAATGTCACTGCTGATAGAGACCTCAAATCGTCTGGTAAATGGTACAAGAAGTTCTTGAACGTTACTGCTAAGGACTCTGATGAGAACCAAGATCTCCTACGCCCATGGCTCTCATTTAGGAACCGTGATCAGAAGAAGCTTGCAGATGCATGAAAGACCTAAACCGCTTAATGCTTGTCAAGATCATCTTAATGTGTCTCATGAATACTTTTTTTTTTTTTTTTTTGAAACTTGTCTACTTGCTCCATAGATAAGGAGCTTGTTCTACGTACTGTTTTAAATAAAAGTCTGAATAAAAGATGATCAGTATTAATATATGTTATTTACATTACGGTAAGGGATTGGAAAAAAAAATACTCGAAACAGTAACTAGAAAAACTAAACCGAAAAAAGTAAGGGATTATTGCATGAAATATTTTTTTTTTCATTTTTAATGCAAAACTACATTCCTATTGTGAAAATTTGCAAAACTACTCTAAAAGGGTAGTGAAATTACAGATAGAGTCTTTGTTGGAAATTTACACCAGAAAACTGCAGATAAATATGGAAGTCTACATCGTAATTATTTAGTAAATTTAAATCTATAAATACATAAAAAAATAATTTGACCATAAAATATTTTGGATAATTAAAGTAAAGGCAATTGTGATGTTTTAAAAATAAAAGTTCACCAAATTAGCATAAATTAAAATAAAAAAACAAATTGGAATGAAAAAATCTACATTTTGGAAGTCTGCAACGAAATATGGAAGTCTACATCGTAATTATTTAGTAAATTTAAATCTATAAATACATAAAAAATAATTTGACCATAAAATATTTTGGATAATTAAACTAAATGCAATTTTGATGTTTGAAAAATAAAATTTAACCAAATTAGCATAAAGTAAAAAAAAAGACAAATTGGATTGAAAATGAATGAATGAACTACATACTATCCTTTTGGAAATACTATATTTTATCACATTAAATTGAGAAGTTTTGTGACAATGTTGGGACATGGTATTAGTAATTGTTTTGTATTATGTATGTATAGTCTTTTATGATTGTATAATTGTATGATTGAAATAGATTAACGTTTTAGGGATTTGTGTTACATGATCCATGGTTTATAATGAACAACTTATAAGAAGTTTCAATGTAGGGTTTGATTATGAGAAGTTGAATTCACTAGGAGGGGATGTAAAATCTTTAATATTATGAGTCATGTATGTCATTGACATTAGTTTGTGGGTTTGTGTGTTAAAAATATGGGAAATGGATCGAAAGTACAATTTGAAAACATATTTTTACGTTTAGGGCTACATTTAAAGTTCATAATTTCAAGATTTGAAATGTCAAATTTGGAAAAAAATCTAAAATTATGAAGATATTAAATGTTTGGATGATTAATAATATCTTTAATTAACAGTTATGAATAATGTAAAGGAAAAATCGAGTTTGGTTTTGAACTGTAGACTTCCATTGTAGCATATTTCACATATGCAGACTTCCAATATAGACTTCCATTCGAGTTAGTGTTTGAATTGCAGACTTCCATTGCGTTTCGGGTTTCATTTTAGAGTATAGAGTTTCGTAGACATCCACATGGAAGTCTACTAAACCGGAATATTATTAACCGAACTGAATATTAAACCAATAATTATTAACCTAACCAAAAATATTTTGTCTCCATATAAATAAATCAAATTTGTAACCCTAAACAAATCTTTTAGAATCTCTCTCTCTCTCTCTCTCTCTCTCTCTCTCTCTCTCTCTCTCTCTCTCTCTCTCTCTCTCTCTTCAGGGTCGCTCAACCTTTTTCCCCTTTTCATCGTCATCGTCTTCTTCAATCTCTAATCTACTTCTTTCAGATCTTGGATTCCTTACTCCACGCCTCCTGCTCCCCGTTGCAACTCTTGGTGGGGCTTCGATTCGACACAGAAACGTCTGAGTTATGGCAACGCCGAAGGGATTCGAGCTTTTCACCGAACTCCTTCGCTCTTCTACATATATGCACATGACCACCGTTCTGAAATAGTTTCCACCTCCGTCGATCCCTCGCCACAACCTTTACCAAGGTTAGCTACTAGCATCTCATTGTGTCATTTTCGTAATCTGCCTCTTTATGTCTCTAAATCTCTCTTTCTTTATGTTGGTTCCTCAGATTTTTACCAGATCTAGGTCGTTTTATGATTGGGCTTCAGATCGAAGGTTCACAACAAACACAGTTCGTCTTTAGGTTTGTCTTATTCTTTTCTCAAAAATTCTCTCTGCGGTTTTGTTATAATTGAGTTTTTTTCCTTGCCAGAGTCGAGGCATCTCTCCGAAGAACAACAAAAATGAAAATAGAGTGTCTTTCTCTGACTCGTGAGACAACATAACTACTAGCAAAGTTTAAAAGGTTTGTGTTTTTTAGCTGTTTTATAAGAAGTTTGGTTTTGATTTTGTGAAGCTAAAAGTTTTGAACTTGTGTGAAAAACAGCAAACAACATGTTGTCAAGATAGAAGAGAAGATTATCTTTGAAAGACTGTTCAGGTAATTTAAAAAACACAAGAAGTTGTTATATGTAGACCAACTGTTCGATGAAATTCCTCTAAAAGAGAGATTTTTTTTTTTTTAGGGTTGTTTCTCACATCACTGATGCAATTCAAGAATGGATCGAACGTGCGGCGAGGAGTCCAGGAGTCCAGTTGATTGACAGTCAGGTCAAGCTGATGTTTGTGTCATATAACTTGGATGAACAATAGGTACTTTAATAGATTTTCTCTTCATAAAGATTTTATCTTAGTGTCAGGTTTAAGAATATGGACATACTCTTTGTATTTTGCAGGAGATATAGAGTCTATGCATGTCATTGAAGCTCTTGAGCAGTTCTCGTATCGCGTTGGTAAGATATGGTCTTGTGTGTATAAAAGTGAGAGTTTTCTTAAGACGTCAAGATTTAACCTTTTTTTGGCAGGTTCTGAAAACTTTTGTTTCATCCATGTCAGTCTTTTGCCTGTGTTGAATGTTGTTGGTGAGGAGGCAAGTTTCTTGATTATTCAATATTTTTGTGCAATCTGTTTGGTTTTCCGTTGGAGTTCTTGTGCTTACAAAGCCTAATTGCTTATATAAGACTAAACCAACACAACATAGCGTTGGAAAATTGAGGGGTCTTGGTTTGAGCCCTAATATCTTGGCTTGCCGTAGCACAAAGGTATCATTCTTTGTTAATTTCTTGTTTTGGTTTTGGTAATGTTTGTTTAAGTTCTTATATGGAAACTTGATTTTGTAGCCACTTGAAGCTAATGTGAAGGCCAAACTCTCTCAGTTTTGTCATGTCCCGGTACGTAATATGTTATTCCTCTATTTTATAATTTGTATATGGTTTCTTGTAAATCTGCAATAGGGTCATTAACATCTGCCCTCCATCTTGTGGACTGGTAAGGTATCAAATCTGAGTTTGAAAAGTACTTTTTCCTCTCTCTATTGTTTCTCTATTGATTGGAAACGTTTACTGTTGTTGTCCGCAACTGAAGTGTGCATTGTAGATTATTGTTGGAAGTCTGCATCATAGACTTTTTGGGAAGTCTACATTGTAGACTTCGCTGGAAGTCTACGTTGAAGACTTTCAGCCAAGTATACAATGTAGACTTCTCTGTACTTAATTATTTGCTATGGTTATGGTCTATAGTTATTTCCCAATTAGTTACTTCTTGTTGTTATCAGGTTTGGGTTAATATAGCTACACACAGCGGATGCAGATTCATGAGACGCGTTGCAAAGGTGAAATGGCCAATGTTGATGTTCTGGTGTCCCTAATCACTGTATGTGTGATGAGTTGGGTTGATGTCTGTCGCAAACTTGTCATTCTGCATATGGCTATAGTGTTTCGGGTTTATGAAAGGCCATCATTTATTGTTTTGTCTAATCGTGGCAGATGGTTATAGTCTTGCTGTTTCAAGTTGTCAATGTCTCCGTAGTGGCATGGGGAAAGCTGTTACATTTATTCCTGTGCCCTTTATTGGAACCATCATCTACCTTGTTATAATAATTATATATTTTCATTCAACAGTTTGTATTCAAGTTGTTTCTTCGGACGTTTGGAATTGTAATTAAATTAGAGTTGAAAACAGCAACTGAGAAGATGCGGCAATTTACAATAATTAAATTTGGCGGCAACTGAAAATAATTAAATTTGGCGGCAATTGAAAAGAGGTAACCCTTTAAATTAGGTTTAATGGAAGTCTACTCTCGAAGTCTGCAGTAAACACAATAACCGTTGTAGTGTACATAATAATCGCTGTTTTAACCGATGTAATAACTGTGGGTACTGAACCGTCAAATTTAACCAACATATTTAAACTCGGGTAAGAATTTTTGTGAAAAAACCGTAAATTTTCCTCCACCGCCCACGAAGAAGACCAACGACGCCTTCCACCGATACTTCCGCCATATCCGGTGGTCTCTCTTCCTTTTCCTTCCTTCTGTTACTCTCTTCCTCTTTCTTTCAGTTTAACTCTTACTCTCCCTTCTCTTCTCTTATCAGTTTTTAGATTCGGCGACTTCTCCAGATCCAGATCCAGATCCACCCATAGAAGAAGATTTTTTGGTAAATCTGGTTATGGTTCAACTTTTGTAAAGAAGACGCTGACTTCCGTAGCAGACTTCAATTTTAAATTGCTTTGTTGTTTTTTTCAGACTGATAATGACTGACAGACGCTTTCCACAACGACTCTATACTGAAGGGTCTGAGTCAGAACCAGGAAAAAGCTGCGGCTATTATTGTGGTAACACAGAGCTGTTTGATCTACTTCTCGGAACTGAGAAGACCCTTGTTGCTCTACAGCCAGACAAACTTGCAGAAATTAGGGCGTCGAGTGTGGGAGTTATTTTCAAGTTCCATGAATTGAAATTTTCGTGGTCCGCAGGCATGGTCCACCATATACTGAGCCTTCAGTTAGTGTGCGATAAGCCGTACAGGTCTTCAGTGTCATCCCGTTGACAAATTGATGACACCTGAGACCAAAGTTACCGAAGCAACGAAAGATTTCTGGAGACTTCTTGGAGTGAACCAAGAAATGGGTCCATCTATTAAAGACCTAATTGCGGCTGCCAAGAAATGTCAGTCATGGGCTCGGGTAGATCTCATAAGGTTGGGATATCTTGCCTTATATGTTGAATACATTGATGCCCAAAGAGAGTATCAGGCCACAAATGTTAACTTGGCGAGGCTGGTGATGGATGAAAAGGCATTTTTGGCGTATCCATGGGGAAGAGTTGCTTGCAAGAATCTGATCAAGTCTGTGAAGGATACAGACTTGTGGAAGAGTCAATATTACATAGCGGGTTTTGTGCAAGTGCTCCAAGTCTGGATATACATGTCTCTACCAGACCTTGGTACAGAAATCAGAAAGCCTTTACCAACCCTTCCTGGAACTCCACCGATCCTTCGGTTTAAAGGATCCAGATATCGCAAGCATGTAAAGGATAAAGTCCAAAACCAGGTATGTACTTATCTTGTAAAATTGTCTTGTAGACTTCCGTAGTAAACTTCCGTAGTAAACGTCCGTAGTGAACTTTCGTTGTAAACATCCGTTGTGAACTTGTGTTGTAGACTTCAGTAGTAGACTTCTGACAAAGACTTCTGAATTAGACTGCTGCAGTAGACTTGTCTATTAGGTTAACTCAATATTTTGTATTTTCTTTACAGTCAAATGTTATAAAGTACATCCACACGGCTTCTGTTGACGACATGTTCCCTTTCTGGGAAGATGATGTTGACGATCCTTTGATCACAAACATTATCCTTTCATCCTATGGAGGTAATTGGGAATTTGAGAAACTTCACTGGCCTGTAGATGGTAAGATTACAAGTGCTGTGAAAGATGAGACTGGTGTAGCAGATGAGAAAGGTACGTATTCTGATTATTGACTGTCGTTGTATACTTCTAGAGTAGACTTATGTAGTATACTTTTACTGAATAAACATTATAAGACTTGTACACTTCTCTTATTAACTTTGTTTTGTGATTATGTGTTAAACAGACGCTATCAATGCTGTACCTACTAGGCAAATAGGTGGAAAGAGCGGTGGACAGAACAGGAAGAGAAAGAGATCTACTAACACTGCTGCTGGTTCTGGTGGAGATCTATTGGTCCTCGTGGTTCAGAAATTCCAAGCCGCCTTTGAGGCTTCCCTTACCAAGTTGACAAAGCAGGTCGACAATCTATCTGATCAGGTTGAGAAGCTATCTTATAAGGTTGACCACCATTTAGCGGGTGGTAAAGCTGTTTGCATGGAGATGGTGGTGAGCAATGCAGCTGAGAACAACCAAGAGGCCAAAAACCAAGAGGGCAAACACCAAGAGGGCAACAACGAAGAGGAAAACAACCAAGAGGCCAAGGTCAAAAACACATCTTCTCTACCTGCTGATCTTGGGGTCAGTACCAAACCCTCCCCTCCCAAACATACCTTTATTCGTAAAAGCACAAGGGCGAGAAAGCCGCCATCAAACCCAAAGCAATATGATGTTCATCCATTTATGGTTTCTCTGAAAGTTTAAACAAACATTGTAGACTGTTATTAAACAATTTGTCCTTCACACAGTTGTCCTTTTTCGAAGGTTTAACCTTCCTTTCAATAACCATGCAGAGTTGTAGGAGTGTCAATTGTACTCCTCCAGAAATCTTAGAAGATAAAAAGCCTAAACCAGAGACAAAGGATAAAGAACCAAAACCAGTCAAAGTATTGTCAACAATTAAAGTCAAACAAAAATCAAAAGAGGTTGTAGAGGAGCCAAGTTTGGTTGAAGTTAAAGGTGTAGAAGATATTGAGCATATTAAAGCTGCTCACTCTAAGATTATTAAGTTAAAGCTGAACCAAAAGGTGAATGCTGCTAGGGGTAAGAGTGAAAGAGTGTTGGCAAAGCCGCCCACACTGGAATCACCTTGCCAAGGGTATGCCTTACGGTCAATCCCAAAAGGGAAAGGATATGACCCTTTTGGTCCTGTTGATGCGAAGAAGATGTAATTTGACTGGTTTCTTTGAAAGCCAAACCGTATGTTATTTAAATTTGGGATTTATTTTTTAATTACTTCTTGCATTGGCAATTTGACATAATATGTTTATTGTGTACAGGAGAACAGATCTAAAGGTTATTAACAGCCGCGCCAATTGGTTTCATACTACGTGCCAGAAGAAAATGGTTGAAGGACTCCGTAAGCAGACTTATTATGTAGATTTCACGTGTTAACCTATTGTGTAGACTTCCTGTGTAGACTTCTGCTGTAGTCTTCTTATGTAGGCTACTTTACTTATTTTTGCTTTTTATTGTTGTAGCACTTGGAAGCTGCCATGAACCTGCTTAGACATCGTTTTCATAACCATCCACAGTGGTTTAGGAGCAACCGAATATGCTTCATTGATACAATGTTTACCCACTTGTGGTCAACAAAATACCAAAACTATGTGGACAGCCATGGAAATACTGATGGGTCTGGTAAGGCATTACCTCCTAGAGCCATTGATTACTACAAAGGTGAATTACATGCGTTTTGTAGATCAGACAAGGTTTGGGGGAGTGAGGTACATGACATCTACACTATCATGAACATCAACAACAATCACTGGATTGCTCTGTGGATATCTATTCCAAATCGTAAGGTTGTAGTGTGGGATAGTTTGTTTAGTGCCAAGTCGGTTGATCAGACGAAAAAGATGGTGGAGCCTTTTGCGGTGATGGTTCCAAATACTATTCGGGAGTTGTGTCCTGCGCACGATAGGCCGAAGTATAGTAGAGATGCGTATACGGTCGAGGTGCATGAAGCTCCACAACAGGCTGATGGTGCGAGTTGTGGAGTATTTGCTTTCAAATTTGTCGAATGCCATGCTCTAGGGTTTCCTTTTAGCGTCATGGCCAACATGGACATCCAGGCATGTAGAGATAAGCTTGCGATCGATATATGAGACGAGATAAAGCAAGATGGCCCACAACCCCGAGATTGGTCTCACTTGGATGTGTATGAACCGTAATGCTCCTCTACGTAATATCTTTTGGTAGCCCGAACTAAACTTTTAGGATTGTTGCATATATTTTGTACATCTCTTTGACAAACTCATATCCTAATTTTATCGGGATCAGTTAGTCCTTTTGTTATTTTGTGAACTTTGAAAATAGACTTCTATTGTAGACTTGTAATCTGGAAGTCTGTTGTACTAATATAGACTTCTATTGTAGACTTCTACTGTACAGTTCAGATGGAATTGTCCTTAATATAGTATGTTTTGTTTGTTGGCCTAATTTTTTAATATTGCTCTTCAGTACCCCTTTTGTAAGTTACTTGTACAATGCAACATAAAAATTGTAAAGTGTAACTTATTAGTTACTATACAATAATGAAAGTCCTAGGAATATATAAATGTGTAAGTCGCACATTTCGAATATCATCCTATGGCATTTTGGTTAGATACAGAGCCACTATTACGCAGTAATTATTAATTGCTCTGGTTCGAAATGATGTGGTGACAAATTATTTTTTCAAATTTTATCCTAATGGAAGTCTACGATGAAAGTTTACAATGGAAGTTTACGGCATAAGGGTACCTGAAAAGTATACTGACACGAGTCATATTGATAGCGCAACTGCTTTTAGTGTAGACTTCTTGTGCACAACAGTGTAGACTTCCCTGCAAGTCTAATACACGTGTCTCGAAGACCTTTTCAACCCAAGTAGGTTTGAAATGGGTAGTAAATACGGTTTGATGTTAACTTACCTCGTTTTTATAAAACGTTTCGAAGGCCTTAATCAAGTCACGTCTTATCGTTTTAGTTTTTGTCAAAAGACACGTCCTTTCGTATATTGGTATATATATATATATATATATATATATATATATATATTTCCGTAAACACATCTCTACATCTTTCATCTCTAAAACATTCATTTCTTCTTCCAAACATTCTCACCAAAACAATGGATCCGGTTAGGGCAAGGAAGATTCGATATCGTTCGGATATGAAGAGACTAACGCAAGAGTACTCTGATTTGAGGATCGTCGAAGAAGGTAATATTAAATGATTTGAAGGCTTCCATGTCATATTTGGGTATGAAGAATCTAATATGTTAATCGATGATACAGGTTACCATGTGGAGGTTCCTCTAAATGGACCAGAGGATACTCCTTATGCGGGAGGAGTGTTTTGGCTTGCCTACACATTTCCGATTCACTATCCACTTGGGCCACCAAGGGTGTATTTCCGTACCAAAATATACCATCCTAACATCGATGAAACCGGGTCCATCTACCATGATATGCTTAGAACTCGATGGAGTCCTGCGCTCCGCCCGGACGAGGTTGTGAACAAAATTCTCCAACTCATGGCTTCACCGAACTTGGCCTCAGAGTCTTTGGTGGCTGAACCGGCCGAAACGTACCTAAATGACAAGGACAAGTTCGATGAAATTGCTTGGATGTGGATGGGGGAGCATGCTATGGAGTGAGGGGGTGGATCTGAACAGAAGATTTAAGAAAAATGTGTTTTTATTTTGTTTTAATTTGATTTTGGTTTTTATGTTATTTCCTGTGTTTTTATTTTATGTTGTAGAATTTTTTTATTTTCAATTGTTGCTACTTATATTCGTGGTGAACCTAATAAAGACTCTTTCTCTACATATACAAATGTTTATTAGTTTGGTAGTGAAATAACTCATATTATACAACCGAAGTCTACATACGAAGTATACATTGGAAGTCTAATTAATGAATATTGAGGTCAAATTTAACCAACATATTGTATAGGGCCCTATTGTATAACCTAATTCGTCAAAGTGGAATCCTTACTGTACCCGAAGTGTACAACAAAAGTCTACACACGAAGTCTACGATGGAAGTTTACTGATAGCGCCAACAGCTTTCATAGTGTAGAGTCTAGGGTCAATGCACAACAGGAGCCAATGTCAACTGTCCACTTCACTATTATCGAAGTCCTTTTACTCCCCTACTCATTCTTATAATATTCGTGAACCTAATAATAACTCATACTGTATTATACAACCAAAGTCTACTTACGAAGTATACATTGGAAGTCTAGTTAATGAATATTGAGGCCAAATTTAACCAACATATTGTATAGGGCCCTATTGTATAACCTAATAAAGTGGAATCATTACTTTACCCGAAGTGTACAACAAAAGTCTACACACGAAGTCTACGATGGAAGTTTACTGATAGCGCCAACAACTTTCATAGTGTAGAGTCTAGGGTCAGTGCACAATAGGAGCCAATGTCAACTGTCCACTTCACTATTATCGAAGTCCTTTTACTCCTCTACTCATTCTTATAATATTCGTGAACCTAATAATAACTCATATTGTATTATACAACCGAAGTCTACATACGAAGTATACATTGGAAGTCTAATTAATGAATATTGAGGTCCACTTCACTACTATCGAAGTCCTTATACTCCCCTACTCATTCTTAAATGGGTAATAATCTGAATTGACCCTGTTACATGAGTAAATTCTGAGTTTTTATATTAAATTATGAGTGACAACAATTCACATAGATTGTGTATATCAAGTGCAATGGTACATACATGTTTTGTGTTCTTAAGATAGTTTTTATTAATAAACAAAGATTATGATTAGTTAAGAACATGATTTGCGTTGTTGACTTTCAATGGTAAAACTTTTTGAAGTGTTCTTAACAAAATACAAAAAAGGATTAAAAAATTTAATTAAAAAAATTATAAAAAATACACACCATTAATTGAATGACACATGTCTGCTAAGAACACTCTGAAATTGCTTTTAACTAAGATGTGTTTCAACTTAACAAATAGTTTCTCATTTAATTTTAATCAGTTTAATGCTAAGAACATGGTTTAAGAGCAACCATTATACAACCATTAAACGTTTGAACGACATTTAATAAAAACGGTTCACTTCATATTATGTCACAACTTTTTGTTTTACATTTTTTTTTGAAAAGGGCGACGTATCGTGAAGTCTCTACGCCAAAGAGATGTATTTCGTCTATTTGTATCTATATATTTGTATTTCGGTAAACACATCTCTACATCTTTTATCTCTAAAACTTCCATTTCTTCTTCAAAACCTTCAGACCAATACAAGTAGGACTAGGATAATAGGATGTTTATTTTATGTTGCATATAGTAGAACCTGTTAGGTTGCTAGAAATGCTAGTTGATTTGAGGATTTGGCTTATTGGTTTAATTGTTGAATTCTGGAATTGAGTTATTTGGTTATTTAAATTAAATTTTTTTGTTGGATGATTTGGTTGTGTGTTTTCCGCTGTTATTGATAATTGCTGGTTTAGCCGTTGAGGATTTATGATTTATGGGAGTAATAAATCTGGGTTAAATATATATATATTTTTTTTAAAAGCGTTGGTCGATTCAATATTTATATGTGTGTTTTGATTATGTTACAAAAGAGCTAAAGTTATAATCAACGTTTTTATTTGTTGTAAATGAACATAATGAAAACCATTATCTTTTAAATTACGGCTATCTTTTGAGAGTATTTATTCAAATATGATTACTTTTTATGGGTTTTTCATTGGTTGATCCGATCACTACGAGGGGTGGTTAGACCATTCATAAAAGAAACCCAAAAAAATTCTCCGACTACATAATTAATTTTGCATAAAATCTTGTAAACATCATCTAATGTAAGCCAAAAACAATTCTCTTAAACATCATGTAGTATGAAACGGAGGAAGTATTAAGTAGCATTAGTTCTTCAAATACACAATTTTGATAAGTAATATTGGCCAAAAAAAAAAAAATTTACCAACTTAAATGGCCCCATATTTGATTAAGATTTTCATTATAATTTTTTTTTAATGATTACTTTTGGTAATTTTCTAGTAAGTATCGGAAAATCATGAAAATAACCTAAAATAATGATTTTGTTTAAAGGTCATAGTTGTAGGAGTCGTAACTCGCACAATTGAATTTGTAAGGGTTTTAGAGGACAAGTGAGACTTTTGAGTGAATCACAATGCAGAAAGTAAAAGACACTGTTGTTGTAGCTGTTAAGAAAGCTTTATTGACCTTATTGTGATAAAAGTTCTGACCTCCTTTCTAGGTGAATACAATGAGCTATATATAGTTTTTCATCCTATGTCAAAGTGTTAGATTTGGGTCTGGCCCATTAAGTAATAAATAGGCTTTTGGCCCATAATATCATTAAACCCATTTTAAATATGGATCTAATTCTATTATGGGCCTAATTACAAATCGGGCCCTAGCAAGCCTGTTTAGGATTTCTTCTAGAATTGACAAAATTCTTCTTGTCGATGCATCGATCTCGCAAGGGTGGAATCCGACTCCTACAGTTAGCCCCCCAGCTTGGCAGTGTCTGGTATGATAGTGTCAAGGTATATGAAGTCGCAAGTGAGGTCGATGCTTCAAGAAGATACGTCGCAGACGTTGCCATTGTCCTCCAATATGTGTTTTGAAGAGATGAAATCGTAAAGATTTGTTCTGCTGAATTGTAAATGTTGTCGAGCTCGACGTGTTTTCTGTAAACGCTTAGCTCGGCAAAACTCCTTGTATACTCGTGTTTTGGAACAACTTGTCGTCGATGACGAAAGCGTCTAAGTGTGTGAGCAAGTCTCGGTAAAAACCTTGTCTAGAAAATCCAGTGGAAAAAACCAAATAGAGGGGAAAAGAGCACAAGTCACACACTTCTTATCACTGCCGTGTTCCCATGTTTCTGTTAATGTTCAACTCGGCGGATATAATTTAACTGGTTGTAGTTTATTTTCTTCGAAAGGTTTTTGTTTTGCCGAGCTCCCATGTTTCAGTCAATGTTCAGCTCGGTCAATAGAGATTTTGTCGAGATAGATAAGTCGGTGAACTTGAAATTCAGATGAGATTTGACTTGGTTTATTGCCTAGGTAGAATACATAAATTGTTCTTGTCATTACATCAATCTCCTAGGGGTGATATCCGACCCCTACAATTAGTTAGCCCCCCTGCATGGTAGTATCGAGTTAGATGATGCCAAGGTATAAGCTGTTGAAGTTTAAGACTGATGTGATGGACCATTAAGCAGCAAGGCGTTGACGTCTTTATCATCGATTTCAAAAAGTTGCAATTATTCCATGTTGAAACGATGCTATCGTGTTTTCTAAAACTTGCTTCTGTTGTTAAAACGACCTTAGCCAAATGGAGCTTGAAGTGAGATCGTTTAGCAGGCAGGCGTTACGTTCTCATCATCGAACTCGGGAAGTCGCAGTTGTTCCATGTTAAGCCGATGCCGCCGTATTTTCTTGGACATGCTTGTATTGTTAAAAATGAGCTTAGTGGATTGAAAAGACCATCAGGCATTTCTTTATTGAACCTTGAGGCCCGTCATGAGAATATCTAGAATTTTTCCAGAAAACCTAGGAATTTTAGAAAATCCCCCAGGTATAAATAGGCTTCTTTGGCAGTATATTTTTTTTTTCCAATCGACTAATTCTGCAGTAGAAAGAAGGTAAAAAAAAAAATTTACAACTTTTTTTTGTCCCGTAGCAGATTAGGGTTTTTCTTTTTTTGTCCTTTCCTAACTTCTTCTTCTCCACTTCCGATCTGATATGCGACGTCACTGCTTCGATCAAGCCTCCATCTTCACGTTCGAATCGCTCTCCGCCATTATCATGGCCCGCAGGTGTCATCTCCATCGCCATCGATTGTGGGAGCTTCGTTCGTGGTCTACGCCGCCGATGGGTTTGTGTCCTTCACTGGATCTTTGATGTACGTAGCCGTCGTTGCTTCCAAGATTGTGGCAGAGTTACTTGTCGATTCGCCACCACTGGAGCTTTAAGATTGTTGTCGAGATTTGCCGCAGCATGAGCTTCGAGATCGTGGTCGAGATCCGCCGCCGTCATCGAGATCCGCCGCCATCGTCATCTTCAATCGGAGCTCCATGTTCGTGTGGTGGCTGCGTCGTCAGGAGGCTCGTACGGTGGTGGTGCGACGACTAGAGCTCTGGCACTGTGAGGCTACGATTCCGATCTTCAACGTTGGCCAAACCGATGCTTGGGTCAACTACAGTCAACAGTCAACTGGTTTAGCCAACAATTTTTTTGTCAACATTTTTTTTTTCGTGCAGAGTTTGTGATTTTGATTTCTGGTGAAGTATTTACACTCTTATCGCAGAGGAACGCATCTTGAAGAGTATAACTTTTATAGATTCCCGTCTTCGATCTCATTCGAATTTGACACCGAACCAAAGATGTTGAAAACGGAGAAGATCCGGAGATCCGATTTCGATCTCTGTCGACATTGACGCCGTATTGAAGATGTTATAGACGGTAAAGATCCCGAGATCCGATTTTAATCTCTGTCGACATTAACGCCGTATTGAAGATGCTGAAAACGGCAAAGATCTAGAGATCCGATTTCGATCTTTGTCGACATTGACGCCGTATTGAAGATGCTGAAGATGGCAAAGATCCGGAGATCCTATTTCGATCTCTATCGACATTGACGCCGTATTGAAGATGTTGAAGACGGCGAAGATCTGGAGATCCGATTTCAATCTCTGTCGACATTGACTCTGTATTGAGATAAGAAAAACGATCCATAAGAGGAAAGAAACGTCTTGTTGGAGATAGGAGCAATGTTCCGTTTGAGATAAGAGCGACGATCCTTAAAAGGAGCGACTGTGTGCTTGAGAGGAGCGACTGCCTGCAAGAGAGAGGAGCGACTGCCTGCGTGAGAGGAGCGACTGCCTGCTAGAGAGAGGAGCGAGGGCCTACATTATAGGAGCGACTTTATGCTGGAGATAGGAGCGTATGCCTGCCTGAGAGGAGCGACTCCCTGCCTGAGAGGAACGACTGCGAGATATGAGCGGCTGCCTGCGTGAGAGGAGCGACTGCCTGCTGGAGATAAGAGCGATGATCCATAAGGGAATAGCGACACCCTACTTGAGAGGAGTGCTAGTCTGCTTGAGAGGAGCGTCTGCCTGTTACTCACTTGAACTGCGACGCGGCTTGATCCCTGCAAAGGGTACGTAGGCAGCTCATCTTAGGATAGGTTCAGCTGCCCCCTCCTTAAAAATGTTGAAATAGGGAAGAAGTGAGGTGAGAAGAGTGACGCCACATTGGTTTGAAGAATCAAGAGGCAGGTCCGTCGCATGTAGACTAAGTGTTTTAGTAGTACATCACTGAGCTTGAAGAGATCCTAGAAGGTTCGCAAGTTGGGCCTCCTGCTGGTGGTGTAAGACAACTTCGTTTTACAGAAAATGTCATCACTTAACAATTTTGCTCCAAAAGATTAAATGTGTTTCTTGCGTTATGACCAACTTTCAAGGTGGTTGGGTTTTGCATAGACACTTCGATTTTCAAGCAATGTTGCCATAACAAGCCTGCTGCGATAGTGAATATTTTCTAGCGAGGTTACCAACAATATGTTAGTTGGGTTTTGACACGAACATTTAGGTTTACAGATGTGTTTTCCTCTAACGCATCGCTCATCTAATGAACATGTTATCGCGTTACGACCAACGATTCAGTGAGTTGGATTTAGAGTGAACATGTGGGTTTACAAACATGTTCCCGAGAACATGTCCGCTCCTGTAATAATCACTTTTAGCGATGCAACCAACGTTTTATTTGTTGGGTTTTGAAATGAACATTTGGGTTTACGCATATGTTTTCCTTTAACGTACACGTTCCTATAATGAAAATTATACATTTGTACAGAGTGCTATTAATCCTGCTAAGACTTTTGTTATCCACGAGGGATGTAACTGCAAATTGATTTGAAAAAAGTCTGACTTTGTTAAGCCTTAGATTTTACAAGCGAAACTGTTTCAGATAAGTTTGCTTTGTTTGATTTTTGCGAGAAAGTCAAGTAAGAGATATGTCCGTTTAGGTAGAACTTCAAATAATCCGTTAAGGATGTAAGTGATATGTCCGTATAGGTAGGACTTTGAATAATCTGTTAAGGATGTAAGTGATATGTCTGTTTAGGTAGGACTTCGAATAAACCGTTAAGGATGTAAGTGATAAGTGGCGAATTAGGAGAGCCGGTGTAGTGACCCGTACCGCGATCTAGGCCAAGGCCGGCCCAGGTCATGCGGAACGACCGGCCAAGTACCGCGGGATGGTCGGCCAAACATGGATTTTGCCTTAGACCCTAGAAATGACCCCGTACCGATCGGATGAAGACCGCGCCTAGTCACGCGCGGAGACCGCACGTTCCAGGCACCGTTCGGCCTCGGGCAAGGCCGGCCGGATGTCGGCAGCACGTGGCGTCGGCTTACCGACCTCTTTGCCACGTGTCGCCCGTTCAAGTGATGCGTTATAGACACGTGTCGGCCCGAAAACGTTTTTCGTTGCATGTGACCCACGAGGACCGTGAGTCACTAGGGCGGGCTTTCTTCCGTGTTCTATATAAGGAACACCCCTAGTTCCTTGTTAGGACCGTTAGAGACCACTCGGACCAATCCTCACGATCCGGTAAAGAAAGTATCGATCCGCAAGTACCGATCGCGTACTGATCCGTACCACGACCCGATAGCGGTACGTACCGAGCACGTACTGACCCGATCCATCAGAGTGATTCTTGAGCCAAGACCCGATAGAGAAAGAACCGATCATCCGAACTGATCCGATCGTACCGTGATCCGATAGGCGTGTTGATCCGTACTGATCCGTGCCGAGTATCGATCCGCGACCCGATAGAGAGAAGGGACCAATCCGATCCGTCCAAAGAGACGATCCGAGCCTTTGCCGAGCCGGAAAGTCCATTCTAGCGATCTTAGGAGTTTCAGGAAAGGTTGGTATCTTTCGATCCGACCTATGTCCAGTTCCTTAAGCTTGATTTCCTTAAGTTTCCTTGGAAAATCCCTAAGTATTCCTTAGTAAACCTTTGGTTTGTTTTGTATGAAGGCGAGAACGAATCTAAGGCAAATCCGAGAAGAGTCTTGAGCCGACTCGCATACTTCTTCTTAGAGGTGAGTCTTGGTCATTTTATCGTGTGTTAGATGAGTAGAACACACGAGTTTGATTGTTGTTAAGTTTATGGCCATAGAGGTTCATGCTAAGATTCTAGGATTTGGTTAAGTGTTTTGGTGAGTCTTGGTGATGTTTTGCCATGTGCTAGATGAGTAGAGCACACGTGTTTGTTATTGTTATGTTTATAACAGTAGAGGTTCATGTTAAAGAATTCACCAGAATTACTAAGGGTTTTAGCTAATGAAAATGGTAAAGATTGAGCTAAGTGATTGAATGACATTGAGGGTTTGCCTGATTGATTATGCTACGCAAATTGAGGTTCACTAGCTTATTAGTAGATTTGCTAAGTGTTGGACTTGAATCCATGATTGAGTATTTATAAGTTTATATGCATGGTTGAATGATATAAAACTTAATAAGTACGCGGTATGCCCATAAGGTCACTAGAATGAATACGGGTGGAGATTGGATCTATATGAATCGAGATACAAGTTTATATGCATAAATGATTATGGGAAAAACATATAAAACTTGATAAAGACGCGGTATGTCATTCCCGTGTCCCGTGACTTGGTTAGTTACCCGCGGGGTGCTAATTAATACTCACGATGACATGGAGAGACGGGATTGCAGCCTTTGGCCATGTATGCATAAGCGATCGATGCAGAAATTCCGTTAGAGTCCGTAAAGATTCGGCGACGGAATTGTTAAAGGATCATAAGTCTTAGCCTTTGTGGCAAAGGACCGAGTGATGCCTTAACATTCACGTGACGGGAATGGACAACGCGTAAGGCCTTAAGAGAATAGAGAACGTTGAATGCATAACTTAAACTGAGCATGTTTAATTATGCATTGCATTTGCGTGTTGCGTGTTGTTTGTTATTTTGGGGTTTGGTGGGTTATTCTTATTATATATGTTTTAAATCCAACTAGGGGGAAAGCCTAGACATTTAAATCCGTCTAGGGGGAACCCTATTTGAATTCATTCCGTTTAGGGGAAACCTGGACTCACTGAGCAACTAGTGCTTACGACTCAATCTGTTTTGCAGGTAACCCTAGTAAGTAGACCTTGGAGCACATACGGAACATTAGGAGAATCAGTGGTAGTTTGTCCTTGCTTTGTAAATGTATGTTTAATATGTACATGACCGTTTTGAAGTATCAGACTTCTGCGGGCAAATATATGTTGTAACAGTTTTAAAGACTAAGTATAAATAAGTAAAGGATCGATTTTAAATATGATGGGTTTCATATGGTATCTAGTCCAGTCCGGACAAACCAACTATCGGATATAGCTCGGGTTGGCAAGCTTTGAGTTGTATTCGGTAGGGACGGATGCTTAAATGTTTGGTCTAGGGATTTAGGATTTGTTCCTTGAACCTCTGATCGGGCGTTTAGGCATTCCTCAGTAGCGTTCCGGTCTAGATCCTGGACTGGGGCGTTACAGCCGGTAAGCGAGTTTGCGAGCCAGGCAGCTAGGACAGATAGTAAGCGAGGGAGCTAGGCAGTGAGTGGGCTAGGTAGCTAGGAGTGTTGGTAAACAAATAAGCTTGACATTTAACGAGCCGGTAAGTGACGAGCTTGTAAGTGATGAGCTGGTCAGCCATTGAGCCAGGCAGGTAGGAGAGTAAGTAAACGAAGAGTTAGGCGAGTCAACTACGCAGTAGACGAGCTAAGCAGCTTCGACGATTGTTAAGTAGATAAATTAGACAGCAGATAAGCTAGGCTGCTAGGAGAGCTGGTGAGCGATGAACTAGGAGAGTCATCTATGCAGCATACGAGTCAAGTGGCTAGGAGAGCTGGCAGAGGAGCGTTAAGCGAAGAGCTTGGTGAGTCCAATAGCCTGCAGATGAGCTAGGCAGCTTGGAGAACTGGTAAGTAGATAAGCTTGACAACAAACGAGTTGGTAAGTGACAGCAAGGAGAGCTGGCGAGCAGATAAGCTAAACAGGTAGAGCTAGTAAACACAAGGGCTAAGCAGCAAAGGAGTTAGTCAAAGTGATTAATCTCTGGAGGTGAATGTGACGTGACTCTTTATCTCTGATGCCAGTTGGATTATGTCAGCTTACGACGTTGCGTTCTCCTTTCTTTGGTTTTTTATCACCGCTCGGTCCTCATCGAGTTTTGAGGACTCTACCCTTAGGAGGTTTTCTTCTTCTTCTGATGCGTTTTGTTTGTCGGCGACATCTGCGTTACCGCTCCTTCGCTCAGCTGTAGTTGCTATCCCACTAGTAGGTGTGTTCTCTCTAGTGTGCTTGACCCTAGAGTTACGAACACTAGTTGTTGTAGTCGCGCTGACTTTCCACTGCTTGTCTCCGCTGCTGCGATCCATGTTGCGTTGCTAAGCATTGCTGGATTTGTTGACGTTGCATTGCTAGTGCCATTGACGTTGCCATGCTGGTCTCCACTGGTGATGTCGATGTTGCGCTGCTGGTTGCCGCTGGTGCGATCTATGTTGCGCTGCTGGTCATTGCTGCTGCTGTCGAAGTTGCGCTGCTGGTCACCGCTGGTGGGATCCATGTTGTGCTGCTGGTTACCGTTGCTGATGTTGACGTTGCGCTCCTAATCGCCGCTATTGCGATCCATGTTGCGTTGTTGGTCACTGCTGGTGTTGCTTGCACGGTGATTTTCTTGAGTAAGAACGTCTCACGTGTCCCCTTAGTCAGCGCCAAGTTGTAGGAGTTATAACTCGCACAATTGAATTTGTAAGGGTTTTAGAGAAGGTGCGAGACTTCTGAGTGAATCACAATGCAGAAAGTAGAAGAGACTGTTGTTGTAGCTGTTAAGAAAGCATTATTGACCTTGTTGTGATAAAAGTTCTGACCCCCTTTCTAAGTGAATACAATGAGCTATATATAGTTTTTCATCCTAGGTCTAAGTACTAGGTTTGGCATGGCCCATTAAGCAATAAATAGGCTTTTGGCCCATAATATCATTAAACCTATTTTAAATATGGATATAATTCTATTATGAGCCTAATTACAAATCGGCCTTTGCAAGCTAGTTTAGAATTTCTTCTAGACTTGACAAAATTCTTCTTGTTGTTGCATTGATCTCGCAAGGGTGAAATCCGACCCCTACAATAATTTACATAATTAAGAAAATAGGCTAAAATTTCCAAATCTCTCTACTTGAGTTAAAGGATTCCAAATCTTAAAAGGAGAAGGAAATATACTATTTTGGAAAAGAGTTTTTTGAAATTGACTTGTTTTAAATAAAAAAAAGATCAAGAGCAACAAAATGTATGTTGTGGAAACAAAGAAATATACTACTTTGAAAAAGAATTTTTTGAATTAGATTGGCTTAGGAAAACCTAGAAAACCTGTAGTGGTTGTGACCTAAATGAAAAACCTAGAAAAGTTAGGAAAATTTCCAATCCTGTATTGGGTCTGGCCCAGCCGACCTAAGGAACTATAAATACTTATGTACGTCCTCATAATAAGAGGATCACGAAAATCTTACAAAAACTCTGCTTACAGCTTTCCAGCTAATAAAACCCTAATTCGAATCATTACTTTGTCTTTGTGTTTTAACCTAAGAAGCTTTCCTCTCTCCAAAGAACCTTATAAATTAAATTGTGAGAATCTAGCTCCCACAAAGGATCGGTGACAATTGTTGGCTCTTTGTCCTTCATGAACTCATCCATCTTCTTCTCGAGTTGTAAATTCATTGATATAAGCATATGAAAGTCCTAAATCCGCTTGTGTCATGACCTGACACAAGAATCAAGAATCACTGTCCAAATTAAACCAAGCAAGGAAGTGGATCCACATACTTCCCAATACAATATCAAAACAAATCCAAGAACATATATCTCTTCCTCTGTTTGTTAAGGCCAACTTCCAAAGCCTGCAATGGTGGCTTAGATAAGTAACAAAAGAAACAAAACCATCACAGAACAACATACCATCAAGAAAAGTTACATAATTTTCTCAGAGGATTGATATCACCAGTCAAATATATAGTAAGGTAGATAAAGTATCATCTTACATAGGCATTGAACTGTTGCCTCAACTTCAGAAATTGATAACATTGTCACGAATATAAAACCCCTGCTTCTTCCTATCACTAGAGCTGTTGAGCACTGGCTCAAAGCAAACAATAAAAGACAATTAATCTCAAGGAAATATCAAGCAAAACGAAGAAAGATCAAAGAGAAAACATAAATCCAAGAACAATAGAGGGCTGAAGAAGAAGAAGTAAAAATCTTGTTGTGACATTGCGGGTCTCGTAATTACAGTAAGAGATAATTGAGCACCAATAAAGAGCAACAGATGATGATAACATGGAGAATCACTTACACTATATCAAGAGACTTACCACCTTCCAATGTTTGTTTTATTCTTACCGTTCACCTCCATAGTGTTATCAACAACAAGATTCATGAATTGGTCAAACCCACAAAAGTTCTAACAACCATTCGGTTAGTATTAAGCTTGACTGCATTTCAAATACCAATTCATCAAGACATAGGACAAGGTTATAAACTGACTAAACTCCAAATAAAAACTACTTTTAAGATGTCAATTATGAAATCCGAATGAGAGATGAAACAAAGAAAGCTACTCCAACAAACCAACCATATGAGATCTGCAAACAAATACGAGAAACTTCTCTAAATAGATAAACATTGATGAAGATATCAAACTTACTTTGGAGTTTCTTATCCATGTACCTGCATCAAACGAAACAAATATAAAACAACAGATTAGAAAATTCACCAACGGCGAAGATATGTAAACAGAACTCCAATCTCAAAACATCGAGAAAACAAAGAGCTTACTTCTTCAGATCTGGAGGCTGTCCTGGCCGACAAGGTCGTAGAAGCTACAACAATAAGACAAGGTTAGGGTTTGAGAATCTAATAGGAAAAGACAAGTCAAGAGAGTTGTTGTGAGCCAAATTTATGGATGTTTATTTTCCAAATTGAGAAGGTTAAGGTTTGTTTTAGAAAACAGAATTGGTTTGACTTAAGCATTTACCTGAACTAGGAGATGGGAGTCGCAAAGCCGCTGTGAAGAAAGACCTCGCAAGTGACACCACGCGGTGGCTGAGATGCCGAGATCAACCCTAGAAATCGGAAAAGGGTCAAGAGGGTTCCGTCGGTGAAATCAAAGGGGAATATTTTGGTCAGAGGTATAAACCGAGGAGAAGAGGAGAGAAGATGGAGCCAAAGGTAGAAGAGGAGATCGAAGAAAAGAGGAGACGAATACGAAGATGAAGAAAAGAGAAGAGGAGACCAAGAGATAAGATGAGTTTTTTTTTTAATTCTTTGTGAAATCAGAAAAATAAAATAGCATCTTTTGTTTTAACTTTTACACTTAGGCGCAAATGAAAAATTTTGGCAAATTTCGTTTCCCGCTTAGTCATTTTTAGGCTTAGCATTTTTACACTAAGGTCTCTGTCGCTAATTAGTCTCAAATTTATGACTGATTTGTGACGATTTTAAATTAGTCACAAATCAAATCTCTAAACCCTAAACATTTAGACCCAAAATTTGTTCTTCTAGCCTTTCTCTAAACCATATACCCTAAATAAACTAATGTAACCATTATACAACCTGTAACAAAGCTAATTTACAAAAACATCAACTTTACATAAACTTAGTTTAAAACTTCTAAGTGTTTATAACCTAAAGTACATTAATGTTGTTCTCACATAAATACTTTTTTGGAAATTGATTTACTCACTATAACCACATCTTGGCTACTTTTTCATTGACTTTAGTACAAGTTAAATACAACCATGAATCATAGAAGCATACATTTTGGGTTTTAATGTGTAGTAATGTAAAATAGAGTGGCAAAATAGTCACTAATCAGTCGCAGATTTACTTATGCGTCGCAAATATGTCGCAAAGTAGTGGTATATTTGTGACGTTAGTATAGGGCTTCAGAATCTGAAACCCTAAACACTATATAGTTACTAAAGAGTCACAAATTCATCACTACCAAATTTTTTTAAAATTGTTATTTTGAAACCCTAAACCCTATATGGTCACTAAAAAGTCACAAATTCGTCACTACTAATTTTTAAAAAATTGTTGTTACCTACATTTAATCATTTGTGACGCTTTTGTTATGCTCTTATGGCAGTCACTAATTTGTGACTGCTTTGATGGTAACAAAATAGTCGCAAATTTGTAACCACTTTATTCGTCGCTAATTAGTCTGTAATTTATGACCACTCTGCGACTACATGAAAACCAACGAATTTCTGTCTCAAATTCGTCGCTAATTTGTTACGCTTTTATGACGAAGTTGATCAGTCACAAATTGGCGACTGTTTTGCGACTGATTTTGTTGTCGTCACAAATTGGTCACATAAGAGTCTCAAAGTAGTCGCAAAAATTAGTGACTGATTATTCAGTCACAAACAGTAGTCACTAATGGCCTGCTTTCTTTTAGTGAATGGATCTGATTAGGGCAAGGAAGATTCGATTTCGTATGGATATGAACCGACTAACGAAAGAGTACCCTACTTTGAGGATCTTCGAAGAAGGTAATATTAAATGATTTGAAGGTTTCCATGTCGTATTTGGTGTGAAGAATCTAATATGTTAATCGATGATACAAGTTACTCTGTGGAGGTTCCTATAAACGAACCAGAGGACACTCCTTATGAGGGAGGAGTGTTTTGGCTTTCCTACAACTTTACGATTGCATATCCATTAGGGCCACCAAGGGTGTATTTCCGTACAAAAATATACCATCCCAACATCCATGCAAACGGGGCCATCTACAATGAAATGCTTAGAACGAGATGGAGTCCTGCGCTCCACCCGCTCGACGTTGTCAACGAAATCCTCCACCTCCTGGCTTCACCAAACTTGGCCTCAGAGCCTTTGGTGGTTGAACCGGCCGAAACGTACGTAAATGACAAGGCCAAGTTCGAGGAAATTGTCCGGCGGTGGACGGAGGAGCATGCATGGAGTGGGGTGGTGGATTTCAAGAGAAGAATGAAGAAAAAATGAGTTTTTTACTTTTTTTTTAATTAAATTTTAGCTTTTTATTTCATGTTTTTTATTTTATGTTTTAGAAGTTCTTTTCATTTTAAAATGTTCAACGTTAATCATTTTTTTTTTTTTTTGGACAAACCAAAGCTTCATTGCAAAATAAGAGTTTAACTTCCACAAAGGGAAGATACAACAACGCCATTAAGAGCTAAACAACCCAAAAAGTCTCAATCAACATATTGATCAAGTAATTGGTAAAGTAAAAACAAGTACTCAAATAAAGGATAGGGGATAGAATTGAACTCATAAGTTCAAGCAGAGAAGTAAACGATAAGGGGCATTCAAATCCCTTATCGAAACCACTACGAGAGGGGATCATCACCTCCATGGTCGTTAAGGCTAAATAGACATCGCCATCTATTGTTGAACGAGACATGATTAGGGTCTTCGCTTCTGCTCCAAGCAGAATCACCTTTGACACAATGCTCCCTATATCTCCAATCACAAGTGAAAATTTTGGGAGGACAACAAGCTCCGTAAAGGAGTAGGCAGTAGCCAAACAGGTGCACAAGACCGCCGTTGTTCTACTGCTTGAAGAAACTGGTACATGTGAGGAAATCCACAGCCTCGAGGAGGTCCAAAAATGTTGGAACCTCCGCTGCCCAAAAACCGAATCTGATACAATATATCCAAGACTGGTTTTGGAGAGTCCATCTCTTTTCTTTATGACATGTAAATCTGAATCATATAAGGAAAACAATAGAACAATAAACTGCACAAAACAAGATAAGAGAACTCGAGTAACAGCCTCATACTGAGTTAAAAGACCCTCATACCGAGGTAAAAGATGGCTAAGCATCAACCTAACCAGTGTGCTACCACTGAGCACAACAAAATTACCCACAAATCTAGAGGCAACACCTAAACGAACAAACTTCTCGAGGTTCAACGTTAATCGTTAATAAGAAACTTTCCTTCTATAAATCTACAAGTGTTTATAGTTTGGAGAAGTATACAACCGAAGTGTACATACGAAATCTACATTGGAAGTCTACTTTACAAGTTGCGTTAGCCTTAGTTGTTAAATAACCTAATTTCCAAGGACAATCATCACATGAATGAACCATGAATTAACCATGAGTTAACCATGTATTAACCATGAATTCACCAGGAATTATCCAACAAACAAGTTCCACTTCTATGTTTTAACAAGGTTTACTACAATCCAACATCCTTAACAACGAAATTTTATTTTTCCTGACCAAACATCACATAAAAATCACAATGGTGAGCAAGCATAGCAAAAAAAAACACAATTTGAAGCACAAACTCAACTTTCCGATTTCCTTTTCGCGCATTTTTGCTTCTTCTTGCAGTTCTTGTATCGTGACATTTGATTTGTTTGCCTCACATTTGGCCTTCCTTATCTCATTGTCTATGCTTGCAAATCTTGCTAAAGCATCTTGAACTTCTTCAAGAACACCTGATATATTAGGATTTTAGCCTATTTTACCTATTGTTTTCTAGTCTTTTTCGAGTCTTTTCTAGTTCTTTTTGTGTCATTTCAGGTTCTAGGATGCTTTGGAGCATGATTTGGAGTTGCTGGAGCTCTTTGAGGGAAAGGAGAAGAATTGGAGCAAAAAGAAGACTTATCACCCAACCGAGCACCTGCTCGGTCTGTGCGAGCACCTGCTCGCCCCCTCTGACCCAGACCCGAATCTGAGAAGCATTAATTTCTTGAAGCAACCGGTCAAGATAGGGCCCCACAGCAAGATTCCCCCTTTGATAGCTCTGAAATATCTCCTAAAGTTATTCTCCTTAGATAGTGTTGACTTGCCACTTTTAGAAGATTTGATCCTTCCCATTTATGAGAGATCATGAATTGGCACAAAATAAGGAGAATGTTGACTTGATTGGAGAAGATCACGCTGGGCATTAAGTGAAGATTTGGCCGAGCAAGGGAGAAGACTTTTATATTCATCTTTTAGCAATTTTCATTGGACACACTTTTTACACTTGAAAACTCTCTGTTCTTATTTTATTTTTTTCTTTCTCTTCTTCCTTTGGCTACGTACTGCTCTCTTTCAGAAAGCTTGATATTGTTGACTTTGGAATTTTTGATTATTCTATTGAAACGTTTGTTTGGTTCCATCGTTGCTTAATTGTCAAGTCTCTGCCTTGGAGAAAATCATTACATTCCGAATCATTCCACAACAATTCCTTACTAGAGAAGAATTCTAAACCCCCTTTCATTTTCCATTTTCCATTATGAATTCTTATCTATTGATTGTTGCATTTGATTTGACCATGTCCGAGTAGTTTCATACATAAGTTGGGGTGATTTCAATGGTGATTTAGGATCTTAGATGGTTGAGCCAAATAGGGTAATCTTATGTCTTCATCTCTAGGAAGTCTTAACGCTTAGGCTAAATTGATCACTTAGTCTATGATCTCTAGGTTTAATCTATTCACCGAAAATGATATAGGTTGCTAGAATTACCATTGATGAGCATTCGGTGGTAACCAAAACGCCATTGATCGTTGCCATCGAGTGTGAACATATCGAACCATTGCATTAAGGCTTGTTTACTTCATTACTAAATCCACTCGGAAGTTTAGGTATTTAGGTTGTAGACAAAGATATTGATACGCCGCCGAAAGCGGGGCAATATTACATTCATGTTTGAGTTCTGGACCGTGTCAATTAAGCCCTGAATAGATGCTCAACCTAAGTATCCGAAATCACTGGAGAATCATCTCGGCTTAGTGCTTTTATCATCTGTTTTTAATCCGATTTTTATTCCAAGCACCTGCTCTATTGCATTGAGCACCTGCTCGTTACCATTTCCAACTATTTAATTTATCTTAGCTTTATTTTAGAACCTATAAATTCATAGTGTAACCTTGGTCTCTGTGGATTCGATACCTCTTATACTACTGCTCTTGTCTGTACACTTGCAGTTTATTTTGGGTTAAAACTCGAGACATCAAGTTTTTGGCGCCGTTGCCGGGGACCAATAGCGTTACCTTTGAATTTTGGTTTTATTTATAGTCTAAGAATTTTGCTAATTTTATTTTTTTGTTATTTGTTTTTGCTATGTTTCAGGTGCATGACCAGCGAGCACCTGCTCAGACAGACCGAGCACCTGCTCCGGACCTTATGGTTAATCTCGTGATTTTGAGTTGGGATAAAGTTGGTGTTCTCAGAGACCAATATGGTCATTTTTGCAACGAGCAAGGGTATATACTGAATGAGGATGGACGTTACTCTTTCACGAAGAACTACGATGCCGGTCGCCATCAGAATCCCCCTCAAGTCTCTTTTTACCAATCACCTCCTGCACCGACGAGCGAGTTAGAAAGTATGATGAAACAGATGCTGAAAGAACAACAGAGGGACTCTGAGTACTGGAGAGGGAAATTCGAAGCACCAAACTCTCATGACAAGGAGCTAGACATTCAGGTTGCGCAGAGTGCTAGTGGGACATTTGCATCGATCGATGCAGGTTCGTCACAAGAGAGATTGAGCATGGAAAACCCAAAACCAATTGTGGAGCGAGTCCACATGCCTAAGGTATCACACCCTCGACCACCTAAACATCTCATAGACCCCATATCTCCGAAGCAGCTGCTTGGATTTCAGAAGATGGTACGAAGGATTCCACATGCACTGACCTTTGAAGAAGCTATAGAGTACCGCCCTCTGCTGAGTCACTTCCGAGATTGCAGAGAGATTATAGAAGAGATCGAAATACTGTTTCTTGAAGCAAGACATACACCACCGCTGAAGAAATTGGACACGCAAGTGGCTCAAACCGCCAAGGCTATCAAGAGACCAGCTGAGTCTCTTCCAGGACGTGGTGAGGCTAATCCTAGGAAGGAGTATGATGTGCATGTTGTTGAGTTGAGGAGTAGAAGGAAGCTGGTACCGCCTATGGTTACAAGCTCTCAAGTGAAAGCTAAGGAGAAGTTATCCGAGCACCAGGCTCATGAGGATGGTTTATCAGAAGAAGATAGGCTTAAAGAGGTTGGATCAAGCTTAGGGACACCTCTGGTTTCTGTCCAAGTCGATGCTGCAAAAAAATTTTCTGAGCACCTGCTCCCTACTGCCGAGCACCTGCTCACTCAGGATGATCCCACGAAAATTCCAGAAACTTTGCCTGAGCGAGTTTATGTACCTAGAGTGCCTTACCTAGTACCTCCCAAGAAATCTAGGAAAGAATTGGAGGATGCTAAGTGTAAGGAGATGTTGAAAGACTTGACGGTGAAGCTTCCTTTGGTTGATACCATGCAAATGATACCATCACTCAAGAGGTACATGAAGGAATTGGTTACTGGTAAGGTTGTGCAAGAGGAAAGAGTGATGATGGTTTCTAAGGAGTGTAGCGCCATACTTCAGAGTAAGATTTTGACAAAGACAGGTGATCCGGGAAGGTCTACAAAGCTTCCTGTAGGCATTATCGAGGATTTGCACGTCCCTGATCCCCCTGATCCTGATCCTGACCCCAAGCCTCCTGAACACAATGAGACAGAAGTAGTTGAGATGTCAACTAAGGAAGCAGCTACACCTGGTAGTTGCCACAAGCGGAAATTTCATGACATAACACTTCATCCACCTCTCAAGCTGATTAGAGCCGACTCAGGAGCTGCTGTCATCCCCACCGCTACATACATGATTGATCCTGGAGATACTTATGGGGTGTACTCCAGAAGACCGCGACCACCACCTGAGCAATGGTATGTTCTTTTCGAACTCCCTTCTTCTCCTACCGGTACACAATCTTACCCAACTAGCGCCCACCCTGATGTTCCTTACATGCCTGATCCGGAGAAGCCGGATCCCGTGTACCACATGGGACCGCGGCCGCCATAATATTCACCTTGCCGCAAGAGTCAAGCTAACGACTTAAAACAAGCGCTTGGTGGGAGGCAACCCACCGAAACCGAGCAAGCTCCTCCTCCACTCGTTCAAAACCGTAAGCCCTAATCTCCCATCTCACAACCGCCGCAACGATGACGACGAGGCTCCTAATCGGTGATCTCTTTCCTAACCCTACTATCTATTTTTATTCTTATTTTCCTTGAGTCGCCAATCTCTTGAACTTTTTCACACCAGAGACGGTGTGATTAAAGTTCGGGGGAGCGGTCTGGTTGTTGTGTCTGCTTTTGAGTTTACTTTTGATTTTAGTTTTTCTTGAGTCTCCTTTTGAGTTTATTGAGTCAATAAGAGGTTGTTTGGAAATGGAATTTTGAACTTGATCTATTGGATTTATGTTAGGACTAGGGATTACTTGTATGATTCACAACTTGGCCAAAGTTCTGTTTTGAGTACCCCACATCTCTGCCGAGCACCTGCTCGTGCAGGGTGCTCCCACATATGGTTGATTTTAAAATTACCCCAAAGCTCACACTTATCAGAAATTAGGCTGATCTAATGTCATCTCAAATTCCTATTTGGTATTTAATCTTGATCTTTAATTTCTTTCTTAGGGGTTTGATGTTCATTGGGCAAGACTTATTCGAACCGTGTAAGACACCGCAACTTTCCAGCAAGTATACTCTCTCCTCCCTAACTTTTGAATCATTTAACTTTCAAATCCTCCCCTATAAAAAAAAATGATAAATAAAGGGGGAGAACTTCAAAGCAACATGCCCAAGTAGCCAAGGGATGATGCGTAAACCCGTGTCTCTTTTGTGACCTCACGAAAAGCATGTTGTAAGGGAAACTAAAAGAATCGAAGTGAACCAGGGGATGATGCGTAAACTCGTATCTCCTTTGTGACCTCATTAGATTCGTCCCATAAAAAAAATATATATAAAAAAAAAAATAATAATAATAATAATAATAATAAAAAAAAAAAAAAAAAAAAATATGAAAAAACTTAAAGGTTGAGAAAGAGAGTATACGGGAAAGGGTCTTGGTTAGAAGAAGTCGGCACCCCTTGAAACGATCCTCCTCGGTAAGATCACTGTACTTTCATTTTCATTAATTGATTAAGAGATGATATTGAGGATTCCAAAGTTTTGCTGAGTTGTGAGTGAATAAGGTTAGGTTGTGGTACATGTTCTAGGCCAAGTGATGAAAGTATGAAGTCTGTACATTTTTCCAACAAGCGAGTGATTTCCATGTGATCTTAAGACACTCTTCTGTCTTTGATCTTATTTTGTTTGAGGACAAACAAAGGTCTAAGTCCGGGGGAGTTGATATATTAGGATTTTAGCCTATTTTACCTATTGTTTTCTAGTCTTTTTCGAGTCTTTTCTAGTTTTTTTGTGTCATTTCAGGTTCTAGGATGCTTTGGAGCATGATTTGGAGTTGCTGGAGCTCTTTGAGGGAAAGGAGAAGAATTGGAGCAAAAAGAAGACTTATCACCCAACCGAGCACCTGCTCGGTCTGTGCGAGCACCTGCTCGCCCCCTCTGACCCAGACCCGAATCTGAGAAGCATTAATTTCTTGAAGCAACCGGTCAAGATAGGGCCCCACAGCAAGATTCCCCCTTTGATAGCTCTGAAATATCTCCTAAAGTTATTCTCCTTAGATAGTGTTGACTTGCCACTTTTAGAAGATTTGATCCTTCCCATTTATGAGAGATCATGAATTGGCACAAAATAAGGAGAATGTTGACTTGATTGGAGAAGATCACGCTGGGCATTAAGTGAAGATTTGGCCGAGCAAGGGAGAAGACTTTTATTTTCATCTTTTAGCAATTTTCATTGGACACACTTTTTACACTTGAAAACTCTCTGTTCTTATTTTATTTTTTTCTTTCTCTTCTTCCTTTGGCTACGTACTGCTCTCTTTCAGAAAGCTTGATATTGTTGACTTTGGAATTTTTGATTATTCTATTGAAACGTTTGTTTGGTTCCATCGTTGCTTAATTGTCAAGTCTCTGCCTTGGAGAAAATCATTACATTCCGAATCATTCCACAACAATTCCTTACTAGAGAAGAATTCTAAACCCCCTTTCATTTTCCATTTTCCATTATGAATTCTTATCTATTGATTGTTGCATTTGATTTGACCATGTCCGAGTAGTTTCATACATAAGTTGGGGTGATTTCAATGGTGATTTAGGATCTTAGATGGTTGAGCCAAATAGGGTAATCTTATTTCTTCATCTCTAGGAAGTCTTAACGCTTAGGCTAAATTGATCACTTAGTCTATGATCTCTAGGTTTAATCTATTCACCGAAAATGATATAGGTTGCTAGAATTACCATTGATGAGCATTCGGTGGTAACCAAAACGCCAATGATCGTTGCCATCGAGTGTGAACATATCGAACCATTGCATTAAGGCTTGTTTACTTCATTACTAAATCCACTCGGAAGTTTAGGTATTTAGGTTGTAGACAAAGATATTGATACGCCGCCGAAAGCGGGGCAATATTACATTCATGTTTGAGTTCTGGACCGTGTTCAATTAAACCATGAATAGATGCTCAACCTAAGTATCCGAAATCACCGGAGAATCATCTTGGCTTAGTGCTTTTATCATCTATTTTTAATCCGATTTTTATTCCAAGCACCTGCTCTATTGCATTGAGCACCTGCTCGTTACCATTTCCAACTATTTAATTTATCTTAGCTTTATTTTAGAACCTATAAATTCATAGTGTAACCTTGGTCTCTGTGGATTCGATACCTCTTATACTACTGCTCTTGTCTGTACACTTGCAGTTTATTTTGGGTTAAAACTCGAGACATCAACACCATCCTCCACCCACTTAAACAAATGTCCCTAATGCACAACACAATAAGACATTGTGTTACATCTCTTTTCAACGCAACCACCACATAATAATTTTCAACTAATTTGAACGCAAATAAGCTCTACTTTGAACATGAACAACAGTGTACTTACATCTCTTATGTTTGTCCACGATTTGGCATCACGTTTGCTGTTGCAACGGAAGAACGGCCTTCCAGGATTCTCAGGCGTCTTAGAAGTAAAGATCGTCACTCATAAGCCGCACACACACTTTAACGGTAACCCACGGTGTCCGACAACATCCGATGACACAGAGCTTGAAGAACTCATCGGAGGAATGCACAAATTCAGAGCATTCCCAAGATAGATTTCGAATGTACAAATTTGAGACACGAAATTGACAGAATTGAGAATTATGGGAATTTAGGGATCTGAGTAATTTTCAAATTTGGGAATTAGGGATTGAATACCGATTTGGGGAGGAAAACTACGTCGTTTAAGGGAGCAGTAAAACGGTTTCGTTTTTATTAAACGGATGTGTTACGGTGCTTTAACCCCATGTAATAATTTTATGTCGAAGTATACAACCGAAGTTTACATTGGAAGTCTACTTACTAAATATTGATTGTCAAATTTAACGCTTAAGGTCCGTTACCCATGGTAGTTAACTAGTCATCCATACTTACATGGTACAACTCCTTCTATTTGGTTCGAATTGAAGTGAAAACAAAGTTTTTTTTTTTTAACAAAAATTTGAACATGAGAATAACCTAGATTGAGCACAAGTCCGGACACAAGTTTCAAATATAATTTATATTTTTTTCACAAATTTTAACCCAAAGTTTGACATAATAATAACTCTAGATCTGACATGATAGTAGCTTACTTTTGAACACACGTTTGGACACGGTAGAAACAGAATAAAAGTCCATAGTACAACGAAGTCTACAACGGAAGTCTATAACTGATGTTTACAACCGAAGTCTACATTACACATCTCTCATTTTTCACATCTAAGTTTAGTATGACCTGGTTGTCGCAGTTCGTACAGTTGTACGTGGGGTTCATCTTCCGCGGTTTAGTCCCTTTCCTCTTGGCGATTTCAAGCCAAGTTTGCCATCTAGACTTCTTCTTCCGACCTTTTTTACGACCAACTTGAGGAGGTAAGCATAATACCTCCTCTTTGGGACATTTGTAGGCGTTTTTGGCTCGGAAAATGTTGCCGCCGTAGCTCGCGTATAAATAATGTCTCTCGTAGGAAGGACAAATAACTATAGACACATCTTGACGGCACTCGATTAAAACCGCGTAAACGTGTGAGCAAGGGATCCTCTCGATTTGAAAGACACCACCACATGTACATGCACCTTGGCCCATATCAACAAGGAAATTATGGTTTCCTCCCCTGACGTAGAATTGGACATCATTGATGCGTTCTGTCATCATGGAATCCGTGTAATACTCACGTATATTCAACAAATAGTCAACACCTCGACTATAGCGTGTTGATACACTCAACGCATCCTCTCGCTTTTTGTAAAACCATCTTCCTAGTTTTGATCGGATAAAATCCAGAAGAAATGCTATTGGAAATCCTCGAGCTACCTTTAGTGTCGCATTGATTGATTCAGCCATGTTACTCGTCTTGATGTTGTACCTCATTCCCGGAAAGTGCACACGTGATGTGAGTAAGTTTTAACCACAAAATAATTCTGCAAGTGCACAGACAATCGCAGTAATATATGAGGTATCGAATCCACAGAGACCAAGGTTACACTATGAGATTATGAGATTCTAATTTAAAGCTAAGATAAAATGGGATTGGTTGTAACGAAACAATGAAAGAAACAGCCAATTAAACAATGTAAATTCAATAAGAGAAAAGCATTAGATCAAGGTCATTCGCCGGTGATTTCGGATTAAAGACTGAGCAACTATTCAGGATTCAATGTAAGCGCGGTCTAGAACTCAAACATAAATGTAATATTGCCCCACTGTCGTGATGCATCAATATCTTTATCTAACAACCTAAATGCCTAAACTGTCGTTTGAATTCAGAGATGTTGACAAGCATTATCAAAATGGTTCGATTTGTTCACAATTGATGGCAACAATCAACTGTCGTTGGTTGCACACCAATTGCTCACCAATGGTTTATCTAGCAACCTAGAGCACTGTCGTGAATAAGTTCAACTTGAAATCATAGATTAGGTGTACAGGCTAATCTAAGCGTTACGAATCCCAATTGATGAAGACATGATAATCTATCATATTTGGCTCAGTCACTAATCAATCCTAAATCACCATTGAAATTCCCTAATCTAGCTATGAGACTACTCGAACATGGAGAATAAAAAGGCAGCAATACAATCAAGAGAATTCATAATGTAAAAGAGAATAGGGATTAGAATTCTTCTCAATAGATGATGTGGAATGATTCTCCAAATATCACAAGCAATCCAAAAGCAAAGTAGAACAATAGAAAAGAGTCTCAAAAGAGCTCTGAAAAGAAGCGTCCAAAAAGAACTGAGGAAAAGAAAGTGTTTGTGGATCAATTTGTCAGAGGCGGCTCTGACTTATTTATACTAAAAATTAGGTTAAAATCGGATCTGGGGACAGGACGGGTCGGTCCTATCGTGGGACCGGTTGGTCCCGATTCCAGGAGCTTTGGCTTCGGCTTCTTAAGGTCTGGACCGGTCGGTCCAGTTTCCAGGGACCTTTAAATCTTCGAGTCCTCGGGCGAGCAGGTGCTCGCTCCAGACTGAGCAGGTGCTCGGTTATGAAAAACGCCATCTTTTCTCCGGATTCGTCCCTTTTGCTCCAATGACCCCCAATGACTCCAATTCATGCTTGAGAGCCTCCTAGAACCTGAAAAGACACAAAAAGAACTAGAAAGAACCAAAAACAAATAGAAAACAATAAACAGAATAGGCTAAAATCCTAATATATCAACTCCCCCGGACTTAGACGTTTGTTTGTCCTCAAACAATACAAGATCAAGAACAGAAGAGTGTCTGAAAATCACATGGAATTCACTCGCTTGTTGGAAAAATCTCTGGACTTCATACTTTCATCACTTCGCCTTAGAACATGTACCACAACCTAACCTTATTCACTCACAACTTAGCCAAACTTCGGAATCCTCAATATCATCTCTTAATCAATTAATGAAAATGAAAGTGCAGTGATCTTACCCAAGGGGAATCGTTTCAAGGGGTGCCGACTTCTCCTAACCAAGACCCTCTCCCGTATACTCTTTTTCTCAATTTTTTTATTTATTATTTTTTATTTATTATTTATTTATTATTTTTTTATTATTATTATTATTTTTTTTTATGGGACGAATCTAATGAGGTCACAAAGGAGATACGGGTTTACGCATCATCCCTTGGTTCACTCGAAACTTTTAGTTTCCCTTACAACATGCTTTCCGTGAGGTCACAAAAGAGACACGGGTTTACGCATCATCCCTTGGCAACTTGGGCATATTGCTTTGAAGTTTTTTTTTTTAATGGGACGAATCTCCATGAGATCGCAAAGGATACACGGGTTTACGCATAGTCCCTTGGGTCACTTTGATCCTTTTAGTTTCCCTTACAACATGCTCTCCTGAGGTCACTAAAGATATACGGGTTTACGCATAGTCCTCAGGGTCACTTGGGCATGTTGCTTTGAATTTCTCCCCCTTTATTTATCTTTTCTCTTCTTTTTTTTTTTTTATAAGGGGAGAATTTAAAAGTTAAATGGTTCAAAAGTTAGAGAGTAAAGAGTATACTTGCTGGAAAGTTGCGGTGTCTTATACGGTTCGAATAGGTCTTGCCCAATGAACGTCAAACCCCTGAGAAAGAAATTAAAGATCAAGATTAAATACCAAATAGGAGTTTGAGATGACATTGGATCAGCCTAATTTCTGATAAGTATGAGCTTTGGGGGAAATTTTAAATCTACCCATAACCTGTCGTGGGAGCACCCTGCACGAGCAGGTGCTCGGCAGAGATGCTCAAAACAATACTTTGGCCAAGCTGTGAATCATACAAGTAATCCCTAGTCCGAACATAAATCCAATAGATCAAGTTCATAATTCCATTTCCAAACAACCTCTTATTGACTCGATAAACTCAAAAGCAGACTCAAGAAAAACTAAAATCAAAAGTAAACTCAAAAGCAGACACAACAACAAGACCGCTCCCCCAGACTTAAATCACACCGTCCCCGGTGTGAAAAAGTTCAAGAGATTGGCGACACAATAAAAATAAAATGGATAGAACAATGATGGATAGAAGGGTAGGAAAGATATCACCGATTAGAAGCTCGGCGATGGGGAGTGATGAAAGTGATGGGAAACTAGGGTTGCGGCGTAATGAGGGGAGGGGGTTCTCGATCTCTGCAAAAAGAAAAGAGGAAATGTTAGTAATTTTTTTTTTTTTTTTTTTTAAGGAAAAAGGAAAATTTCGGAGTGGGCCCCGTGTACTGGACCGACCGGTCCTGATACTAGATCGGTCGGTCCGATTTCTAGAGGGTAAATCGGTTGTTGAACATTGATATGGATCGACCGGTCCTGGGTAGGGGATCGACCGGTCCCAATTCCAGGGACCTTGGACGGGACTTGCATTGTGCCAGACCGACCGGTCCGGGGTAGGATCGACCGGTCTGATTTCCAGAGGAAAATCCTGGACTTGCTCCGAAACTGAGCAGGTGCTCAAAGATTATTCCTTCACCCTCCTTTTTTTTATTATTATTATTTTTTTTTAGAATTCGAGTACTGAAAACACAAGTAAAATGTTAGAAATAAAAGAAAATAAAAATCGAATTATGTACAAGAAACCTTACCGATGGGTTGTCTCCCATCAAGCGCTTGTTTTAAGTCTTTAGCTTGACTGATCAACACAAGGTTAATCATGAGAATCAAAAGGTTGAGCCAATGCACATTTGGTCCTTCTCCTATTATGAACATGAACAAAGAATGCAAGAGAACACATCCATGGTAAAAAGGTAAAACTCTCATCAAGGGAGTTTACTACAAATGTAGCATATATATTGAAATCCTCCTTGGTTAGATGCTCATGCGAATCAAATGCATTAAATGGAAAGATAAAGTTAACTTCTGGTTTAAACAAGTTCTTCACAAAATAGTTAACTTCATCCCCATCTATTATGTAAAACACAAAATTCTCATTCCTCGAATCTATCTCTACCTCATTCAAGGGATCATTTACATCAACCATATCCCCTAAATCAGTTTTTTCTAGAAATGATCTACGTTCCTCTAGCATTAAAAACCTAAACTCGAGATCGTGAACACTTAAAGCACACAAAGAATTGATATCAAAGCATACTTCATAATAGTCCCTAGCAAGTTTTTCTACTCTTAGAGTATCTAGTCTTTGAGTTTCACCTATCAAATCATAACATTCATCAATGAGCTCGAGAGTATCCAAATTAGAAGTTTCATCTTCACTACAAGGCATGTGAATATCTTCATTATCATAAAATTCAAAAGATGAGCCGTATGTACCTTCTAATTGGGTTAGTTGAGTTGGTGGAACCCAATATATTACCTCTTCAAGAGCATTAGCTACCATTATCTCATCGGACGTGAGCTCCCTTCCTTCAAGTGATGCCCGGTGTGAGATAATATTCACTCGGATCATCATTGCTAGGTTTTTCCTTATCAAAGTTGGATTTTCTTCGTAAAGCTCATCCAATTTCGCTTTTTGCTCAGGTGGTGGTCTCGGTCCTATGGAGTACACCCCATAAGTATCTCCAGGATCAATCACGTATGCAGCGGTGGGGATGACAACGGCTCCTGAGTCGGCTCTAATCCGCTTGAGAGGTGGATGAAGTGTTATGTCATGAAATTTTTGCTTTTGGCAACTACCAGGTGTAGCTGCTTCCTTAGTTGACATCTCAACTACTTCTGTCTCATTATGTTCAGGAGGCTTGGGATCAGGATCAGGGACGTGCAAATCCTCGATGATGCCTACAGGAATCTTTGTAGACCTTCCCGGGTCATCTTTCTTTGTCAAAACCTTATTCTGAAGTACGGCACTACACTCCTTCGAAGCCATCTTCACACTCTCCTCTTTAAGAATCTTACCAGCAACCAATTCCTTCGTGTACCTTTTGGGTGATGGTTTCATTTGCACGACATCAACCAAAGGGAGCTTCACCGTCAAGTCTTTCAGCATCTCCCTACACTTAGCATCCTCCAAATCTTTCCTAGATTTCTTGGGAGGTACTGGGTAAGGCACTCTAGGTACTAGCTCAGGCGAAGTTCCTGGAATTTTCGTGGGAGCACCCTGTGCGAGTAGGTGCTCGGCAGAAGGAGCAGGTGCTTGCTGGGATTTTTCCTCAACATCGATTGGAACAGCATCCTGGTGTGTCCCTGAGCTTGAACCAATCTCCTTACGCATATCATCCTCGGAAAAATCACTTTCTTGAGCCTGATGCTCGGTAACTTTCTCCTTAGCCTTCGCGTGGGAGGTTGTGATTGTAGGCGGTACCAACAACTGTCTACTCCTCAACTCAACAGCATTTACCTGATCCTCCTTCCTAGGATTCACCTCACCGTGTTCAGGAAGAGTTCCAGCCGGTCTCTTAATAGCTTCAGTCGTTTGAGCCACTTGCGTGTCCAATTTCTTCAGCGGTGGTGTATGTCTTGCTTCGAGAAACAGTATTTTGATCTCTTCTATACTTTCTCTGCAATCTCGGAAGTGACTTAGCAGAGGGCGGTACTCTATAGCTTTTTCAAAGGTTAGTGCATGTGGAATCCTTCGTACCATCTTCTGAAATCCAAGCAGCTGCTTCGGAGATATGGGGTTCATGAGATGTTTAGGTGGTCGAGGGTGCGATACCTTAGGCATGTGGACTCGCTCCAGAATTGTTTTTGGGTTTTCCATGCTCAATCTCTCTTGTGACGAACTTGCGTCAATCGATGCAGCTGGGGTATCGATCAGTACGTCCGTTTCGTGTTCCACGGATTCTGAGAATTTGAGTTGTGTCGATTGATGCACCCTTGCATTGATCGATTCAAATGTCCCACTAGCACTCTGCGCAACCTGAATGTCCAGCTCCTTGTCTTGAGAGCTTGGTGCTTCAAATTTCCCACCCCAGTACTCTGCGGTCCTCTGTTGTTCTTCAATCATCTGTTTCAGCATACTTACTAACTCGCTCTGTCCAGTCGGTGCAGGAGGTGATTGGTAAAAAGAGACTTGAGGGGGTTTCTAATATCGACCGACATCGTAGTTCTTCATGAAAGAGTAACATCCATCCTCATTCAGTATATATCCTTGCTCGTTGCAAAAGTAACCATATTGGTCTCTGAGAACACCAGCATTATCCTGACTCAAAATCACGAGATTAACCATAAGGTCCGGAGTAGGTGCTCGCCGGTGGTTCTGACAGATCTCACCTGACACAAAGCAAAAACAAATAAAAAAAACAAAATTAGCAAAATTCTTAGACTATAAATAAAATCAAATCTCAAAGGTAACGCAATTGGTCCCCGGCAACAGCGCCAAAAACTTGATGTGAGTAAGTTTTAACCACAAAATAATTCTGCAAGTGCACAGACAATCGCAGTAATATATGAGGTATCGAATCCACAGAGACCAAGGTTACACTATGAGATTATGAGATTCTAATTTAAAGCTAAGATAAAATGGGATTGGTTGTAACAAAACAATGAAAGAAACAGCCAATTAAACAATGTAAATTCAATAAGAGAAAAGCACTAGATCAAGGTCATTCGCCGGTGATTTCGGATTAAAGACTGAGCAACTATTCAGGATTCAATGTAAGCGCGGTCTAGAACTCAAACATAAATGTAATATTGCCCCACTGTCGTGATGCATCAATATCTTTATCTCACAACCTAAATTCCTAAACTATCGTTTGAATTCAGAGATGTTGACAAGCATTATCAAAATGGTTCGATTTGTTCACAATTGATGGCAACAATCAACTGTCGTTGGTTGCACACCAATTGCTCACCAATGGTTTATCTAGCAACCTAGAGCACTGTCGTGAATAAGTTCAACTTGAAATCATAGATTAGGTGTACAGGCTAATCTAAGCGTTACGAATCCCAATTGATGAAGACATGATAATCTATCCTATTTGGCTCAGTCACTAATCAATCCTAAATCACCATTGAAATCCCCTAATCTAGCTATGAGACTACTCGAACATGGAGAATAAAAATGCAGCAATACAATCAAGAGAATTCATAATATAAAAGAGAATAGGGATTAGAATTCTTCTCAATAGATGATGTAGAATGATTCTCCAAATATCACAAGCAATCCAAAAGCAAAGTAAAACAATAGAAAAGAGTCTCAAAAGAGCTCTGAAAAGAAGCGTCCAAAAAGAACTGAGGAAAAGAAAGTGTTTGTGGATCAATTTGTCAGAGGCGGCTCTGACTTATTTATACTAAAAATTAGATAAAATCGGATCTGGGGACAGGACCGGTCGGTCCCGATTCCAGGAGCTTTGGCTTCGGCTTCTTAAGGTCCGGACCGGTCGGTCTCCACCCTGGACCGGTCGGTCCAGTTTCCTGGGACCTTTAAAACTTTGAGTCCTCGGGCGAGCAGGTGCTCGCTCTAGACCGAGCAGGTGCTCGGTTATGAAAAACGCCATCTTTTCTCCGGATTCGTCCCTTTTGCTCCAATGACCCCCAATGACTCCAATCCATGCTTGAGAGCCTCCTAGAACCTGAAAAGACACAAAAAGAACTAGAAAGAACCGAAAACAAATAGAAAACAATAAACAGAATAGGCTAAAATCCTAATATATCAACACGTGACCACAACTTTGGGTCAGCCTCCTCCAAGTATGTTGCAAGATCCAGCTTTGCAGATCGTATCGCCTCCAAATATCGGTCGTAATCTTCTTCCGTATATGCGTACGCTGCACCTTTGACCAAGTACATGAGATCTTTCCCCCTAAATGTTTTCACTATATTGCATTGAAGGTGGTAATAACAAATGCCACGTGTTGCCTTCGGGAAAACCTTTTCAATCGCGTTCTTTATCGTGATCTCCCTATCCGAAACGATCACCAAATTTCCTTGTTACGAGACACAATCATTCAATTTGGTAAAAAACCACTCCCACGAAGCATTACTCTCACTGTCGACAATCCCAAAAGCCAAAGGGAAAATTTGAAAATTAGCATCTTGTGCACATGCAACTAACAACACTCCCTCGTACTTCCCAGTTAAATGCATTCCATCAACGACGATGACACGTCGGAGATACTTAAAACCCTCGATTGAGGCTCCGAACGCTAAGAAAAGGTACTTAAACCAGTTTTCTTCATCGACCTCAAGAGCGGTGATTGTTCCCGCATTCGCTTCCTTGATTTGATGGAGATACGATAGGAGACTCTCGTATCCATTTTCCCAAGTTTCTCGCACCATTTCACGTGCATAACATAATGCCCTATATAAAGTAGTATAATCCAATATCATGCCATACATTTGTTTCATAGCATCTTTGATGTGTTGCGGCGTAATTCCATTAATTATTCCAACACGCTCGTAGAAAAGTCTTCCAATGTATTTGGCGGTAGCACGTTTGCGGTCTTCACCCGATCATCACGTGAACATTTATGGACATTGATATACTTTGTCACCCAAAACAGGTTTGCTTCATTCTTTACAGCCGCTCTTAACCTCCACTGGCATCCTTCCACACAACAAATGGCCACAAATAGCTTTGGTTCAGACTTGGGTACCTTGTATGCAAATCGCAGCATAACACAAGTTAATTGCAATTCTCGAACTAGCTCCGCCTTGCTACCAAAACTTTGCGACACGAATATGTTATCGGACCATGTAAACATACTCGAACGACCAGCTTGAACGTCGAAGGAGATATCCTCTCCATCTTCGCCTTTAACTTTTCCATACTCACTGTAATCATCATCAATATTTTCTCCATACTCTTCTTTAACAGCCTCTTCTTTCACTTCATCTTATTTCACTTCCTCTTCTTTCACTTCTCCATCATTACACTCATCCTCATCCTCATCGTTTTGTGGATTTTCATCTTTATCATTATTTTCATCCTCGTCTGAATTTGCATCTCCGTTGATGTCGGTTTCCGTCTCAAACCGAGTTGATACACAAAGACGTATCATACAGGTTCTACATAGCTCCATCAAACTATAGACTTGTCTATCGTTTGTGACATGCATCGGAGGTGTGTCATGAGGCATTTGTTCAACCATTGAACTAGGTCCTGAATAAGTGAGCTCCACAACCTCCATTTTTTGTAACTTATAATCTTCTCGAGCCATTTCAACAAGTTCCCTATGTGTAAAACCATCGCCCAAGATAAACATTCTCCCTCCTTTACGGGTATCCACCTCAAAATACCACGTACCATCTTTCATAATCCAATCTCCATAAACAACAGGTATTTGAACAACCATCTGTCAATAAAAAAGATACGAAGCTTAGTTAGCAACAATCAAAATTTTTGGATAGTAGACTTCCCGTGTAGACTTCCTATCTGTCGTTGGAAGTCTACGTTGAATGAGCTAACTTGTCACCAAATGAAAAAATTAGATTTACCCCATAAATATTAGTCTTAAACATGTCAAACTAACACAGATGATAGAGGCATAGGTACCACACATGTGAGAACAAAAAAACTAAGAAATCTCTTACTAGAATGACATATAATTAGGTTTTAAAAAAGACAGTGTATTGTAGACTTCCTCTGTACACTTCCATTTTTGGATAGTAGACTTCCCGTGTAGACTTCCGATCACTCGCTAGAAGTCTACGTTGAATGAGCTAACTAGTCACCAAATGAAAAAATTAGATTTACCCCATAAATATTAGTCTTAAACTTGCCAAACTAACACAGATGATAGAGACATAGGTACCACACATGTGAGAACAAAAAGACCATGAAATCTCTTAATAGAATGACATATAATTAGGTTTTAAAAAAGACTGTGTATTGTAGACTTCCTCTGTACACTTCCATTTTTGGATAGTAGACTTCCCGTGTAGACTTCCGATCACTCGCTGGAAGTCTACAGGGGGTACTTTTGCATTTTAGGCAGACGCTTTGCAGACTTCCAGGGAAGTCTTCACAACCGTAGACTTTCCTGGAAGTCTGCAAAGGGTAGTTTTGCATTTGACTAGAGGTTTGACTTTTTTGTGCAGACTTCCCTGGAAGTCTGCACAAAAAGAGGGGGTAGTTTTGCATTTGACCAAATTTTAACTTTCTTCATGGAAGTCTGCAAATAAAAGTAGACTTCCTAGGAAGCGTGCAAAGAAAAGTAGACTTCTTTGGAAGTATACAGCATTTGTAGACATCCGTACAGGGCAGTTTTGCAATTGCGAATTTTTTCCGGAAGTCCTAGGAAGTCTGCAAAAAAAAGAGGTAGTTTTGCATTTGACCAAATTCGTTGATTTCAGTAGTAGACTTCTAGGGAAGTCTACACTATTTATCTACACTTTCTGGAAGTCTGCAAATATTGGTCAACGTTTTATTTTTTGGTCAAATGCAAAACTGCCTCTTTTTGTCTGTGCACACTTCCCTGGAAGTCTGCACAAAAAAGTCAAACCTCTGGTCAAATTCAAAACTATCCCCGTCTACGTGGCACTGTTTTTTTGTTTCCAAAGGAATCATGCAGACTTCCTTGAAAGTCTACTTCGTATTTTTCACATAAATAGTCAAATGCAAATATACCCTCTTCGTTGACTTTTGGAAGTCTACACATAAAGTCTACGAATTTCAGATCTGAAATTTCTAAATGTTTTTGTTTTGATTACCTTTTCACACGTTGAGCTCGTATTTTGCTTCCTCCACCCCCGGAACTTAGAATTCTAACCGATTTTGGTGTCGTAAAGCAAGATTTGCGAGAAATCAACCCGCTTTTATAAATTATTTTCAAAACTAAACTTAGCAAGATTTATGGATGAAATTGTAGAGGAGAAGAAAGGAAAGATGTTATAAGGATTAAATCAGACCATTAAGTACTCGAAAATCAGTTGTTGAGTCATTAAGAGCTCGAAATTGGTTGTTCATGGTGGTTGGAAAATTGATGAAGATGGCATTTTGGTAAATAAGTTGATTTATGTGAGATTGTTCAGACTTTTCATCTTTGATTGGAAGTCTACGAAACACAAAAGGAAGTCTACGTAATGGCAGTTTTGTAATTAAATGGACAGTTTAGTGGCAAAGACTCAAAAAATAGAAGAGAGAGAAAGAGGGATGTAGTTTTGCATTTGACCAAGAAAAATGGTGTAATTCAGAAAATGACCCAAAAAGTAAAGAGTAAGCCGATTGGTTTTATTATTTCCAACCTAAAAAGCCGAAACTGAGTTTGAAAGCAAAGCGGTTTAGTGTAACGAAGATACATATATGTTGTGAAATTAAACTGTCAAAATTTTATTATTTATAATGAATCGATCCAAAAATCCACTTTAGAGAAAGTATGGAACATATAGTTTTTTCTAACTAATATGGAACCTAGTTGTTACGCGTTTTCTGCTTCATTAAAAAAATTAGAAGGAGATTACATGGTTACATTCATCATGTATATATGAACAAGGCCAGCTCGAAAATAGCAAAACTAAATTTCGGCCAATGTTCAATATCTGAAACATATATGGACTCTAATTAGATACGTAATAATTGTTTTTTTTAGAAACGTAAATATGCTAAATTTTATGTTTATCAAAGTTCATTTGCAAATACACTTCTATATTATGCCTAGATACGCATATAAATAATTACCTTCGGAGGAAACATAAAAGTTAGCTTATAGAAAGTGCATCCAAACAATCCGCTATATATTATTAGTGAGAATATTTTTATTATTTAAGTTATAATTTTTAATGTATAATAAACCATGATTCGGGTATAATAGATTTTGAAATCCCCTATATATTATTAGGGAGGTGATTTGTGAAAAAATTATGACATGGCTCATAAACAATTGTGACATGGCTCAAAAGAAATATGATACGGCAAAACATAATATAATTAAGTTATATTCTTCCATTAAAAAATTTTAGTCATTATTTTTATTATTTTAATTGTTCACTAATGAAATGTGTAAAAATTAATTTTGTCATAATAATTTTTTTTGAACAGTTATACAAATGTCTTATCTCTAAAATTTATAATTAAACTTACTAACATTTTTAAAGAGATACTATTAATTTTTGTGAAAAAATATCAAAAATATAACATTTTTTTTAAAAAGTCGATTTATACATGAAAATCTCTAAAACTTAATAAAATAATAATTATTTAAAAATACATATCAAGAGCAAACATTTTTCATTAGTCATTCATGCTCTATAATGAATGGTATTAAAAAACATCATTATTGCATAATATTTGGTTATGGAAAAATTCAAAACTTTTGGAGATGAACAATGATATATATATAGGGGCAATTGCAAATATGCTACTGTTCACAAAAATTTAATCAAATATGCCACTGTTCACAAAATAATTACGAGCGTGCCACTGTTCACTGATTAATTAAAAAAAACAGATCTCACTTTCTCTCTCATCTCTCTCACGCTCATCTCAATCCAAATTTTTTTCTCTCACAAAATTCACTTCTTTGAAATTGCAAACTGGATTTGGGTTATGGATCTAGAGTTTCGATTCTCTATGTGACTTCATTGGACGCAAACGCAAAGGATAGATCTAGGATTTTCGATTCTCTTTCATCCATGTAAATCTCTGTAAATTTCTTAAATCGATTTTGATTTCCTGAAGAAGAAGAAGAAGAAGAAGAAGAAGAAGAAGAAGAAGAAGAAGAAGAAGAAGAAGAAGAAGAAGAAGAAGAAGAAGAAGAAGAAGAAGAAGAAGAAGATGAAGAAGAAGAAGAAGAAGAAGATCCATGAATTTTGTTTTACGAATCTAAGCTTGGGTTACAAATTTGAGCTTTTGATTCGATTTTAGTTCAGATCTGGGTTTTGGTTAATTTTTGGTCAGATCTGGGTTTTGGTTGTTTTTCGGTCAAATCTGTGTTTTGGTTGTTTTTAGGGTTTTCTTGTTTTTATAAAGTTTTTAAACAGTTTTATAAGACTTTTTTACATGTCATTAAAAACTAAACAGTTAAATAATTTATAAGGTTTTTAAAATGTTTATAAGGTTTTGAAAAGGTTTATAAGATTTTTATAAGGTTTGTAAAGTTTTTTAAAGGTTTATAATATTGTTTAAAACCCTTATAAAACTTTACAAAAACTTTATAAAACTTTACAAAAACCTTATAAATAGTTTTACATGGTTTTTAAATAGTTTTGTAAGGTTTTTAAATAGTTTTACTAAACCTTTTAAAAACATTATAATTTTTTTTAACAGTTTTATAACGACCAAAACCACGACTCCGGCCTCCACGGCCACCAGCTCTGCCACCACGGCCACTTGGAACTCTAGCCATCACACACTGCACTTTACACAAGAACATTCTAAGAGACTAGAATTCACAAAAACAAATAAACACAACTTACCGCGGAATCTCTTTAAAGGCTTGAAGAGGATGATTTCTAAGACTACAATTGACTAAGCACACATAATCAATTTAAACACATAGTCTCAGTTCATCAAAATCACTACTAGCCCTAGAACCGTAAGGGCTCTGATACCAAAATGTAACACCCGCATTTTTTTTTTTAATAAACAATTAGTCAGGATTAAATGATCCCATAATCATCTAATCCTCAACGACTAATTCAGGGTGAAAGACACGCGGAAACATACTCAATATAAACCAATTAAAATACCAATAACACATTAAATTAATTATTCCAGAATTCCATACTAACAACCTAACAGCAGTTCCACTAAACCAAAACACAAAGATCACATCCTAATCATCCTCTTCCTCTGCCATGATTCCGCGATCTCACACTTTTCATTACCTGCAACTCAAAAAGAAAAAACAGAGTTGCGTGAGTATTATCATAAATACTCAGTGGAGCGGTCATCCCGTCTATTGGATACATAGTAAGAGAAAATAGACTATCAATTCTATGCGATCAATCAACAACCAACAATATTCCGATTACCAACATTTAAACAGGATTAACCAAATTCCAATTCACAATTAAACCCAGCAATAACCAATTCACCACAATAAATCATAGCCAACGATAATCCACGAGATTCCAATTAACACAGTTAACCAACATTAACCAATTCACCATTAAACATCGCAATAACCGATTCACAAGATAATCAACACACATTATCCATCACATACTCGTTCAATCACACATTGAACACACATAAAACAAACTGGCAACACGCTCCAGTAGTAACACGAGCACCACACATAACACAATCCAACAATTCACCACATATGGCCACACAGACCGTCTTGTCGAGCGAGATCACCCAGTCGTCGATCGACGTGACCAAAAGCTTGGTGTCGAGTGACACCACAAAGGTGTCGATCGTCACTCATCACTTACTCGCATCGAGCGACACCACACAGGTGTCGATCGACACTCAGCACATACTCGTGTCGAGCGACACCCTCCTGGTGTCGATCGACACGACCTCACTGTTCACCGAAAACGAGTTTCTCCTCTCTCAACCCGATTCCGATGAACACGAGTTGCAAACCTGCAAAACAAACGCGACAATACCACACAAGGAGAACACAGCAAACCACAGCATCTCAAATCACGATTCAAACAAAACCGATAACCTAATAATCTACTCCCATATCCACGATCACGCACTCACCTGATTCTGAAGAGGAAAGAACGAAGAACGCGAAGAACCCTAATTCTTCAACACTGATTTTCGCACCAAATCAGTCACCAAGCGTTCCCAAAACCTCTCCCACGAAACACACACTATAGGATTGAGAATCAAGGATAAATTCACAAGAATCTCCTTCAAACTTCTCAAATCCTCTCGAATCCTTTTCTCTCTCAAAACTCTCTCTATTTCCTCTGATTTTCGGCCAAGAATGAAGGAAAAACTCGTCTCCTCACCTTAAATACGGAACCCTAGGTTCCTACACCGTCCCATTAATCGAATCGAACCAAAATCAAAACCCATAAGTCTGATTTCGATGCGTGTCGATCGACAGACACACCTGTGTCGATCGACACGACCCTCTCTGCCCAAAACTTCGCGAGACAAAAACCCCGTGTCGATCGACACACGCTCCCTGTGTCGATCGACACCCATCCAAAAATCACAATTTTCGGATCACGGGCGTTACAACTCGTGGGGCAAATTCAGTTCCTACTTCAAGTTTCTAATTTATACCTATCTGATTACTCTTATCAACTCATTTTGTTTAGACAATAACAACATTTTATTGAAATCAATCATATCTGAGATGCTTCTATCAAAGAATTTGTGTAGGTGTAATTACATAATTGAGAAGACTCATTTACTTTGGTCTAATCAAAAGATTATGTGTTTTGTTTATTGAGTTAGTGGGTTAATCTCATTTAACCATTAACCCATTAATTTGAATGAGTTATTGGATAAACCCAACTCATTTGCTTATTGAGTTGGATTGATTCATTACCCATTTAGCATTTGAGTCATTTGGGTATGAGTTGGTTTGGTTTGGTTTACCCATTTTGACACCCCTAGGCAAAACCCTACCCCATCCCCCCATCCCCCCCCCCAAATCTATACCCTAAATGCATAATAGTTAACCCAAACTCGAAAATTTACAGTCGTTTGTGTTTGAATTTGCTTTGAGATCTATTCTTCTTCCTCTTCTTCCTAAATCTGCTCGATCTAATTTGAGATCCACGTTCTTCGTCAACAACAACACCTTCTCAAATCTTCTTAGTGGAAATTGCGACAGAGATCAGAGATAGTAAAATTAGAGATGACGAGAATCGAATTCAGTAATAGTAAAATCAGATTTCATGATGGCGATTTGGTAGAGAGAGAAAAAAACGAAATTTGGATGAGAGAAAAAATTTGGATCTGGGAGATGAGCGTGAGAGAGATGAGAGAGAAAGTGAGATTTTTTTTTTTCATTTAAGTGAACAGTGACACTCTGGTAATGATTTTAAAACGGTGGCATAATTGAAAAGTGGCATGCCAATAGTGGCATAACTCAAAATTTCTCACATATATATATATATATCTTTTTAATGTATAATAAATCAGTATTCGGGTATAATAGATTTTGAAAAAATAGTTAAATACGTAAGGTATTTAAGAAAAAATTCAATGAATATATTTTAAAAAGTAGATTTATAAATTTGGTTTCAAATTTTTTTATCTCCGCGTATAATGCGGGAAATCACCTAGTATACCAAATATATAGGGTGGTAGTGGCGATGAGAATATTTAATTTACGTCTCAAACGCAGTATTATTAACAGCGGAGCATAGACCAAAATCTCGAAACTTAGAGAATCACTCATATATAAAATAAAAAAATGGTAAACAAATCAAAACCAATTATCCAACTAGAGGATAGTAGTCCAATTGAAAACATAGATACGAATTAGGAGAATTGCTAATTTAGGACAAATTGATTTGTACAATGTACTAATGAGATTTATTGTGTTTAGAAATGTCTCATTAGGATTATGTAATTCTAAATCCCAATTATATCCTTAATTTTTTAATTTTTCAGGAATTAAAAAATCAGAAAAAACTCAACAAAATCAAATATCTAGAAAATCTAAATATAAAAAAATCAGTTTCGAAACAACAGAAAAAGAATTTCAACAATGTTACTGTTAAAAAAAAAATTCTTAACTTTGCCACTATGATAACCACTCTTACAAGAATCTCTCTCATATTCGGATCTAGATCTAGATCCAAATTTCATTATTTGTTTATAGATCTAGTTTGTGACTCTTTCTAATCCACTTGAGTTTTGATTCTATTTCTACCAAAAATCTCCATTTTTTATTCAATTTGGGTTATAAATCGTAGTTTTTGATTCAATTTAGGTTGCAAGAAAACAGCATATTTGTGACTCCCATTTGTGTCACAGATTCGTCACAAAATCATTTGTGACACATCTGTGACGAAAACAAAGCGTGACAATTTTTTCGTCGCAAATTTGAATGGTCACACATGCGTCACTGATTTGCTACGAATTAGTGACAAGAATCCATCGTTGCACATTTGTGACAGATATGAGACTGAAGGTATTCGTCACAAATTAGCGACAAATTAGCGACGGAGTAGAGTGTCGCACATTACCCACGGATTTGTTATACAATAGTTGTGGCTAATGTGTGACAGATTTATGATATTAGGTAGTGTCACAAATATGTGACTCGTACTAGAATTGGTAGTCACAAAATTGTAAACAATGTGTCACAAAATAGTGACAAGTTGGTTATGTTTTTGTGACAGACTCCGTATTCAAAACAGTATGTATTCCATATTCAATATAGTATAAATTTAGTATGTACTTATATTCAATATAGTATAAATTAGGTATTCTACTATTGTAGAGAGGAAATTAAAAGTACACACTATTAATTATACTATTTTGTGACCGTAGCCAAATACACGGAACCGTAACACAAGTTCAAAAGACTACATTAATGACTGCCTTCTGCGGAGACTGCTGCGGTGGGTGCTGCGGTGACTGGTGGTCCATCAGCTGTAGGAGAAGTGCGACTCGGGGACATGAGGTCCAACGTATCCAAGGCAGGCGGTTTAGATAGCTTCCCAAGTCCAAATGGGATCCCTTTGTGATCTGTCTTGCTACACGAACAAAGAAAACAAAGAAAACTTCATGCATCAGTTCATCAAATCCTGATCATTAGATGATGTTAATGATAATATCAGTTCATCAAATCCAAAACCAGATAGAATGATACAATCAGTTCATCAAATCCAAAACCAGATAGAATGATACAATCAGTTCATCAAATGCTAATGATAAGATCAGTTCATCAAATCCACTTCATCAAAACCAAAATCATAGAGAATCATACAATCAGTTAATCAAATCTACATCAAATCCAAAACCACAGAGAATGACACAATACTGTACAAGAAGTATGTATATCATAAAGAAAAAAAGAGAGGAAAATACCTTGAGAAACTTTATCTTGAATTTGCTTTCAAGCAAAGGAAATTGCTTTGAAAATGGTAATACAAGACTACAATGCAGATGCTTCGGACTCCCAAAAGAAGAAGCTCCTGAAAATTCAATGGGAACATAAAAATAAAAATCAAATGATTGTTGTTCCTGTAATCATCTTCTCACTAATTTACAAATCGAGTTTATGGTGAAAATCGCAATCATATAGCAGACTAAAACCAAACCTTCAAAGAAACCCTTGAAAACCCATTAACAAGAGACAACGTTTAGCTATTTTGAGTAAATAGCTCGAACAAGTAAATATATCTCCATTCAGCCGTTTGAAATCACAGGAAAATAAAATGAAATCACCTGCTATTTGATTAGATGTAGTCGAGCAGAAGAGATACGCTCCGGTATAATGGAGATATTCGATGGCGCTTGTCGAAATCTCTCGTTGTGGTCGTGTCTGCTCGTCGGAGAAGAAATCAGTGCCTGAAACGGTTAAATCCTTGATCGATTTTGTTTACAGGAAAAACAGATCTCAGGGACACTAAAAACAAAATAAACAGATTTCAGGAGATAAAAGAGAAGAGAAAGTCTAACCTGGAGATTGTGAAGCTTGGCATACTCCTACACTATTCCACTTTCGGATTCACCGGAGAAGCTATCGAGTGGCTGAGAAACACGAACAAGCATAATTAATAAGTATCCCTTTTCTTTCTTTACCACCTCCGGTGCCAATAGCCATAGTCGAAGAAACGGGGAGAAACGACGGAGGAATAGTCGATTGAATGGTGGAGAAATCACATAAAGAATAAGTAAGCCTAGATCTAAGAGGGAAATATGGCAGGGGAAGAAGAAGAAACCCTAGATCTAAAGTCAGTGGTAGTGAGAGAGAGAGATCGATACTTTGCCTTAGTTATTTTGGGCAAAACAATACTAAAGTTTGGGCCCAAATATTTTGAATTTGGCCAAATTCAACCGGAAAAAAAAGTTGCCACAAAATATTTGTTTTGACAAATGTGTAATTATTGCGACGATTTTCATTGGAACTATTTGTCACTAGTCTAAAAGTTGCTTTAACTTTCTTTTTTTCAGTTTTGACAAAATTGTTTTCCCACAATACTTGTGTGGCAAATTGTAATTTTCGTTACAGATTTCTCCAAAAGTGTTTGTAGCAATATTATCCACTATCATATTGTCACAATTTGAAATAAATTAGCTACAATATTAATTTTGTAGTAAATTTGTAACAAATAACCCACAAATAGTCACAAATTTGCTACATCTTACTTTTTTATTACTTTGCAAATTAGTAGCAAAATTGTATCAAATCGTACCAATTTTTTGCTACAAATTGTTATTGTAACAAAATTTGTGACTATGTTGACCCATTCTTGTAGTGTTAAAGATTAACCTTGAAGTAAGTGTGTTTTAACATAAGGCTTTGGGTGTTGGTTGGTTAATTTTTAAAAACTTGAAATTATTAATTGATATTTTTTATATGTAACATACAAAACAAAATCTAACAATCTAAATATACAAAACAAATCCTTTTTACCTATTCTTGCTTATAATCTTATGTTTAAACTCTTAAAATCATTCTGGGAGTTGCTAAAGTGTTGCAAATTAGTCAATGAATAGTGAAAGCGTCGCGAATTGGTCACAAATTTAGTGACAAATTTGTGACGCTTTTAATTAAAACCCCAAACCCTAAATATTTAGGTGAATTAATGAGGACAATTGGTGTTCCTATACTTGTACAAACACTTGTTGATGTTTGGGTTTGATTTGATAGTGTAATTTATATTAAAAAAAAACTAATGAAAAATCAATTATGTTTGCCAAGATTGTATATAAGATGTTAAGTGTTTTATGAGAAAAGTTTGATAGTTTGTTAGGATAATTTTTAAAACTTCATATTATAATTTTTTTGGATAAATTTACAAAACATAATTGAATCCTAGAATATTTGGATGGAAATCTAATCCTTTATTACTATGCTTGGTTAAAATCTTGTTTTTAAAGTCCCATATTCAAACATGAAGTTGCAAATATGTTGCAAGTTAGTCACAAAAAAGTCAAAGTGTGACAAACATGTAACGAAAGAGTGACAACTTTGTGACTCCTTTTTTCGTCACAAACGAACCCCTAAACCCTATATAGATATGGACAAAAGAGTGACACTTTGGAGACGAATTTGCAACGCTTATTAAAAATAAAAAAGATTTCCCTTCCAACGTGAATCGAACCCGAGATCCTTGTTGTTATTAACTCGGCCCAATCAATTCTGCTAAAGTGATTTTTCTATTATTTGTTACATGGGTTAATATATATAGTCTACAAAAATAAAAAATAAAAAAATATGGTTTCTACTTAATGAGAATCGAACATCCGACCCACAGACTTAGTATCACGTAGTTAAGACCATTTTGCTAGGATAATATCTCTATATTCTTATTGTTTTTTTTAATATATATAGTCCACAAAAATAAAATAAAAATAGAAAAAATGGTTGGGTCAATTTGTTAACTAGCCATAACAAAAATTATAATTCATACACTAGCAAATAAACTTAAATCTAAGGGTTGATATTTTGACACATAAGATCATTTTTGCTAGTTTTTAAATTATAATTTTTTTTATTGTTATTTGACCAATTATCCCAAAATGGTTTTTCCACTAACCGAGAATCGAACACCCAACCAATTGGCCATACCATTTTGATAGGATAATATTTCAGTATCCCACTCGTTGGATAATATATATAGTTAAGGGTTGGTCATTTTCATCCTATGTACAGTTACACTTACAAAAAAAAAAAAATTCACACAATTAAATCAATTTAAATTTCATACCATTAAATTCACACCATTAAGAAAATATATTACAAAATAACCAAATTCACGCTTAGAAAATATATTACAATACTTAATAACCACATTTTATTTAATTTAGATTTCATACAATTTAAACCTCTTCCTCATCTTCCTATGATGATGATAAATTAGACATAAATTCATCTTCGGGTTCATTGTCTTCAATTTCGAGAGATATTGGTTCTACTGGACGCATGACATCGACCAAAGTATCAACATCAATTTCACCAACTGTTTCTTCCACGTTATTATCCTATGTGACTCTTATCACAAAATTAGGTAAAATTCACATTCACCACGTTTTTTCTGTACCCACTTGTTGCCGACATAAATTAATTTTGTCACTTTGTGACCGACATCAGGTTTGTGACGCCAGTGCCACTCTTTTAAATGCATCGCAAATCCGTGACAGATTTTGTAGTATCTAATCTGTCACAAATGTGTAACGAATATAGAATGTCACTGAAGCGTCACAAAATTGTGACCAGTTTACGACGACAAGATATTAGTCACAAATCTGTCTCAAGTCAGTCACTTATATGTGACGCTTCGGTGACGATCTGTGGTTGTCACACATTTGTGACGAATTAGATACTCTAATACGTGTAGTCACAATTTTGTCACATAGTTTTCGCCAATCTGTCACAAAAATCTATGACGAAAAAATCAGTCACAAACTGGCGTCACGAATTAGATACTCTAATCGCGATTTCATCTAAAAATCTGGTTTTTGTTTCGTTTTGGTTGATTTTGTCCTTATGTTTGATATAAAAAAAATCTGGGTTGATTTTTAAAGCAAATTATGAGAGTTTTTAAAGCATATTATAAGGTTATAATCTCCTTTAAAAACTCTTATAATCTGTTTTAAAAATCTTATCAACTGTTTTAATAAAGTTTTCACGTCGTTATAATGTTTTCTAATCAGATTATAAGGTTTTAAAAAGTTTTTAGGGTTTTAAAAAATCTTATAATCTTCTTTAAAAACTCTTATAATCTGCTTTAAAACTCTTATAATCTACTTTAAAAATCTTATCATCTGTTTTAAAAAAGGTTTTCACGTTGTTATAATGTTTTTAAACAGATTATAAGACTTTTAATGGTTTGTAGGGTTTTAAAAATCTTTATAATATTATTTAAAAACCTTATAATCTGTTTTAAAAACTTTATAATGTGCTTGAAAAACCTCTAAACCCTTATAAAATAGTTAATCAAAACTCAAACCCTAAACCATATCCCCAAAAACTGTACCCTAAATGTAAGATACTTAACCCAAACCTAAAATTTTAGAAAACATTTGTGTGTTTGCTTGTTAGTTTACATTTTCTTTTCTTGACAACATTATTATTCTTCTTCTCTTCTTTTCAATCCATGAGATCCATTTTTTTGTTTTATAATTTTTTTCTTAAATTCTTGTATTTTAATCTGATTATGTGAAAGAGATGCGATTAAGTGCAAAGAGAAAAAGAAAGAGACGAGATCAAAGGAAGAAAAATTAAAATTTGTAAAAAAAGCATCTGAAAAAAAAATTGAAAAAGTTAAGTTAAAAAAAGATTTGGCATAGCTTGTAAATATTTTTAAAATGTGGCATTTGTGTAAAATGGCATGTCAAAAGTGACATTTCATAAAATTTCTGAAAACAAAATGAAAGTAAAAAAATTAATTAAATAATAGAAAACCATATAAAATAATTTCAAAAAATGTTAATAATGTAAACAATCTTTACATAATATTTACAAATATTTATTTTGCTACTTATTTTGGAATTTTTAGTTATTGAAATTTTAAAATGGCAAATTATTAGTAAAAAAATTATTTAGTAAATTAAAAACCATTTAATATTTTTTCAAAAAACATTAATAATGTAAAAAATCTTAACGTAATATTTACAAAATTTTATTATATTCATTTTACGTAATATTTTTAAAATTTAATTATATATTTACAAATATTTAATTTGCTACTTTTTTGGAATTTTTAGTTTTTGGAACTTTAAAATGAGAAGTTAATAGTAAAAAAACTTAATTAAATAAATAAAAATATAAAATATTTTCAAAAAACGTCTAAAATGTAAAAAAATGTGTACGAAATATTTACAAATATTTGTTTTAGGAAAGAAAATATTCACTCCTAAATTTACGAAAATTGTTATTAATTATGAAGAAACTACATTATATTATTCAATAGATGGTTTTATATTGGTAGAATTATAGGGCAGAGGGTACTATCTGCGCTTTGTAGAATGAGACTAATTAAGTGGTGGAAAAATGGCTCTTTGCGATTGTAGAATATTGAGGATAAGTAGTAACTTGTTTCTACGCTCGGTAGACTAATGTGACTTAGGCATAATCTAAATTCTACTGCAAAAATAAGAAGTATAATGGAAAACTAGAATCATTTTTAACACATGATTTCAACTTGAAAAATAAAAATTTTTATACAAATGTACTATTCATGGCATGCTTATAATTTTCAGATTTTTTTTCAGATTTAAAAACCTTATATTTCAATTATTTAAAGCTGATCGCTAATCGCTTGAAGGGGATACTGCCCAAGTTTATCGCGGCTAACCAATCGGCTTTTGTGCAAGATCGATTACTTATTGAAAACATGTTACTTGCTACAGAGCTGGTAAAGGACTATCACAAGGAATCAAACACAGTGAGATGTGCTATAAAAATTGATATTTCCAAAGCTTTTGACTCCGTCCAATGGCAGTTTATTCTAAACACGCTCTCGGCTATGAACTTTCCTCCAGGTTTCATCCATTGGATTTCTGTGTGTATAACATCTGCATCTTTTTCGGTGCAAGTAAATGGAGAACTAGCGGGGTATTTCCAGAGTGCAAGAGGGTTACGGCAGGGATGTTCTTCGTCTCCATATTTATTTGTCATAAGCATGGATGTATATCACTCGATTACATTCTTTGTCATACATTATAAGATAATGTTTCGCTTTTTAGTTTTGTTATTGTAAATCAATTTCTTTCATTTTTATATTTTGTATACATTTAATACGTAAAACCTATCACATATTAAGACACTCAAGATTCAAAAATCGATCGAATAATTTGTATAGTGGACGTAATTATTTATCTAATATTTTTTTGGTATGCATAATTTAAAACAATATATTTTTATTCTACGATAAACTAAAATTTATATTCTCACGCTTAGCGTGGATCAAAATCTAGTACAATACAAACACGAGCTACTACATCAGAAAACAAAAATCTCAACCGTATTCTAAGATTCTAAACGCAGAGCCAAAAAGAAGAGTTGTGACGGCTGCAACACCAGCTAAGATTGTACCGGATCCAGAAGTTGGACTAGGTGCCGGAAACTCCACGGACTGAGCAGAGGCGATGGAGACGGCGACAATGGAAATTATCACCACCATGAGATGAACAATGGAAGCTTTGGAAATCGCCATTGTTTATTTCATTTTGACTTAAGTGTTTTTTTTTCCCAACTACGAGGAGTTCGGGTCTAAGCTTTAATCTCTCCATGGTACCGAACCTTATAACATGGCGTAAAATATCATTTCTACCGAGATTTGAACTAGGAGCGCAACATAATTAACCACTACGAGAAAACAGGTCATTTGCGACTACCATAAGAGTCGCAAATTCGTCACAAATGAGCCATTTGCGACTACTTTGCGACGAAAACAAGGCGTCGCAAAAATTGCGTTGCTAATTTGCGACGCTGCAAATTCGTCGCTAATTAGCGACGGATTTATGACGGATGTAGGACTCCACAACTCAGTCACAAATTCGTCGGTAATTTGCGACGGATTTAGGACTCCATAATTTAGTCGCAAATAAGCGACACTTATGTGACTCAGACAGGTAGTCACTAATTAGGAACGGATTTAAGAATGTATTGTGCGTAGCAAATAAGCGACTAAATAGCGACTTTTGATTTTGCGACTGAGTTATGATTAACTATATACGTCACAAATTAACGACTAATTAGCTTCTAATTAGAGACTATATTGTTGTCGTCACATTTTGAGTTAGTCACATTTTGGTCACTAATTTGCCACTGATTTGTCACTTATATGCTACTAATTGTTTATTTGTTTTATTTTGAATTGTCCAAATCGAATGGATAACCAAAAAACTTGAAATTAAAAGCATACTACATATAATCAAACAAGAACAGTGTCAGTGTTTTCCAAATACAATTACATGAAAAGAAAGAGGAGAAATGGTGTTTTGAAAACTCACAAGTGGGATTAGCAAGCTTCAAAGACAACATGGATGAAGAGGATTCCACCATGGAGCCCTATCACTACATAGTCGGCTCTCAAGTTTAAACAAAAATTCCAGTAAGCTCATGTATGGAACAGAGACTTCTCAAAGACCCAGATGTCACGTACAAGCACCTGCAGAAGCAAAAACATATAATTTACCAGTAAAGAACACTTCTTTGATTTCCAATCGGTTCTTGTGCAACTTTCTATCAATAACTAGTAACTTGAATCTCTTGCATTTAAATTTCTGGATTTACAGTATTGCCGCTAAGTTGCGGTCTAGAAACAACAATAAATCCTCCTGATGCATATTACAAAATGAGATAAGAGAAGGAAATGGTTCAAGTTTACTTTACCTCTTTGTTCTTGTCACCAGCTACTACATTGCCTTTCAAATCGTATGCTTCAAATTTCTGAAGATATAAATGAACTCAAGAAACTCAGTTCAGATTTGAAGGAAAGAAATCTGAATAGTAAGGAGGGAGTAAATAAACAAACAATTAAGAACTCATACTTACCATAGAACTAGAAACTTATCCACAAACTTTGGGAAAGTTTTTTTAAAGAGTTTAGCATATATAAGACTTTTAATATCCTATGACTGAAAAGAATATATAAGCAAAGTGTCAGTGGGGCTGTATATATATCCAAAGATAAGAAGACACATCACGTTTTACTTTAGTCTACTGATACGTAGAAACATGATACCACGATCAGAAAAGATAAAACAAGAATATCTAGCTTAAAGAGGGAGATTAACTTACAACATAATCAGGAAGATCACAAATTTTTTCGCTCTGATGCATCATTTATAGAATAAGAGTTGAACCAATGGAGCATTATCTTCCTCCTTGTTTGGTTCCGTGGTTGTTGAATCCCTCGAATAAAATATCACTGAAACAACAATGTGAGAACATAAAAAGTCTAGTCCACATAGCTAATCAATGACTAACCCCTCTAGACAAGATCAATTATCACAAACACGTTAAAAATATGAGATAAGAATGAAATCTAGTGAGACGAAAACAATCTGATCAATTATCCCAAGATACATTACAAAATTTGTGAATTTTATAGAATCAAATTCAACATTCTGTTTACAGGATCCATTTATACATCACATCAATTCAAGTAACTCCATAGCCACCAAATTCGAATTTGGATTTAACTCAGCCTAACAAGCTCTAAACCTTTAGCACATCAGATCAAACAATTGCTCAGTAAACTCTAATCTATCTAGTATACAAAATATAGACATTACCTTGGTACCCTGGGATCTAGAACTAGTGTCTTCCCGATGTTGAATGAAACATGAGTATTTGAAATGGGAAGGCTGTTGAGAAGAGCATGGATGAAGAGGATTCCACCATGGAGCCCTATCACTACATAGTCTGATCCTGCATATCCGCCGCCGTTTTTACAGCCGGTTCAGAGAAGCACGATCACCTGAATCAACTGTGCTAGTAATCTAAAGGATTGAGCAAAACTAATAGAGGCAAGAATTACAACTTTACTAGTAAATCTCCCAAAAAAACAAAACACAATTCAATTTCCTTAACGCAGAACCAGAGACGACAAAATCAACTAAATGAAAGGAATTGAAGAGACCTGATAGTTACGATTGAAGCTGAGGATCAATCTCAAGGGAATCATCATCATCAACGACTGTGTGTTTCTTCGTCTGTGTGTTTCTTTACGTGTGGGATCTGGGAGAACCACACTCCAGATCCATAAGAACGGCGCAAAAGAACATATTTTCCTCAATTGTAATAGACATTGATTGAGAGACAGAGATAGACATTGATTACGAGGCAGAGAAATGAAGAGTCAAAGATTCATCTTACGATTGGGTTATGAAATGGAGAGAGAGAGTCTCCATGAGAAGCAGGAAGAGACCTAAATCTTAGACAGAGATGATGAGAAGCAGGAAGAGATGAAGCTTTCGATTCGGGTTTAGGAAAGAGAGAGAGAGAGATGAAAAGACCAAAATCGAGAAGGAAATTGGTCGACAACCATAGATAGATGAAGGAAAGGGAAGAGAAGAAGGACATCAGTGTATGGAGAGAGAAAGAACAAAAATTAGGGTATAAAATGAGTTTGGGATCTCATTTGGGGTACTAATTTTACGTTTGAGTCACCAAATTGTCGGCAAATTAGTCGTAAAACAATTTTAATTTTAATTTGATAGGCGCCTAGAAATCCAAATCTTGCTGCCCAAAAGCCCATATATTTTACCAACAAAACCCAGATATTTGTCACTAAAACGTCACAAAATAGTCTTTAATTTATGACTAATTTGTGACGCTTTAGAGAGTGTCACAAATGAAATCCTCAAACCCTAAACAATTAGATCTCAACATATAGTCTTCTTGCCATTCCCTATATCCTATACCCTAAATGTACCGATATATCCAAAAAAATAGTCATAACAAAGCTAATTTACTTACAACACCAAATTTACCAAGTATGAGAAGAAAGTTATATAAGTTTATAATCTTCTAGCACTTATAGTATATAGTGATAATTTGAAAATTCTCAAAAAAAATATATTTAACTACTAACACAGATTTATACTTTGTCTTTAAGTTTACTATCATCTAAATACAAATATGAATTATAGATACCAAAATTTTTGTTTTAAATGTCCAAAAATGTTATGTAGTGGCCAAATCGTCACAAATCGGTCACATATTTAGTTATGCGTCGCAAAATTGTGGCAAATGCGTCGTAAATTAGTGACTATGTTGTGACATTGCTTTGGTGTTTCGAATATCCAAACCCTAAACCCTATTTCGTCACAAATTAGAAAGAAAAAACATGTGGCCACTCTGATTCGAACTCGGGACTAATATTATCATACGTGTGAGTTTATAACCATTTTGCTATTGTAACTGATTTGTTAAACATAACAATCACATTTATTTATTATCAAGTGTTGGCAAACTCAGAAAAACAAAAAGTTGTTCTTCCCCGGGTTCGAACTCGAGTTGGGTGACTATCGTTTGCTTGTTGTAAACCATTGTGCCATTTTAACTAATCAGTATTGTGTTGTATTAAAATATATTTATATCCTTTGGATAAAATTATGTTTTAAAGATATTTACAATAGAACAAAATATTGTTTAATAAGTAAAATTAGCACAAATGCATCTACCAATAACAATAGATACTAACAGATTTATTAAATCACTAAAAACTAAACTAAATTAGATTTTTAATGGAATTTAAAACTCATCAAACAAATATCATTGGATACTAATAAGAATGTCATAATTCATAAATCTATCACACTACATTCTCAAAATTTTAAACTCTTTAAGGATCCATCACCTAATAACCTCCCCTAAATTTTAAAACTCTTACAAAATTTTGCCAACATAAATGTTATGACTTTTTTGTGACTTCATCTTGGTAGACACTAAATTGTGACTCCAAATATCGTTACAAAAGCGTCGCAAATGTGCCACGACCTATAACGTCACAAATCAGTCTTAAATTTGTGACTACTTTGCGACTACCTGGGAACCTTCAAATAAGAGTCGTAAATCAGTCGCTAATGTGTGACACCTTTGCGAGTAGGTTTATCTGTCACAAATTTACGACGGATTTGCAACTGATATTATCATAGTCGCAAATTCGTCACAAATCTGTCTTAAGTTAGTCGCAAATATTAGTGATTGATTTCGCAGTCACAAACAGTAGTCACTTCTGGACTGTTTTCTTGTAGTGAACTCATGCGCTAATTAGTTTTTTTAATTAAGATTCATGATCTTCTACTTTTGTGTACAAGAAGACTCATCATTGTAAAGAAGGATAACTTAGATTTAGTATTATTCATAGCTTTAAAGCTTCTTTTCTTTATCGATTAAACAACTTCATTCAATTGGAAGATTTGACAGTTTATGGTTCATCCAGGGCCGGGCAATAGGATATGTACTCTCTTTTTATATTACTTGTAACCGCTTTTAAAATTTGTATGACTATGAGTTTTATTGGTACACCCGCTATCACCCGTAAACGAAACGTTTATTTGGATTTCTAGTGAAAAATTTTAAATCTAGATTTTGAATCTATTTTTTATCCCCCTCTTTTTTTTTTTTTTTTTTTGCTAGAAGTGTTATTTGTTGGTTTGTATTGGTCGATGTAGCTCAAATCTCTTGATTTCGTTAGGTAGCTAATCTTGAGTTCCATCTTGCGTTTTCTTCATCGTGGCTGGTTCTGACGGTGGTGGTTTTTGGTGTTTGTGGTAGGCGTTGGCTCCGTTGAATCCCCCAAGTTGTGGGTTTTGGTTGCTGAGTTTGGTTTCGGCTCGGTTGATGGCTCAGATTTAGTTTGGAAAGTTGGGATTTGTGTCATTGGTAGCACGTGATCGAAAATCTTCGAGATTTGTTTTGTTGATGTGGCATAACTGCTCATGGTACGAGTTCACTTATCTTTCTTCAGCTGTAGTTTTGGATCTGCTCAATTTGCGTCGTTGTTGATTGGATTTGGTTTTCCTTCCTTTCGGTGGTCCTTTGGATTAGTTCAAGCTCGAAGCTTCCGATTACCTTCTCGGCTCTAACCTCCTCTGCTTTTGTCACCATCGGCTTGTCTTTATCCTCTTGATCTTATATGTGCTTTATCTAAATTAGAATCATATGTGTGATTTTATGGCGTTTGGCTAACGATGGTTCCTTTGTGATCCCAAACTCTGTTTTGTTTTGTTTTGATCTTTGAAGAGTTTGCTTTCGAGGCGATCTTCCTTCGCCTAGTCTATTGTGGGCTCTTTCTTGTGTCCCTTGCCTTGAGTCTGGTTTTGATGATCATGCTTTATTCCCAAACTTCTCTTACCTGTTAAACGGTAGACTGTCCTTCCGTCTCTTCAAAACATTAACTTAAGAAACGTTTAGATATTAAACTATTAAAATAATTATAAACCAATCAGATAATTACAAATGTCCATATCCATGTAAGAGACGTATCTTTAGTCTCCTACGGAAGCGACGCTTCTTTCTCTCTCTTTTGCACTTTTATTATTTTTTGTTTTTCTAATAGATTAGAGACGGGTTAACATACCCCTTTAATCATGGTCTAAAGACCCTAGGATTCCTCTGGATTATAGACTGTTGATTCCTTGGCTAGTGTGGTTCATTTGGAAAAACAGAAATGGATGGTTATTTGAAGGAATCATGTTCTTAGGGTCTGATATTGTTAAGAAAGCATCTGAAGATAGAGATCAGTGGTTAAGAGGCGGTAAGAGACCTAGACGTGGGTCGGGTGAAAAAATGGGAAGCACCACCAGAACAGTGGTTGAAGTGTAACATTGGTCTTTCTTGGGCAACAAGTAATAAGATGGTAGGGGCTGCCTGGGTTGTAAGAGATCATAGAGGCGTTGTCTTATTACATAGTAGAAGGTGTTTTGTTGATTCGCCATTCTTGGAGGAGGCAAAAATTCTGGTTCTTACATGGGCGATTGAATGCATGGAGTTTCATGGAATTGATAAAGTTATCTTTGCCTTTGAGTTTGGGGAAATTTATGGGGCAGTGACAAGACCCAAAGCATGGCCTGCCTTTGGTTATCATTCTGAAATTTTTGGTCAGTTAATGGCTAATTTCAATGAATGGAATTTCTTTTTGGAATCGAGAGAAACAAATAGAGGAGCATTTGTCATTGCGCAAAGTGTCTCAAAGGAGCATAGAATTCATTCGTATGTAGCGGTAAGCTCTCCGGTATGGCTTCATGGTGTTTTTGCAGATGAGAGTGCAGAGGTCCTCTGATTTTGTGTTCTCAATTTTTGATGTATATAAAGGTGTAGTTTTTTCTTTTGTTCCCTCGGTGGTGAAGTTCATCTCATTTTTGGGGTTTTGGTATAGAATTTTGGGTGCTTTATGGTTTCTCTTCCTTGAGCCTGTTGTAACTCAAACTCTGGCCTTGTGCCGTTCTATCTATTCAAAACCAGATGACAAAAAAAAAAAAAAATGGTCTTTAAGTATTAATTTTTTTTAAAAAAAAAAATTCAATGATTAACAAGTCAGAAACACGCGCTTCTTACGCGCGTCTTGAAAGTTGTCTACAGTCGAATATCTCTACCGGAAAAAAATATCTCACCGCTTCAGAGCAAAAAACAAAAAAAAAAGTCATGAGTTATACTCACCGAGTCGTCGTCTCTACCTCGACCTGGACCGATTTAACTCGCAACTCAGCCTTTTACTTGCTCTTCACGTTTGCCAGCATCAAAGTCTCACAATTTCTCTTCCGTTGCTTTCAATCCTCCGAAATGTCGTCGTTTTCCATGGAAACTCACCCCGAAGCTCTCCGGCGCGATCGAATCCTCTCCAGTAAACTCTACTTCGACGTCCCTCGTTCCAAGGTACAGACTTTTTTGTGTTTGTCTGCACGAGAATCCACGATTTGATTGGTCAATTTCTGTTTAATCCAACAGGTTTCGATTATCTATTCATCGGCGTACGACATTTCCTTCATGGGTATTGAGAAATTGTCAGTATTTCCCCCAATCTTGCGAATTCATTGAAGGATTCTAGCTTAAATTTGAGTTAAGAGTTTTGGAATTGTGAGCTTTACCTGTGGAATTATGATCTGATATGTGTAATTGTTGTGTAGGCACCCATTTGATTCTTCAAAGTGGGGTCGAGTTTGCAGATTCCTTATTTCTGATGGGTTTTTGGAGGAGAAATCAATCGTTGAGCCTTTAGAAGCTTCCAAGATTGATCTTTTAGTGGTAACTTGGGGGGTTTCTCTTAGATGTGTGCAAGTAGAAATGTGCAATCATTGGTGCCCATTACTTAATATGGTCTATTGGGATCTTGATGGTTCTATAACCTTTTGTTTTAGGTACATTCGGAGAACTACTTAAACAGCTTGAAAAACAGCGCCACTGTCGCTAGGATAACCGAGGTGATGTGATTTAACTAGCATGAGAAGGGAATATGAATAATCAATCTTATTTGATTCTTGCTGAGCTAAACTTTTCTTTCGATTTTGAGACGTTTGTTGTGTGTTACAATGTATAGGTTCCACCAGTTGCTTTTTTTCCAAACATTCTTGTGCAGCAGAAAGTTCTTTACCCGTTCCGAAAGCAGGTAGAAGAAACATTTGTTGTCTTTACCTCTTTCGATTGTTTCGGAGAACTTTACATTTCTCGAGTGGTTAAAAAAGTCGGTGTGTGACAGGTTGGTGGGACGATTCTGGCAGCTAAACTTGCAAAAGAACGTGGATGGGCAATAAACGTAGGAGGAGGTTTTCATCATTGTAATGCTGAAAGAGGAAGCGGATTTTGTGCTTACGCTGATATTTCTCTCTGTATTCACTTTGCATTTCTTCGTCTAAGGATATCAAGGTAGAATATTGTCTAACGGTTTCCATTTGCATCTACCGGGGACCTTTGATATGTAAATCATTTCCCAAAACCATGTTAAACCTTTAGTTCTTGACCTTGAACAGGGTTATGGTAATAGATCTTGATGCTCATCAAGGGAATGGCCACGAAACAGATCTCGGCGATGACAGTATGATAAACTTTTATCTCTTTTCTTTTCATGACACTTTGTCTTAATGCTGTCAATTGCATGATAACAGAATTTTGTCTGCAGGTCGCGTTTACATTCTTGATATGTACAATCCTGAGATATTCCCCTTCGTAAGCTTTCATCTTTGTTCTTTGGGACTCATTTTCGTCTATGATTTTGTGATTGTTGCATATTAGAGTTGGATTTATCTGCTCTGTTTTTCCTTTCTTACAGGACTATGGAGCTACGAGATTTATCGATCAGAAGGTGGAAGTGGTGGTAAGCCTATCCTCTTTCTCCTATCAACTGAAATTATTTTCATTGCTTTGTGTCACATTATGATTCTATACTTTTTGTTTATATTTACAGAGCGGGACCACTACTGATGAGTATTTGAGAAAACTAGACGAAGCCCTTGAGGTATGCATTTGATTTCGATCATTCCTTTAGTTTCTTGATTCTTGGCGGTTACGTATGTGTGAGAGTCTGAAGCACGACTATAGATTAGTAGAAAGCTAGAAACTTGGTTCCCCGATATGATGGTGCTATAACTCTCAGGTTGCCTCGCGAAGTTTCCAACCAGAGTTGGTAGTTTACAATGCTGGGACCGATATCTTAAACGGAGATCCTCTGGGGCAACTAAAGGTTAGTTGTACACCCCGGATATCGTCTTTCTTTTTGAGCAAAGCATAATTTCTTCCTTCGTTACTAACGTGTTGACTCTGTTGGCAGATAAGCCCTGATGGTATAACGAGTAGAGACGAGAAAGTGTTCAGATTTGCAAGGGAGAGAGAGATTCCTCTTGTGATGCTGACTTCAGGTCCGAGATTGGATATAACACAACCAAAGATGTATTGCCTACTCTAAGTAATAATGGTTATAAAAAGACTAATGTGATACTTTTGTGCAGGAGGGTACATGAAGTCAAGCGCCAGAGTTATTGCGGATTCCATTGAGAATCTCTCACGTAAAGGCTTAATCCAGACACGACCAAATTCCGTGTCCACGTAAACTGTCCCTAGAGCCAAAACAGAGCTTTTCTATGCGTCGCGTGTATTCATATGAATAGTGAAAAATAGACTCCTCTTGTGTGTGAATAAACTGTGTAATGTGATCTTTTTCGTTTCCATTTGATAGTGTTTCAACTGTAGAAACAAAAAAAAAACAATAAATTGCTTTTGACAATTGTGTTTGGATAAACAAAACAATACTTAGATTATATTCCCGTCCTCATCTCTAAAACAAAACGCAGCACTATGATCATACCTAAAGGCATCTACTATTTCTCTTCCTCAAGAACTTGTAGTCTTTTCATCTTTATTCCTTACCTAAGTTTACTTCTCAGTCAAATGTAATATAGATAGTCCAATATATTGAACTACTCACCTACATCAGCTCTAAATGAGCTGGTGTACTAGTACTTCAATAGATTGGACTATATATATTAAACTTGACCAAGACATTAAACAAAACCAACTTTTTCATTGGAGAATTCAATCGGTTTTTTATTCTTAGATAAGATGGTTCCGGAAAGCAGAGATCATCTTTGGCGAGAAAAGCAGTACGAAGGCCAGAATCGAACCAAAGAACATCTTCACAATGTAACTGAAAGCGTCCGAGGAGTCACTATCTTCTGAGATCGCCACATTTGGGTTCCAGATTGCTTTCGCTGAAGGAAGCGATTCTATCACTGCATCAGCCAAGTCGGTGATGAAAGACTCGGTGAGACCTAGCGCAGGAACCCGTCCCCAATTCTCTATCCCTGACTCTAGAGCTAATTCCCTATACTCCATGTCTATCTCTTCAAGAGTCTCAATGTGCTCACTCACAAAACTGGAAATCCAAAATAAGAACGAAAACTTCAGAATCAAAAGACATTCATGAGGCAGCTGTTTTATGGCAACCTAAGAAGTTTTTTTAGATACGGTGATTATTATATGTTTGCTAACCTGACTGGAACGGCTAGTAGACTCTTAACACCTTTCTTACCAAGGTCGACCAGTACCTCGTCGGTGTAAGGCTTAAGCCATTGAACAGGCCCAACACGACTCTGGAAAAGAAACGGATTATTGCAAGAATCAGTAAGAAGGCCTGACGTAAAGAGGTAATGCCACACAATTTTTTTATCACAATGAGATGACCAAACCTGGTATGCCAATATATGATCGTTAGGAACCCCTCGGGCTTTTAGCTCTTCCATTATCAGGTCAATACACTCTTCCATCTGTTTCTGGTATGGATCTCCGGAATTCTCTACATAGCTGACCGGAACACCATGGGCACTGAAGAATATCATGACCTAAAACATACGAACAAGGAACCACTTTAACCAGTGTTTGGCCTAGAAATCTATAGTGCAGGAGAAAAACCAGAGGGAAGAAATAAGTGTACCTCCTTAGGATCAGAGAAAATTTGAAGCTCCTTCTCTATGAGGTCAGCCATAGAAGTGACATAGCCTCGCCTTTGGTACCAAGACTGTATTATAGCAACTGGCACTCCTGCTAGGTATGGATCTTTCCTGAATGATAGATAATTCATGTTTCAGAGCTGCTTGGCAACAAAGATATATTTCGAAAACAACAAAACCTACACAAACCTGAATAAGTCTTGGAGCACGCGGATGCTTGACCCTGTCGTGGAGATCGAATACTGAGGGTACAATGGTAGTACAACAAGTCTTGTAATCTTGTCCTTCTTTATCTGTTTAATGTAATAAACTTGTTAAGATCAACATGACTAGGACACTGATACACGCAGCTCCATTACAACCAAGAAGGAGCCTCTAATTACAATTAAGCTGAGAGCAAAAGACCGTAAAATTGTAAAATTACCTGCTGGACAGCTTCCTCAGTGAACGGATACCAATACCGCATTCCGACGTAAACATTAGCAGCAATGTTCTTTGCTTGCAAGGCCATCTGAATAGCATCCGCTTGCTCATCGGTTATTTTACGCAAAGGAGAGCCACCACCAATCGCAGCATACCCTTCTTTCGATTTCGGTGCCCGAACTACAGATATAAATTTTGCTATAGTCCCTTGAAGAAACTGAAATGGCCTAGGAAGCCTTATAATATCCTGCACCACAAAACATCAAAGATTAACCAATCAGTAGTATTCCAAATTACTTTACAACTCAAAGACACAATAGTAGAGATGCTCACCGGATCTGCAAAGAGATTATACAAGAAAGGTTGCACATCATTAAGAGTTTCTGGACCACCTAAATTCAAAAGCAAGACACCAATTTTATCTTCTGCTACATGAGAACGTGTTTTAGCTGTAGTTTCATCATAAGAAGAGTCTCCAGATACAGAACGGGCTTGCTCGAACACATTCGTCTTGAAAGAACGGTGCGTGATCGCAATAGACCCTTCAGGTTTCGGTTTATTGAGTCCGCAAGATATCTCTTTTGCTCGGCATCGAACCAAAGACAAGGAATTTCTCGTAGAACTAGACCTATACAAACACAAACCAATCGATTCACTATCCAAAATTCAACAGTTCGAGATCGTAAATCACTAAAGCAACGAAAAAAGGAGATTAAATCGATGGAGAAATACTACAAACCTGGGAAATTTGTAACCTTTAGGATTCAGAACAGGACGAAATTCAGATGATAAAGCGGTCGCTTCCATAGCTAAAAAATTTCTAAATCGATCGAGCGAGAGAGGAAACGAGAGGTAAAGATCGAAACTTTCGAGGGAGAATTGGATTTTGGGATTAGGGTTTTGCTTATAGACGTTTAAAGCGAAGGAATTTGAGATCCCCAAGTTTGGCGAAAATGCGAAGAAGGTAGGTAAATGCTGAAAATCACGACTTTTCCATTGGAGCAGTCGCAGATATAATAACAAGCGTGTTTTTAAAGTCAAAGTTTATACGTTCCTTAAAGGGCTGAAACGGCTGCGTTTTGGTAACAAAGTACCGAACCGGTATTCTAACCTAGGGCTGGGCAAAAAATCCGTTAAATCCGATTCGATCCGTGATTCGTTTCGATCCGAACCGAAAAAATCAAATATCCGTAAAGTTTCGAAGCAAAACAAATATTAAATTGGGCGATCCGTAAAAAACAAAGCAAATCGCAAATATCATTTTAGAAAAACCGAATATCCGATCCGATCCGTTAAATATATTATAAAATAAAATATATATCTAATGTATATAATTAGTTATTATTATTTTTGTTATTATAGATGTACAAGCGTGAAAAATTATACTCAACTCATTCATTTTTGTTAAATATTTGATTTTTATTATGAATAAATAATAAAATAAATAAATCATAATTAAAATTTTCACGGATCGGATCGGATAGTTACGGATATTTTAAAAAAGTTTGGATATTTGATTTTTCACGGATCGAATCAGATATCCGCGGATATCTAAAAAAAATTCGGATATCCGAATTTTCGGATACTCGAAAATTCACGGATCGGATAGGATCGGAAAATAAAATATCCGTTTAAAACGGATCGGATCACGGATACCTGCATTTTCCCTATTATTTGCTTCGTGCCCAGGGCTATTCTAACCGACATGGATTTGATATTTGCATTTACCTACTTTGTTTGATCACCACTAGACGACGTATTAGTTTTCTGTTTGTGGGGATTTGGGCTACGTGGCTGAACAATGGCCACTTGACTAGTCAAAAAGAATTTGGTGACCACCCCTCAACGAGTTTAACCAAAAGTTAAACCACCCCTCAACGAGTTTGACTTGGGATAATTTCTCTTAAATTGAAGAAATCTATAGCTACAAGTTCTCATTCGAATGATATTTTTTCTCTTTGTTGTGGATGTAGAATTTTTTAGTTTCTTACTTCTGAATTCATTTGAATAAGGAAGAGGCAATGGGAAAGAAACCTAGAATCATAAGTTGGACTAAATGTTGTAAACCCTAGGACTAGGAGAGCCTTGAGCTAGTTGAGTGGCAACTGAGAATTAGGACGATTTGGTTAAATGGGCCGAAGGGAGGCAGGTGAGTAAATTAACATAGTTAGTGCAGGTGTATGCGTAGAACGGTTTAGAATAGATATCGCCAATTTATCCGAATTTTTTCGGATGGAAATGGATTATAAAATCAAAGATCCGGTTTGGACAGAGCGATTTACTGATACACGATTTTTTTCAAAGAATCTGCTCCACGTCTAAGCCTAGTAGAACTTGTAGGAACCGCGAAACCTGAATTGAAAAAACCGAAAGAAATGAGAATCCGATTAAGAAGAAAAAGGAATTCTCGATGATAAAATGAACACGGAGTCGAGATTGCTCTCTTTCCTTAATTCGAAAAATCGTCCGTAGTGAGACGGTTTGATACGATTACGAATCCCAAGATAAAACCGTGAGGAAGAACGATTTCGCCACACTCAAAATCGTAATTTGACGAACAAAATTCTATGTATACTCTCGAGACTTACTTTGGTGGAGGATCGAAGTTTTTCCTGAAGAAGGTTCGGTCATCATGAACCAAATGGGTGCAATTTCGAATCGCGACTGTTCGGTTATCAGGAACCGAAAGGTGCGATTGACTGGTAATATTTTAATAAAAATTTCCCCCAAAAAGAATAGTCTTTAATGGACCTACGGTCCAAACCCAAATCCAAACCCGAGCCCGGCTCGGCTCGGCTCGGTTCGGTGGTGGTGGTGGTGCGCTCGTTGGGACTCCCTAGGTTCCTTCATGGTGCATATGTGTTCTTGACTTGTTTGAACACTTACACATGCTTAGCCTTATTTATACAACACCAAAATGTTTCCAACTTTGGATGTGGGGCAAAATTAAGTGTGCATTCATTAAACCAACACAAGAGGCTTTACCTCTTAGCCCAATAGCTTTATCTCATTTCACCTTCACATTTTAGAACCCAATTTTCCATACCCAATGATATATTAGTATTTTGGTCTCTTTTAGTTATCATTTCTTTAGTCTTTTTGGTTCTTTCTAGTTTATTTTGTGTCTTTGAAGGTTCTAGGAGGCTCTCATGCATGGATTAGAGTCTGTGGAGGTTATTGGAGCAAAAAAGACGAATCTGGAGAAAAGATGGCACTTTTCATAAACCGAGCACCTGCTCGGTTTGGAGCGAGCACCTGCTCGCCCGAAGACTCGAAGAAGCCAAACTCTCTGGATTCGAGACCGGCCGGTCTGGCCAGTGGACCGACCGGTCCCGTGTGAAGACCCAAGACCCAAGCGAAAGCAAGACCGATCGATCCTACCACTGGACCGACCGGTCCACACCCGAGTCCCGAAGCCAAAACTCTCTGGAATCCGGACCGACCGGTCCGGATGAGAAGACCGACCGGTCCACGACGTGAAGACTTGCCGATTCTGGATACGGACCGACCGGTCCGGAACCAGACCGACCGGTCGGGCATCCAGAACCAAGTTGCCCTAATTTTCCCTATAAATAAGTTTCAGCCACTTTCCTAAACCTGAGTTCTATTTTTTTTCTCTGAGATTTTTCATTGTACGTTCCTGAGACAAGAGACTTGGAAAAATCACGAAAACACTGTTCATCAAAACACTGTTCATCGAAACACTGTTCACGATTACTGTTCACGGTACTGTTCACAGTTACTGTTCACGATTTTGGGATTTTTCCGATTTGTTGCTTCTCCTTGCTGGATCATTCCACGACATCGTTCTGAGAAGAATTCTAAACCTTATTCTCTTTAATTTGATTATGAATTCTCCTTTTGTCTTTGTTGTGATTGATTCCATTATGCTTGAGTAGTCTCATAGCTAGATTAGGGAATTTCAATGGTGGATTAGGATGATAGTGACTGAGCCAAATAGGAAATGTTATCATTTGTCTTCATCAATCGGGATTCATACTGCTTAGGCTAATTTGATCACCTAGTCTATGATTTTAGGATTAACTTATTCACGAAAGTGCTCTAGGTTGCTAGATAAACCATTGATGAGCAATCGGTGTGTAATCAACGACAGTTGATTGTTACCATCGATTGTGAACAAATCGAACCAAATTGTTAATGCTTATCTTCATTTCTGAATTCGAACGACAGTTTATGCATTTAGGATGCTAGATAAAGTTATTGATGCATCACGACAGTGAGGCAATATTACATTCATGTTCGAGTTCTAGATTGCGCTAAATTGAATCCTGAATAGATTGTTCAGTCCATAATCCGAAACCACCGGCGAATGACTCTAATCTAGTGCCTTTATCTTATTGAATTTACATCATTTTTAGTTGCTATTTCGTTCATTAATTCGTCACAAACAAATTCCCATTTTATCTTAGCTTTAAACGATAATCCATATTTTCATAGTGTGACCGTGGTCCCTGAGGATTCGATACCTAAAATACTACTGCTTTTGTTTGTGCACTTGCGGATGCTATTTAGGTTTAAAACTTCACGTATCAAGTTTTTGGCGCCGTTGCCGGGGACCAATTGCGTTGCCTTTGAATTTCGATTTAGTTTATAGTCTAAGAATTTATTTTTGCTAATTTTGTTTACTTTTATTTGTTTTTGTTATGTCTCAGGAAGCGATGAATACTCAGTTGCAGTTGTTGAGGGATCAGATTGCTCAGTTGCAAAGGAATCAACCACAAGCTCCACTAGTACAGCCGGGTATAGGGGATATGGATAATCCCTATGTTTTCTATCAGAACCGTTCAGCCATTGTGATCCCAACTATTCAGAGGCAGGATTATGAGATCAAGCCTCAGATGATCTCATTGGTGAAACATCATCTATTCCACGGATTACCAGCTGAAATATCAATGGATCACATTGAGAATTTCGAGGAAATCTGCACTACTACGGGGTCTAATGGAGTGCCGAGTGAATTTATGAAGTGCAAGCTGTTTCCATTCTCACTCTCGGATAAGGCTTCTAGATGGTTGAAGTCTTTACCGGCTGGTTCTTTAAAGACTTGGGACGAAGTTAGAGCTGCGTTTTTGGACCACTTCTACACCAAGTCCAAAACTGCGTCTTTGAGGAATAAGATCTCTTCGTTTCAACAACATTCCAGCGAAACTTTCTGTGAAGCTTGGGAGAGACTCAAGGAATACTGTAGGGAATGTCCTCATCACGGCTTCAAAGATGAGCAGATTCTTGGAATTTTCTACGATGGAGTTGAGTGGGACTATAGGAATGCTCTTAACGCTGCAAGTAACGGAGACTTCATGACCAAGACAAGGGATGGAGCCTTTGAGCTGATTGAGAACCTCGCTGCGAGCTCTAGCAACAAGGCTCCTGAGTATGATAGGTCCAGGAAAGTCTATAATATGGACACTCAGAAGATTGATGAGCTGACAGCAAAGGTGAATCTACTTTTACGCGAGAACCAGAGACCGGTAAAATCTGTGGAAGAGAATGGGGCTGCTCCTATTTCTCAAGAGTTTGAAGGTTATGAGGTCGCCGCATTACAAGAGGTCAACTTTGTGAACGGTCAAGGATTTCAGAGATTCTACTCCAACAACGCTCAAGGGAATCAGTTCATCCCTAACCAGAATCAGAGTCGTTTCCAAGGAGGGAACCAACAACAATTCGCTGCGCCACAACAAGCTACTTCCGCGCCTACATCTCTGGATGAGTTGAAGAGTCTTATGCAGCAACTGATGGTTAACAGCCAAAAGGCGTCCACTGAGATTAATGGCAAGGTAGATCTCATGTACGATGATTTGAATGCAAAGTACGAGGCTGTTACCGCGCATGTGAAGAAATTGGATACACAAGTTGCTCAAACTGCTGAGACGATTAAGAGACCGGCTGGAATTCTTCCAGGGAAAGGGGAGATGAATCCTAAGAATGGGTATGCCAATGCTGTAGAAATCACGAGCGGAATCTCTAGCACCCACATAAAAGGTAAGGAGCACGTAACCGAGCACCTGCTCGGTTTGGAGCGAGCACCTGCTCGCCAGGATGCTCCTACCGAATCTTCAGAAATTCCCCCAGAGAGAGTTTACGCACCCAGGGTTCCTTACCCACGTGCCTATGTCAACTTTATCGAGGACCAAGGACCCAATCAGAGTAGAGAACATCAAGCACCGCACCTCCAAGAGAATAGACTTGAGCTAATGATGCAACAGATTCTAGATGGGCAAGACAGGAGTGCACGGGAAGTGAATGAGAAAATAACCTCTCTTGACGACAAGATAAACATCATGAACAACGAACTCAGCTATAAACTAGAGAGTTTAACTTGTCAGGTTGACTTTCTTGATTCACAAGTTGCTTCTATGTCCCAGAGTAAAGCGTCAGGTTCTGCGGAAAAGGTTGCATTGATTCCTGCGGACGAGCCAGATCGATCGATCCCACTTGAACCAACTACGGATCCTCAGAGTCAAAGCATAGATGTCACTCCAGGTAACACTCAAAAACCTTTATTAAGGCAACTGCATAAGCTAGAGGATCCAGGTAAGTTTGTTGTTCCATGTCTTATCTTTGGAATTGATTTTGAGGATTCTTTATGCGATTCTGGATCTAGTGTTAACCTCATGTCAAGGGATATTGCAGAATCTTTAGGTATTGTTGATATCCAGACTTCTAAGATGTCTATTAGATTTGTGGATGCCTCGGTAACAACTTCGCAAGGATTCATTGGGAATTTAAATGTCAGGATTGGGGATTGTTTGATTCCAACTGATTTCCAAGTTGTGGAGATGAGCAATGGTTCATACATGCCTTTGATTTTGGGAAGACCTTTCCTTGCAACAGCAGGTGCAGTTGTTGACTTACCAAACAAACAGATTATTTTCTCTAACATCGACAAGCGGATCTCTTACAACGCTATTTCGGATGGCGACAAGTATGGCTCTTGTGTTGCCATAGACGATGTAACGGGAAGGGTAAGTGTCCTACCAGCTGCAACACTCTGTAATAAGAATGAGGTTAATGAAGTCCTGGATGGAGACACTCGTTCTTATGAAAGGAAACCCAAGGAAGTCAACAAGCGGGACAAACCAAAGCGCGAGAAGAATGCTACAAGTTTGCACATAACCTTGACACCGCAGAGATGTGTTGGAGACACAATTGAGTACAAGCTAAAGAGTAAAGGCATGTCTAGGCCTTTCTCTAAGGTCAAAGCTATTGTTACTCCGGAATTTAAGGAAAAGGGTCAAGCGGCTATGGCTAGTATGCTGAGCAAGGTTCTGCAACTGAATATAAGTAATCAAAGAGCAAATCGACCACGCCTCAACCCACCTCCACCGAGCCCTGATCCGGACAAGAAAGCCTCTAATCCTTGAGCCTAGATGGCCAACAAAGTCGAGCTAACGACTTAAAACAAGCGCTTGGTGGGAGGCAACCCACCGGTACGTTTTCTAACTTTTTCAATTTGATTTCTTTTTCTACTAACTTTGGTTTAAAATTTTGAGTTTTCAGATTTCCTAAAAAAAAAAAAAAAAAAAACGCTAGAAGCCCAGACCAGAAGGAGTCTCTGGAAATGGGACCGGTTGGTCCAGTTGTTGGGACCGGTCGATCCCCAGCCTAGTCCCAAGTCGAGCACCTGCTCGCATGGCATCGAGCACCTGCTCAACGACGACGCGGAGGCTTCTACGCGGTGATATCTCTTTCACCCTCTACCATCATTGTTTTATCCATCTTTGTTTTCCGTTTTTATTATTTTCTTGTGTCACCAATCTCTTGAACTTTTTTACACCGGAGACGGTGTGATTTAAGTCCGGGGGAGCGGTTTGTTATCGGTTTTATTTTGATTTTTATTGAGTCTGTTTTTTAATTTTATCGAGTGTTGGGAATTAGGATCTTGATCTATTGGAATTATGTTTGGATTAGGGATTACTTGCATGATTTGTTTGGCTAAAGCTCTGTATCAGAAAGGTTATGGGTGGATAAATTTTCCCCAAAGCCCATATTCATCGGGAATTAGGTGGATCCAATATCGTCTCAAGTCATTATTTGGTTAATCTTGACTTTTAATTTCTTTTTCAAGGGTTTGACGTTCATTGGGCAAGACTTTTTCGAACCTTGCAAGACACTGCAACTCTACACCACGTAAGTTCTTTATTCTCTAACTCTCCTCTCTTTTATCAAAGCAACATGTCCAGGTGGCCCAAGGGACTACGCGAATAAGCCCGTGTATCTTTTGGGACTCGCGGAAGGCATGTTGTAAGGGAAACTAGAAGATTCGAAGTGAACCAGGGGATGATGCGTAAACCCGTATCTCCTTTGTGACCTCATGAGAATCGTCCCATAAAAAATATATAAATAAAAAAAAAGAAAAAAAAAAATCTAGAGGGAAACTTCAAGTTTCTGGGTGAGCCAGGGGACGATGCGTAAACCCGTATGTCTTCGCGGTCTCATTCCGATCTGTTCCAAAAAAAAAAAAAAAAAAAAAAAAAAAAATCTATCAAACGTTTAACCATTTTTAAAGAGAGGATTTGAGTTGAGAAAAAGAGTATGCAGGAGAGGGTCTTGGTTCGGAAAAGTCAGCACCCCTTGAAACGATCCCCCTTGGGTAAGATCACTGTACTTCATTTTCATTAATCCTATTTAAGAGATGATATTGTGGATACCGACGTTTTGATGGGTTGTGGGTGATTAAGTTAGGTTATGAGCCCCATGGTTGACTATGATACATGTTCTAAGGCCTAATGACGAAAGTATGAAATCTGAAATCTTTCCAACAAGCGAGTGAATTCCATCCGCGTTTTCAAACCTTTCTCCTTTACTTGTTTCTAAGTTTTTTTGAGGACAAACAAAGATCTAAGTCCGGAGGAATTGATATATTAGTATTTTGGTCTCTTTTAGTTATCATTTTTTTAGTCTTTTTGGTTCTTTCTAGTTTATTTTGTGTCTTTGGAGGTTCTAGGAGGCTCTCATGCATGGATTAGAGTCTGTGGAGGTTATTGGAGCAAAAAGGACGAATCTGGAGAAAAGATGGCACTTTTCATAAACCGAGCACCTGCTCGCCCGAAGACTCGAAGAAGCCAAACTCTCTGGATTCGAGACCGGCCGGTCTGGCCAGTGGACCGACCGGTCCCGTGTGAAGACCCAAGACCCAAGCGAAAGCAAGACCGATCGATCCTACCACTGGACCGACCGGTCCACACCCGAGTCCCGAAGCCAAAACTCTCTGGAATCCGGACCGACCGGTCCGGATGAGAAGACCGACCGGTCCACGACGTGAAGACTTGCCGATTCTGGATACGGACCGACCGGTCCGGAACCAGACCGACCGGTCGGGCACCCAGAGCCAAGTTGCCCTAATTTTCCCTATAAATAAGTTTCAGCCACTTTCCTAAACTTGAGTTCTATTTTTTTTCTCTGAGATTTTTCATTGTACGTTCCTGAGACAAGAGACTTGGAAAAATCACGAAAACACTGTTCATCAAAACACTGTTCATCGAAACACTGTTCACGATTACTGTTCACGGTACTGTTCACAGTTACTGTTCACGATTTTGGGATTTTTCCGATTTGTTGCTTCTCCTTGCTGGATCATTCCACGACATCGTTCTGAGAAGAATTCTAAACCTTATTCTCTTTAATTTGATTATGAATTCTCCTTTTGTCTTTGTTGTGATTGATTCCATTATGCTTGAGTAGTCTCATAGCTAGATTAGGGAATTTCAATGGTGGATTAGGATGATAGTGACTGAGCCAAATAGGAAATGTTATCATTTGTCTTCATCAATCGGGATTCATACTGCTTAGGCTAATTTGATCACCTAGTCTATGATTTTAGGATTAACTTATTCACGAAAGTGCTCTAGGTTGCTAGATAAACCATTGATGAGCAATCGGTGTGTAACCAACGAAAGTTGATTGTTACCATCGATTGTGAACAAATCGAACCAAATTGTTAATGTTTATCTTCATTTCTGAATTCGAACGACAGTTTATGCATTTAGGATGCTAGATAAAGTTATTGATGCATCACGACAGTGAGGCAATATTACATTCATGTTCGAGTTCTAGATTACGCTAAATTGAATCCTGAATAGATTGCTCAGTCCATAATCCGAAACCACCGGCGAATGACTCTAATCTAGTGCCTTTATCTTATTGAATTTACATCATTTTTAGTTGCTATTTCGTTCATTAATTCGTCACAAACAAATTCCCATTTTATCTTAGCTTTAAACGATAATCCATATTTTCATAGTGTGACCGTGGTCCCTGAGGATTCGATACCTAAAATACTACTGCTTTTGTCTGTGCACTTGCGGATGCTATTTAGGTTTAAAACTTCACGTATCACCCAAATGTCTATACCAAGCCCATTTGATTATAGATAAAATTTGTTCCAACAATCCCCACATGAATAGAAATGACCTCTAAACATATGACGACTCGATAAACTCTAAGACTCTACTAATTAGACTAACTTATATGACTAGACAGACAGACGGACTTTCGAGAGTATAACAAAAAATTATTGTATCTGAGTTGGTAGCAAATTTTCAGCTTTGAACCACTCGTAGTTAGTAGCTACCAGATTTACTTGGCCAGGAGGTGAACATGATGTCTTGAACCACCCGGATTTCGATGTAAACCTAGACAACAACTATAACACATCTCATTTTCTCATAGAACCTTAACTTGCCTGGTTTTCATGAGTGAACTTGGAGAATATAGTCTTTCCTTCATTCTCCTAGAAACGGCCCCATTTCACACTCACTAGGTGATCTTCATTAGTTTAGCGTTAGAAGTATTCTGTAATACTATCTATTATAAGACTAAAGAATCACTAAAAGCCAAAAACTTATCCTTATTCCATACCGATATAACACTGCATGTCATCCTAGGAACTGGGTAGAGATATTAATCTCACAGTGTTCTTTCAGTTTACGTTTGAATATGTTGTCCCTTTGAACCTATTTCTTGGGATCTCCAGTTATGTAGGTGGGATTTCCATCAAACTTCAACTTTATTCATAGGCTTGTAAACCCATTCCTCTTGATGATTTAACTACTTGATCTCTTGCCAAACCTTTAGTGAACGGATCAGCTAGGTTATCGGCAGATTTGATATAATCTATCGTGAGTACTCCGGTGGAGATCAAGTTTCTAATGGTTTTATGTTGTCGTCGTATGTGACGAGACTTGCCATTATAATGATTATTCAGTGCCCGAGAGATAGCCGATTGGCTATCACAGTGTACATGTAAAGCTGACACTGGTTTCTCCCACATAGGGATATCTTCCAAAAAATTCTGAAGCCACTCTGCTTCTTGAGCAGTTTTGTCTAAAGCGACAAACTCAGATTCCATGGTCGATGTGGCTATCACGATTTGTTTGGAAGACTTCCAGGACACTAAAATTATATATGTAATAGTTTTATCGAATATAATTAGTGTTAAATATTAGGATACTTTGAAACATTACTTATATGTAGATAATATATTCACATTAGCTTTTAATAATATTATGCAGTTTTATTTTGAACTTTTGTTACATCAATAATTACGATAGTGTTATTAGTTTAAATATTATATTTGATTATCCAAATCCATTTTTTGATATTAAGTGGGTACATATAATTGTTTTACATTCCAGATTACTTGAAAACACTATAATATGTACTTTTAATTTTAATAGATCAATAGAAAAAGATGTGTTGGTTTACTACTTTAGATGCACTATAAACTAAAAAGAAGTGAAGAAAGAGAGAGAAAGAGTGCTTGCATGGATAATTCGCCCTAGAGAGAAGCTCCCAGGCATGTCAACCGAAGCAACTGCCACCGACAACATTTCTCACCAGATCGGAGCTCTCCTCCGATGTTTCTCTCGTTGTACGTCTTCTCGTCTCTCATGGCATCTCCATCTATCAATCCTCCTCCATCACCAGAGTCTCCATACCAAGGTCTCGACGCAGCTCCGCCGCCGGTCATGCTCACCTCCCGCTGCTACATCAGTCTGAGCCAAGCGACTCGTTTCCCCGTCTCCGGGGAAAGCGAATCTCATCACGAGGAACTCAAGCGAATCGAATCCCGACTCATCCTCGATCTTCTTGTGTGTCATGAGGATCCTAGGTCTACCACCGGAGCTATCAGATCCGGCTTCACTTCTTGCTTCCACAAACCGCAAATCTCGCCTCAATGTTGAAAGCTAGTGGTGGCTTTCTTGTTTCCACCATCACCTCCACCTCTAGCAGCGAGTGTTACTCCGCCACATCGAACCCTTTCCACCGCCACCATCAAATCTCTAAAGTGATTCCGAACTTAAATCCGACATGGTGGTGGTCTGGAAATCTGACGGCTAAATCGACGGCCACATCGGAGATTCTCCTCTGACCACTCGTAAGCTCATGTGCCTTTAGTTGGTTATTGGGCCGAGTTGTGAGTTTTTCAGAGGGCTTAACCCATTATGTTTCTTGTTCTTTTCTGAATTTGGTATTCATAGATAGCTCAAAGAATTTAAGGGCTTTAGATAGTCTCGTTTCTTGGATAGTTTTAGTTACATTAAGCATGTTTAGTACCGGATCATGGCATCTAAGGATTGAGTGTAAATCTGAAACTTTTGTTTACTCGGTGACTCGACCCAAAGTCCGAGTGGCTTTGTCACGTCGTCTAGAAGAAGATATAAGGACAATCTCGGTAAAATCTGAATCCTTAAAATTGGCTCGAGCTTTAACTTTAAGTTTGAAGGTTTCCAAACTACATGGTTCAACCCATGACAACTCTCTTCTTGTCAAAAGAAGTGAATCTATCTGTTTTAGTCTCATTTTCATAACTCTTGCCTTTGTAACCGATTTCAATTTTTAAGATTGATGAAATACTTTGTTTTCCAAAAAAAAAAAAGATGCACTATAAACTATTTATGTCATATACCTTTGATTTTACGAAGAGCATCCAAAACCTAACAGTCCCTATATTACTCATGTATTATGTTTTTTTTTTTTTATTGTTAAAAAGTTTTAGCTAACACTTTTATTTTGTTTGTATTTATTATGGAATTTTTTAAATGTTAGCTTTGTGAATATATGTTTTCTACGGTTTAACCAAATTCTCTTGTACACTTTTTCACTAATATTGCTTTCATCATGTTTCAACCTATATTCGTTTTTAGCACATCTACTTTTGTTTTGTCTTCTTATAAAATTTCATATTTTTGTATATATTGTTTTGTTTTTGTTTTAATCTCTGTTAATTATAAGTAGCACTAAATATAAATAAAGATGAATTCATGAATTTTTACTATAAATTTTATTGTAGCAATTTTTGTTTTGATGATGAGGATACTTTATATAGAGTGAGAAGGTATATATGGAGTGAGAAGGATACTTTTTTCATTTTCATATAAATTTATCACATTTTATTAATCTTCTATCTATTGGCCATTTGAGGTTTTTTCGAATAATTAAAAATTCACTTTTTATCTAATTTATTCATTAAAAAGCATTCTATTTTAGAAATTATTTTATTGTTTTTTCAGTAAATATGTATATATTATCTTTTAAATCTACTATATATTCGTTCATCATAGAAAATACTTAAGATTTTAGAATATTATTTTGTAAACGTTGTTCTTCGTAATAGGGTTATAAATCAAGGAGTTAAGTTAATTTGTAAGTATAATGTGTGGTTGAAAAAAATGGAAGTTGGATTTAATTTGAGACTTTGTAAATAGACTTTTCATATTTTATAGAATTTATAAATATTAAATCAATTTTTTTAAAAATATTTCCTTTTAACTTCTTAGAAATATGGTTATCTCATTTTATTTTTTAGTGGTTCAATTAATTCATAAGTATATGATGTTTTGTTATAATATGTGTAATATATTTTTTTCGTAAGAAATAAATTCATACTATTATTACTCATAAAATATGGAATGTTCTTATATAAATAAATTTTCATTTTCATTTTCATTCATTTTACATAATTATTCACGTTTTAAATTTGATTTAATTATTTCTTAGTTATTAAAATAAATAATATGGTGTAGCATTTATTTAATGAACATAATATAAAAATTAAATATCTTAAATAGTAGTTTTGGCTATGTGGACACTCTAGATGAAGAGAGAACTCTTTAATTATTTAATAGATTCAGAGATCTTGGATAAGAACTTAAGTAATTATTCAGAGATCTTGGATAAGAACTTAAGTAATCGTCTGGAATTATTATATAGAGGTTACAATCATCATTAGACTAATTTGATCAATTTGACCTAATCCTATTTTGATGATACTCCACTACATGTTGTCTTTGCAATTAGGGTGAACTGCTTCTACATAGGCCTCCAGGATGTGCATCAACTCTCCATGTACAACATCTCTCATGATGGACAAGCTCTCCCCGACGGACGGCTCTGCATATACGACATCTTCCATAATGGATAGACTCTCCCCGACCAACGGCTCTGCATGTACGACATCCCCGACGATGGACATGATCTTCCTGGACGACTCTGAAGCTTCTGAAAAAGTGTCCTCCATTTATCTGCAAAAATTTGTTTTATCAGGGAATCGAACCCCATACCTGGTGTAGAAGCCTTTAAACCCTTGACTATTGGGCCAAATAGCTTCCACACCCACACCCAAACATACCAAATAGGGACTCTTTGCATCTATAATGACATTGTAAGAAAAAATCATGTTAAACGAAATTCATAATGTTAGAATGGAATTTTGCCTTTTTACTCTTTGTTACTACCATTACACTACTAGAAAACAGCCGCAAATCCGACGGAATTTCCGACGGATGTAATTCCGTTGGAAATTTTCCGACAATAATCCGACCGATTTCCGACGGAACTGAAATTTTTCAATTCCGTCGGAAATCTGTCGGAATTATTTCCGACGGACAAGAAGACCGTCGGAAATCGGTCGGATTATTGGACCGTGTAACTAGCCGGTGCCGACGCCGGAGACGATTCCGGTAGGCTATCGGAAATCCGTCGGAAAAAATGAACCGTTAATATTTTCCGACAGATTTCCGACAGATACCCAGACTAGCTGTCGGAAATCTGTCGGAAAAATAGCCGTTATATAGCCGTTATTATATCCGTTGGCTTTCCGACGCTTTTCCGACAGATTTCCGACGGTCAGCGTATTTATATATATGATTTCACACAACTTCATTCACTCACAACAACAACAACTTCCAACCAAACATTTGTTAGAAAAAATCGTTAAGAGAGTGAGATGTCATCTTCTAGATATTATAGATCGTGGATGGATGAAGAGATGTATGATCCGGAGTTGAAGACATTAAATGAAAGTTATGCACGAGGTATATGCGATTTCATGGCGGTTGTCAGGAATCGAAAGGTGATAAAATGTCCATGTTTAAATTGTTGCAATTCGCGTAATGTTAAGGTAGAACAAGTTTGGCATCACTTGTATACCAATGGTTTTATGCCGGGATACAAAATTTGGTTTTTTCATGGAGAAACTAATAATGATGGTGCTAGTAGTAGCAGTGCACCATATGTTGCGGATAGCTTAGCCGAACATAGAACGGATAACTTAGGTGAACATAGAACGGATAGCTTAGGCGAACATAGAATGGAAGTAGATTTTGGTGTAGGTACCGCTGAGATGGTTCATGATGCATTTAGAGAGAATTTGCCATCGATCGTAATAGGGGAGGATAGAGTAGAAGAACCAAATGAAGAATGTAGAAGATTTTATGATATGTTAGACGCATGGAAGCAACCCTTATATCATGGGTGTCGAGACGAACATTCACCTTTATCAACTGCTAGTAGACTGATGACCATTAAGACAGACTTCAATTTGGCGGAAGACTGTGTTGATGCGATAGCAGATTTTGTGAAAGATATTTTGCCTGAAGATAATCAGGCACCTGCATCATACTACGAGATACAGAAACTTGTAGCTGGTCTTGGTATGCCGTATCAGGTGATAGATGTATGCATCAACAACTGTATGTTATATTGGAGAGAAGACGAAGACCGGAGAAGATGTAAATTTTGTCGTAAACCACGGTATCAGGAAACTGGTGGGAGAGTTCCAATTCCATATAAACGTATGTGGTACTTACCATTGACAGCGAGGTTAAAGAGGTTATATCAATCTGCGCGAACGGCAGAACAAATGAGATGGCATGCAGAGCATCGTCAAGATGGAGAGATTACACATCTTTCAGATGCAAAAGCGTGGAAACATTTTCAAATGTTGTATCCGGATTTTGCATACGAGTCAAGAAATGTGTACCTCGGGTTAAGTACGGATGGTTTCAACCCATTTGGGAAGCATGGAAGGCAGTATTCTTTGTGGCCCGTAATCGTAACACCGTATAATTTGCCCCCTGGTATGTGCATGCGTCGAGAGTTTTTATTCCTCTCCGTTCTTATTCCCGGCCCTGAGCATCCGAAGCGATCACTTGATGTATTCCTCCAGCCATTGATTTATGAGTTACAAATGCTATGGAGTCACGGTGTCGAAGCGTTTGATGTTTCACGAAAGGAGAATTTTCTGATGCGTGCGGTCTTTATGTGGACTATTAGCGATTTCCCAGCATACGGTATGCTATCTGGATGGACTACTCATGGAAGATTATCGTGCCCGATTTGCCAAGACAACACTGACGCTTTCCAATTGAGGAATGGAAGAAAGCCATGTTGGTTTGATTGCCATAGAAGGTTTCTACCGTACGGCCATCCCTATCGTCGGTCTAAAAGATTATTTAAGAAAAATACACAAGTGGTTGATGGTCCAATTGATGAGATAGACGGTCGTACTATATTGGAGCTGTTGAGAGATTTTGGTGCTGAGAGGACTCCTGATTGTGGGGGTAATGGGCATGAACCGCTTTGTGGTGTAGGGGAAGCTCACAACTGGTACAAGAAGAGTATATTTTGGGATTTGCCGTATTGGAAGGATCATTTATTAAGGCACAACCTCGATGTGATGCATATTGAAAAGAACTTCTTTGACAACATCATGAATACGGTGTTAAACATCCCGGGAAAGACAAAAGACAATGTGAAGTCTAGGATGGATGTTTCAAAGATTTGCTACCGTGATTATCTTGATCGTCTTCCCGATGGTACATATCCTTTTCCTCCGTACCGATTGCAAATACAAAAGATAAGAGAATTTTTCCGGTGGATTAAAGACGAAGTTAAATTCACTGATGGATATGCAGCTAATCTGGGTAACTGCGTAGACTCGCGATACCTAAAGTTTATGGGACTGAAGAGTCATGATTGTCATGTACTGATGCAGAGGCTTCTTCCATTTTCTTTTACCCATCTCCTTCCTCAAACTGTCCACGAAGCTATTGCAGCAGTTGGTGCTTTCTTTAGGGATTTATGTACGAGGACACTTACAGTTGAGGGGATCCGCAATTTAGATGCCAATATACCAGTGATCTTTTGCAATCTTGAGAAGATCTTTCCGCCGTCTTTTTTTGATGTTATGGAACATCTTCCCCTACACCTCCCCCGCGAAGCCGAACTAGGTGGTCCCGTTCAATTTCGTTGGATGTATCCTTTCGAGCGGTACATGTTCCATCTAAAGAAGAAGGTCAAAAATTTGGCTCGAGTTGAAGGTTCTATTGTCGCACAGAGTATCAATGAAGAATCATCACAGTTTGCGGAATATTACTTTCCGCGGGGATTTCGTACGAAGATTAGACGTCCTGCTCGTCATGATGATAGAGGTGAGAGAGTCACGTATGCCGCGCTGGTCCCTGAGTTGTTTTCGCAAGTTCGCCGAGTGATTGGGAGAGGGAAGAGACGCTACCTATCACAAGATAAGTGGAGTCACTTACATATGTATATCCTCACGAATTGTGAGGAGATGGCGGACTACGAAAGGTAAAAACAGAACTTATTTAAATACTTATTTTTTTTTTATACCTAAGTAATATATAGGTTTCATATGTCATATATTGTTGTTTGCTTTCAGGATTTACATTGCATCAATACATCGCTATTATCCGGATATGACAGAAGACGAACTTGGAGAATCTAAGGAAACCGAGTTTCCAAATTGGCTGCAATATTACGTAAGTTTTTAAAAAATGCTTATATATCTTAAAATTAGTGAATTAATTATGGGACTGAATAAAATGTTTGTTTATTAATTTGTCTAAATTATTATCTCAGGTTTCTGAAGGAATGAAGAATGGAGAAAGGTTTCCGACATGGTTACAAGAGATAGTTTCTGGCCCAAGCTTCGAAGCAACTTCATACGTTCAGTATTGCACTAGGGGATTTGCATTTAGGATTCATGAAGAAAGGTCGAGGCCAACTGAAGATTACGGTATTTCAGCTACAAGTGGTGATGTAGTCTACTACGGGATTCTCAAAGAAATATTGAAAGTGAGCTATCCAGGAATGTTGGGCATGAGGTGCATTGTTTTCTTGTGTGAGTGGTATGATCCGTCATATCCAGAAGGTGTTCAGGTGAGCCAATTTGGCGTCACTTCAGTAAATTCTTCTAAGAGACTGCAAACCATGACATACCAGGATTAGCCATGTCAAGGGCTTTTGGAGATTTCTGGCTCAAAGACCACGGGGTTATTGCGGTTCCTGAGGTCTTTCACCACCGAATAACTCCTGAAGACCAATTCATTGTACTCGCTACGGATGGGGTAAAAGCACATATGATTCTTATCAAAACAGTAACTAGAAAAACCAAACCCAAAAAAGTAAAGAGTAAGCCGATTTGGTTTTATTATTTCGAACCTAAAAGGCCGAAACTGAGTTTGAAAGCAAAAGCGGTTTAGTGTAACGAAGAAACATACGGTATGTTTTGAAATGAAACTGTCAAAATTTTATTATTTATAATGAATCGATCCAAAAATCCACTTTAGAGAAGAAAGTATGGAACATATAATTTTTTCTAACTAATATGGGATCGAAGTATATGGTTCAAACACTCAACTCCTAAGTATTCTTTTTTCCCTTGGCTTGCCGTTCAGAACCGTCTATCCACGGGAGACCGAATGAATACTTGAAATTCTGGACAACATGTAGATTGTGTTTTTTGCAACAGTACAAATGAGACAAGAAACCACTTGTTCTTCACATGTAGTTTCTCCTCAGAGATTTGGTGTCATCTCACTACCTGGTTGTTAGGCGACAACTAAACCACAAATTGGGATTAACTAATCCAACTCACGGCTCAAGACTTGTTATTTGACACTACCTTCTTGGTCCGATATGTATTTCAAACTACCATATACCATGTTTGGAGAGAGAGGAATAATCGCCGCCTCGGAGGAGATCCTCGACCCGCAACTCATATCATCAAACTAGTCGACAAAACTGTGCAAAATCGAATCAGCTCTATCTGATTGCTAGGAGACAAAAGATACGAGGACGGTCTAAGTCGATGGTTTGCAACCCAAATACCATACCCACGGCAACCTAGTTGAAAACTCAAGCTCTATTCAAAAAATTATGCTTCCAAACTTTTAAAACTTGTTTTATTATCTTCAGTTTGATTGTAACAGATTTTGTAAAAATGTTTTTTTTGGTTGAATAAATTTAACATTCATTTCAAAAAAAAAAAAAAAAATATGGAACCTAATTTTTTTCAGAAAAAAAAAATTTATGGAACCTAATTGTTACGCGTTTTCTGCTTCTTTTAAAAAACCAGGAGATTACATGGTTACATTCATCATGTATATATGAACAAGGCCAGCTCGAAGATAGCAAAACTAAATTTTCGGCCAATGTTCAATATTTGAAACATATATAGACTCTAATTAGATACGTAATAATATATTTTTTTAGAAACGTAAATATACTAAATTTTATGTTAGTTTATCAAAGTTCATTTGCAAATACACTTCTATATTATGCGTAGATACGCATATAAATAAGAGCAAGTTACTCAAACAACCTTGGAAAGTTGGTTTTGAACTAAAACAACTTTCTACTTAGAAAGTTGTATTTTCGAGAATTTTTACCCGTTTTACCCTTATTTGCTTTGATAACAAAAAACGTATTTACGAAACTGCCATTAATGAATCAGCGGGAAAAGTTCCCGCCAAAGAAAATAAATCTACCATTATGTGATGGTAGATTTATTTGATGTCTGTAGACTTATTTTTTTAGCAGTAGATTTATATACGAACGGTAGACTTATTGTGTCCCCTTGGTGGTAGAGATGTTTCCGAATGGTAGACTTATTAGAGTGATTGGTAGAGTTATTATTTTCAACGGTAGATTTATTTTGGAGCAGTAGACTTATTTGTTGATTGATAGATTTATTTCCGAAGATTGGTAGATTTGTTTTCTTTAATGGTAGAGTTAAATTGGCGTGGTAGATTTATTTTTGTGATTGGTAGATTATAGTGGTGGTAGATTTATAATAGTGGAATATAGTGGTAGACTTATTATAGTGGTGGTAGATTTATAATTAGTGGTAGATTTAATACTTTTGACGGTAGATTTATTCAATCTTTTTCTCGTTTACTAGAACAACTTCCCGAAAAACATCGGTAGAATTGTTTTTTCAGTTTACCTTATGGTAGATATGTTTTTTGGATGATAGACTTGTTATCCGAAGGAGCTTGTTCTATTGTTATGGTAGACTTATTATCCGAAGGAGCTTGTTCTATTGTTATGGTAGACTTATTATCCGAAGATGGTTGTCATAGAGTTGTGGTAGACTTATTATCCAACGATAGTTTTTCATATAATTGTGGTAGACTTGTTATCTGACATAGGTTCATATAGTTCTAGTAGACTTGTTATCTGAGATAGGTTCATATAGTTGTGGTAGATTTATTATCCTACGATGGTTGTTCATATAGTTGTGGTAAACTTGTTATCTGACATAGGTTATTCAAACAACGATGTTGTGGTAGACTTGTTATGTGAATTAGGTTCTTCAAACAACAATGTTGTGGTAGACTTGTTATGTGACTTAGGTTTTTCAAACAACAATGTTGTGGTAGACTTGTTATCTGATTTAGGTTCTTTAAACAATAATGCGGTGGTACACTTGTTATTTGACTTTGACTCTTTAAACAATGTGGTGGTAGATTTGTTATCTGACTTAGCTTCTTTAAACACTGTTGTGGTAGACTTGTTATCTGACTTAGGTTATTTAAACAATGTGGCAGTAGACTTATTATTTAACTTAAGTTCTTTGAATAATATTGTGGTAGACTAATTATCTGACTTAGGTTCTTTAAATAATGTTGTGGTAGACTTATTATCTAACTTAGATTCTTTAAATAATGTTGTGGTAGACTTATTATCTGACTCATGGATAAAAGGTGCATTGGAGACAGAGTATAGCGAGCAAATTTCTAGAGTACATAAATTTTGCCAATTCATTGCACTGAACAGAGAATAAATCTACTATCAAAGAAAAACAAATTTACCATCAAAGAAAAACAAATCTACCATACCATTGAACACTAAATAAATCTACAATCAAACATAAATTTGTAAGTTATCCACGACCTCTGCCTTTTCCGCCACCACCTCTGAAGCCTCTATGTCCACCAAATAAACCATCATCAGCGGCGGTTCGTTGAATCGGAGTACCGTCTGATCTAGTGTGGTCCGCCTCGACATCGTAAAATGTCAAAATAAATCTACCATGGAACATAAATAACTCTACCATGAGACACAAATAAATCTACCATTACAGAACAATAAATCTACCATGACAGAACAAACTTTCTACCAAATTAAACTACCACCACCATCTCTAAATCCAACAAATCCACGATCTCCACCTCTTCCGCCACAACCTCCGAAGCCTCCACGTCCACCTGATGAACCAGCATCAGCGGCGGTTCCTTGAACCACAGTATCGTATGGTTCATTGTGGTCCGTCTCGACATCATGAATTGTTAAAAGAAATCTACCATGGAATATAAATAACTCTACCATGACACACAAATAAATCTACCATTACAGAACAATAAATATACCATGAGAGAACAAACTTCCCACCAATTTTAACTACAATTACCAACGCCGAATCCAACAGATCCACGACCTCCGCCTCTTCCGCCACCACCTCAAAAGTTTCCACGTCTACCAGAAAAAATCTACCAACAAAGAAAAACAAATCGACCATCAAACTAGAATAAATCTACCATCAAAGAAAAACTATCATACCATTGAACATAGAATAAATCTACCATGACAGAACAAACTTCCTACCAAATTAAACTACCATTACCACCGCCAAATCCAATAGATCCACGGCTTATGCTTCTTTTGCCACCACCTCCGAAGCCTCCACGTCCATCAGAATAAATCTGCCATCAAAGAAAGGAAAATCTACCATCAACCTAGAATAAATCTACCATCAAAGAAAAACTACCATACCATTGAACATAAAATAAATCTACCATGACAGAACAAAATTCCTACCAAATTAAACTACCATTACCATCGCCGAATCCAATAGATTCACGACTTCCGCTTCTTTTGCCACCACCTCCGAAGCCTCCACGCCCATCAGAATAAATCTACCATCAAATAAAAATAAATCTACCATCAAGAACAAGAACCTATAAATTGAATCGGAACAAAACCACCGAAACGAAGCTAGAATTGTAATTACATGTTGTTGAATACACCAGAACTTTCGAAAAGTGCACAAGAACAAGAACAAACCCAGAAATCAAACACGAACAAACCCGAAAATTGAACAAGAACAAATTACAAAATCGATTTGTATCCATATTATGAAAGGAAGAAAAGAGAAATGAAGAGAAGAGAAGTTAAGAGAAACTCAAAACTTACCTTGGAGTCGTCGGAGAAGACGAGGAGTCGCGGTTGTGTCGTCGGAGTCGCGGTCGCGATTCCTCGTTTTTATCGTTGAAAATAAAAAAAACGTGAAAGAAGAGAAACTAAGAGGAAAGAAGTTGAGAGAAGTTCATGTTTACGTTTGGAGTCGCCGGCGACGACGAATATGGCCGGAGAAGACGAAGAGAAATGGTTGTTTTCGAGTCTCCAACAGTTTTTTTTCCGTCTCGCCGAAGTTATGCAAAAAAAGGAAGAGAAAGTGTTTAATTGGTTTTTGTGAACAGTAAAAAAAACCTATTTTTTCGGTGGCAATCTTGTAATTAAAAGGATAGCACAAGGTTTATAAGACTTTTCATTTGTTCACATCTCTACAAGATTGTTTGAGTTATTTTCTCTATAAATAATTACCTTCAGTGGAAAGATAAAAGTTAGCTTATAGAAAGCGCATTCAAACAGTATACCAAATAAATATATATATGGTGGTAGTGGCTAGGGTTGGGATTTCGGATAACCATTCAGTTATCGGTTCGGTTATTTCGGTTATCGGTTTACTGGTTCTATGAATAAAATATCCATTGGGTTATTTAAATATTTCGGTTCGGTTTGGCTATCCGGTTTTCGGATATAACCTTAACCTAACCGAAATTCATGGACTCTCAATATATTATCCATTGGGTATTTTAGGAGGAACCGAAATCTAACCAAACCGGTATTTCGGTTTGGTCTCGGTTCGGTTATTCGGTTACAATTTTTTTATCCTAGGGCCTAGTAGTGGCGATGAGAATATTTAATTTACGTCTCAAACGCAGTATTATCAACTGCGGCGCTTTGAACAAAATCTTGAAACCTAGAGAATAACTCATACATAAATAAAAAAAATGGAAAACAAATCAAAACCAGTTATCCAACTAGAGGATAGTAGTCCAATTGAAAACATAGATAAGAATTAAATAGATAAACAAATCGAACAAAAAATAGAATTCCATATGTGCTTAATACAATACAAACACGAGCTACTATATCAGAAAACAAAAATCTCAACCGTATTCTTAGATGCTAAACATAGAGCCGAAAAGAAGAGCGGTGATGCAGTACAAGAAAACAAATCATTTGCGACTACCAAAAGAGTCGCAAATTTGTCACAAATGAGCCATTTGCGACTACTTTGCGATGAAACCAAGTAGTCGCAAAACGTGTGTTGCAAATTTGCGACGTTGAGAATCCGTTTCAAATTAGCGATGTTTTGTGACTTTATTTTATTCATCGGTAATTTGCAACGGATTTAGGACTCCATAACTCAGTTGCAAATAAGCGACACTTGTGTGACTGAGGCATGTAGTCACTAATTAGCAACGGATTTGAGACTGTATTGTGCGTGACAAATAAGCGACTAATTAACAACTTTTGATTTTGCGACTGAGTTATGACTAACTATAATTGTTGTCGCCACATTTTGGGTTAGTCACATTTTGGTCACTAATTTGCCACTCATTTGCGACTCCTTGGTTTATAGGTCACCAATTAAATCCTTTTTCAATCACTTATATGCTACTAATTTTTAAAAAAAAAATTTTGTATTGAATTGTCCAAATCAAATGAATAAGCAAAAAACTTGAAATTAAAAGCATACTACATAATCAAGCATTTAAAATACAAAAGGGTAGGGTTGAAACTAAAACAGATTTGTGTATAATTTGATACAAAAGGCAAAATTACAAAGATACTGAATAGGTAAGTAGAAGATAAGTACGACTAGTACATTTGTATCACTATCTTCTATCACTTATGTTTTTTTCTTAGGCCCAGGAGAGTCCTAAATCATACGAACTTTAACTTTTGAACATCATCATCATCAGTCACCAATCCGTTCTCACTATGAGCAGATTTATCAAACATTTGAACCAAAGTTCTTTGAGCTTCAGACATCATGGCTTGCATTTCATCCCATTCCTTGCTTCCTTGGTCAAAATCAGCTAATGCTGCAAGAAAATATACTCATTAATACTTACAGTAATGAAATCTCCACTATCATCACATTTTAAAGTAACCACAAATAATATTCGGATTATGAGTAAACCAAGGAAGAGAAAACCCGAAATCAATCGAATAAAGCACACATTCAAATCTAAATTCGGATTAGGTACCGTAAAGAGAGAAGAATGGATCTCAATCTGGATCTTTCTTCTCCGTCGAAATGGATCTCGATTTCGATCTCCTCTCTTGAGCCGAAACAAATCATGAATTATCTCAGTTTCTCTCTCATCCTCCGTTTTGAACCGTGAACCAGAACCTGAAACAAAAAGAGAAAATCTGAGCGAAGAAGTAAGAGGGCCATTGCTCTCGGCGGAGAATTATCTTGCTCGATTTGGATTGAGCAAACCGTTTCAGGTTAAGAGAGGTGATGGAGCTTACAGCAGATTAGAGGGAGAAGATGAATCGCTTTGATTGACTCTACAAGTTCTCATATGCTTAGGCATGACCACGGTTACAGTTAATGTTACAGTTATTGCAGTTACTGTTAATATTTTTTTGTTAATCTTAACCTTATCCATTTAAAATACGGTTAAAACGGTTACAGTTAAATACGGTACGGTTAATACGGTTGTGGTTAGATACAGTTAATATTACGGTTATAATTATAATATTTTTAAAATTGAAGAAAAGATTATAAGTAAAGATTTAGAAACTATATATACATTTAAAATCATTATTTAATATGTTTTGAGAGTGGAATGATACTAAAAACAAATAATCGTTATTTTTATTCGTGGGTGAACAATAAAAAAAACTTACCTAATCTTTTAATAGATGAAAATTTTAAAAAACTATTTTTTGGCTACACTACGACAAATTCAAGATCTAATAGGATTTTTTAAAAATAATGAACTTAAGATTTGAAATTTGTGTTTGCAACCAAATAATTTTGTTTGCCTCCAAAATGTTTTGTGCTGTAAACATTCAATATGTATATACTTTTAGTTCGTTCAAAATCTGTTAGGATTATATCTATTTTTTTTTATAAAAAAAAGTAGAAACAACTCACGAGTAGATAAATTCTAGCAATTACTATGCAGTTATAGGTACAATTAAAACCATAGGTATATTTAAATCTATTTTAATTACGATTACGGTTAAAAATTTTAAGGTTTTAACTTTACGGTTAACCGACGGTTTTTATACGGTTACGGTTAGTAATGGATATGGTTAAAAAACCGGTTAACCTTAAATATTATAATTTTACGGTTAACGGTTACGGTTTTTAACCATTTTAAACGATTACGGATACAATTATGGTTTTAAAATGGTACGGTTACAGTGCAAAATACGGTTACGGTTGTATTTTGGTCATGCCTACATATGCTTAGGGTTTTGTGGTTAAGAGTTGAGAAGTATGAACGCTATAGACGCATCTCCTCTCTTTTTTGTCGACTAAATATCTCCTATTTTGATAAAATAAAAGTGAACGGACAAGATTGGCTAAACACCAATGTTTTGAAAACCGGACCGGCCGGTTGAACCGGTTAAACCGAGAACCGGAAGATCATCCGGTTTTGTTCGTCATGGAAAACCGGAATTGATAAAACCCGTTAAATCCGGACTAAAACCGGCTAAAACCGGTAAACCGGCACGAACCGGGACATACATAAAACCCGGTTCTTAGATCTTGAGAGCTTTTCACCATTATGCTTCTGCATTTTTCATGTCGATCTGTTTTGATCTATTCGTTTATATCTTGATTGAAGAATATCGGAAGGAACGGAAACAAAATTTGACAGAAGATTAAAATTTAAAACACAAAAAGAGAAATGGATGAAGTGGGCGGCGGTTGTGAGCGAGAGAGGTGGAGTATATGAGTTTTTAGGCTTTTAGGGTCTACCAGTGTTCTTTATTTTTAATAAATAATTGTTTTCTAAAATAAGCAAATGTACATTGACCATTTTATATGGGAATAATATATTGCTATAAAGAAATTTAGATGTATATCTAATAACATACTTTCTAGGATTTTGGAGATATTACATTTTGGAAAATATTATCATATATATATTGGTAAAAAGTTGAACCCGGTTGGACCGGTTGAACCGGGTTGACCCGTGACCCGGAAGCTTTTCTGGTTCGCTCGCCGGTCCGGTTTTAAAAACATTGCTAAACACAAATCGAACAAACAGACAAGATTTGTCAGGTCATTGATCCCAGTGATCTTTTCTGATTGGCTCTCGTCTGCTCAAGTATATTTTCTAATATTTATTGTTATACATTTTCAAAGTTTAATTTAAATTACATTGAATAGTAAAGAAATTTTTTTCTAATTATCTTTATTTTTGTAGTTTTAAAATTTTGAGATATTAATAGTGATAAAATTTGAACCAAATCCTTACAATTTTAAAATCTTATGTCAAATGTTTTGAATGCATCATAATACCCCTAAACTCTAAATGAAACCATGGCATAAACCACAAACTTTTGAAAACTCTAAATGAAACCATAAACCTTAAATCACTAAAAACTTTTAAAAAACCCAAATCAAACACTAAACTTTAGTTTAAAAACACTAGTTTGTCTATCTATTCTAAACCTTAAACCCCAAACCCTAAATCAAGCACTATTCATAAACCCCAAACCCTAAATTAGACCCTCATTTACATTTTTAATAGCATTTTATATTTTAACGGCTTAGAAATCGTTAAATAGACTACATTTAAAGGCACCCAATTACCTTTAAAGTTTTCAATTTGTATTTCATCCAAAATCAAAATATTTAGAACCAAGCCCAAGCTAAAATGAATTCGTTAAGTAGACTATATTATTATTATCTTTTTTTTTGTAGAATATATCTCATTACATTAATGTATCATTCTTATATTTCATGAAGTATCCAAAACATACATAACAAAGTTACATAGCATCAATCTTAGTCTTAATCTCTAACATCACAAGTGTCGACTGTAGTTCATCTATAAAAGACTAAGATCTCAACTCCATTCAAAATCCCATCAACCGCGTGTTCAACACTCTTACTCAACGGTCCAATACTTACACTTATCAAACCCGAAGAAGAAGAGTACTTATCATCACCCACCACAAAATCAATGGTGAAGCCAATGCGTAATCCGTAGCATACGAGATATCGAGATCTTGATACGCCAAATCTTCGTTAACATAGATGTTGAAATACAACAGACCAAGTGACATACTAGCTATATCGCAGAAATGCAATCGAATTAGATACTTGTAACCATTACTCACCGGAAACTCCCATGTCATATTAACCCGAGGAACCACGCCATTGTCGCTTCTCACCACACGAGCGGTGTTATAGACGTTATCAGGGCCGACTTCACGACTCGCACCTCCGAATCTATACATAATTCTACCGGGATAGTAAACTTTCTCAGAACCATCACTAACTTTGAGAAATTCATCATCAGGAACCCAATTTCTCCACAATGTTTCGTTAAACAGCGTCACTTTCTTCCCACCAACATTGATTCTGTTAACAACTTCCATTGCTTGTTTAACTAAACCATTAAAATCCTCAATTCCATCATTTGAAACAGAGGCTGCAACGTCTGAAATCAAATCCTTAGGTGCAGAGATAACTTGTATAGCATTAACTACAGTCTTTTATCGCTTCTCTCTTGAACATGTCTTCATTGGGTAAGCATTCCAATTCTCTACTCCACCTCCAGACTTCTCTGAATGGTAAACAAAACAGAAAAGCAACCGAGTACACAAGCGCAATGGGGACTGTATGATGTGTTTGATATTAAGCTCGAGAGGAAACTGAGGAAGATAAGGGTTCGAAGAAGACACCGTGGAGTCAGCTGCCTTGGCAGATACATGCCACAAATTCAATTAAGTGTATAGAATATATTAGAAGATTGAGGCTTTAACCCTGCTGAATAAACTCCAAGTTTCGAAGCTTCTTCTGTCAAGCTTCCCATGTAGTCTCGATTTAATTTAGCAGAGATTTGCAGAGTTAACATCAATACAATCCTGAAGCCTGCTTCTTCTCCCTAATTTCAAAATACAGAACAATAAGGTCAGATAAAACTTAAATGGGCAAATCCGTCAACTGATATATACTAAGAAACATGATTGCATCAATCTATTGATAATCGAAACATGGTTGCATCAAACGAAAATTTAGTGATCAAATCAAAAGGAACCCAAATTGTTACAAGATCATACTTCAAACCATATCAATAAATACAACCCGTAGAACAATAGCTTGTACAGGCAACGGAGAAACACAACACCATAAACATCAGACTCATGAAAATGTGAATGGATTTTTTCCTAACTTGAATCTCCCGCACCTCAACACGACTTATAACCTGACCAGCCAGATTGTGCAGCTTGTTCTGTGAATTAAACAAAAAGCAAATCTCCAGAGAAACAATATACAAAGCACAAAACTATTCTTCTAAACACATCAATGCCATAGAAACCCCCAAATCCCATATGCTTCTTCTTCAAGTACAACACAATATAAACTTCAGATAGAAGAAAATCACTTACTCGATCCTCATCTTAAGAGATGCAAATCAATAAAACAAAAAGCTATCTTTGACTAAGACAGACACAAAAGGGCGCAGAAACCAGAACAAATCGAACAAGTAAATTAACAGCAGTGAGATAGCCGACGTTAAAATTGTCCTTACCATTGCCCATTTCTGAAACTTTTGGGATCACAAACTTGAAAGATTTGCGGAGAGACTCAGGTTTGAGAAATGGTGAAGAGGTAGCGGAGAACAAAGGTTTTGAAAATTGAAAAGCGGTGGAGAGATAGAAGAAGACGAAATTGGTCATCGACAATCGAGAGGAGAATGATTGAGTCAAAATCTCATATGGTGCTGGGAACGAGGATTATAATCTCAAATGGTGTTTAAAAAATAAATTTTTTTTTTTTTTTGATCTGGCACATATATGAGGTTAAATATAATTAACACACTAGATATAACGAGAAAAACACGCTAGCCCAGTGGTTTGCGCACCCGCGTGTGACACGCGACCGGGGTTCGAATCCTCCCCCGCGCGGTACAACCAGTACTACCAGTACAACTGGAGGGTTTTTTGGGAACAACTGGCAACTAGTACAACTTGGACAACTGGTACAACTGGGGAGAGCAACTAGTACAACTGGGACTACTAGGACTACATGGTGTTGGTGACTTTTTCAACCCACCAACACCATGTAGATTAAATGAGCACCATCGAGATTACAACCCCCCTTCTTAACACCATATCAGAAATTGATTCGGAATTAGGGTTGAAGTTGAAAATAATTTCTTTTTCTTCTTTTTTAAAAAATGAAAATTTGGTTTATTACTGTTTTCTACTAGTATAATTACGTCGCTAATCAGTCGCAAAGTTTCGATTTGGAGGGAAAATTAACCCGCCAAAAAGCCCAGATATTTTACCAACAAATCCCAGATATTCGTCACTAAAACGTCTCGAAGTAGTCGTTAATTTATGACTAATTTGAGACGCTTTAGAGGATGTCACAAATGAAATCCCCAAATCCTAAACATTTTAGACCCAAAACTTGTTCCTCTACCATTTCCCTAAACCATATACCCTAAATAAAATGATATACCCGTTATACCACCACTAACAAAGCTAATTTGAAAAAACATCAACTTTACCTAATCTTAGTTTAAAACTTCTAAGTGTTATAATCTAAAGTATATGAAATGTTGGTTCTCACATAAATTTTTTTTTTTTCACGTTGATATACTCACTACAACCACATTTTAGCTACTTGTCATTGAGGTTAGTACAAGCTAAATACAACTATGAATCATAGAAGCATATATACATTTTTGGTTTCAATGTGTTGTATGTAAAATGGAGTGGCAAAGTAGTCAGTAATTAGTCGCAAATTTGCTTGTGCGTCGCAAATGTGTCGCAAAGTAGTGGTATATTTGTGATTATTTTGTGACGTTAGTATAGGGCTTCAGATTTTTAAAAATCATTTATTAAATCCGCGACTGATTAGTGACTCTTCTAAAACCCTAAACCCTATATGGTCACTAAAAGAGTCACAAATTCGTCAATACCAATTTTAAAACTCGTACAAAATTTTGCCGACATAACTGTTATGACTCTTTTGTGACGTTATTTTGGTAGACACTAAATTGTGAATAAAAAGATCGTCACGAAAGCGTCGCAAATGTGTCACGGCCTATAACGTCGCAAATTAGTCTTAAATTTGTAAAACCTTCGAAAAAGAGTCGTAAATCGGTCGCTGATGTGTGACACCTTTGCGACTAGGTTTATCAGTCACAAATATGCGACTTATTTTATCATAGTCGTAAATGCGTCGCAAATCTGTCTTAAGTTAGTCGCAAATATTAGTGACTAATTTCGCAGTCACAAACAGTAGTCACTTCTGGACTGTTTTTTTTGTAGTGACGACTGGAACACCAGCTAAAACAACCGACGGTAAGATCGTACCGGATCCAGAAGTTGGACTAGGTGCCGGAGACTCCACGGACTGAGCAGAGGCGATGGAGATGGCGACAACCGAAATTATCACCACCATGAGAGGAATAATGGAAGCTTTGGAAATCGCCATTTTTAATTTCAGATTTCGAAAAATATTCAAAATTGGTAACAAAAAGAGAATATGAGAATTATGGTTGTGATGAGATGTAAAAATCAAAGTGGATGCGAGTATTTATATAAAGAGGTCCGGGCAAACTAGGCCTGGGAATTCGGGTAATCGGTTCGGGTTCAGGTCATATCCGATGGGTTTCGGGTAATCGAGTGTAGGGGTTTTATACCCATTAAAGAACCGAAACATATTCGGTTCGGTGTCGGTTCGGTATTTTCGAGTTCGGATTGGTTCGGTTTTAAAATTAATTACCCGAAAAAATTCGGTATCGGTTCGATTCAGTTCGGTTTCGGATATTTTTTACTCAAACAACAAAAAAATACCAAAATATCCAAAAATGTCCAATATATTCGAAATTTATATAATTGTTTTTATAAAAAATGAAACAATTCACAGAATTTTCTTTTTTTATTAAACTAACTGAAAAATCTTAAAACTAACAGAAACAAAATTGTAAAATTCACCAATTTTATCCTACATATCTAACCTAAAACCAAAATGTTTACAAAATAATTTATGTGTTGGATATTTCGGGTATCCATTCGGTTTTCGGTTCGGTACTTGTTTGGTTTCGGGTTTTCGGTTCTAGACATATATGATCCATCGGGTATTTTAAAAAAATTGGTTCGGATTTGGTTCGGATAATATCGGTTCGATATCGGATCGGATGTTCGGATCCGGGTAAAAATCCCAGCCCCAGGGCAAACGCTGCTGGTGGGGCAGGCTGCTCGAAACTTTCCAGCTTGGGAATCAAAGTGGATGTGAGTATATATTTCGGTTTTCTCGGGATTGTGCGGCCTTGGGCAATAGAGGTTTCTTTGCATTATTAACCATAGTGCAAAATACAAAAGAGAATGATTAAGCCAGATTTGAGGATATCAATTATCAAAGATCTTGACTAAATTAAAAAAAGTACATTGTTATAACTTCGCTGAAATACACGTGCAATTTAACCTCAGCTTCATATCTAATTAGACCCAATTCCTCATACATTTTTTGATATCCATGTTAAATTTCCTGAAAATTTTGTAGTGAACACTATAACTTCCGCATACATTTAAGTCAACATTATTACTCTACTCAGAAACTCAGAATCTTGGGAGCAATGTGAATCAAAGGCTCCAAAGCACTCGGAGTGAACTTCCTAGCAAAAAGATAACACATAGATGTGTTTTCTCCATTGTAAGTACAGTTTTCTCCTTTTAATATTCTTGCAAAGAACTCCTCATTAATGTCTGATTGTCCAAATGTTGCCGGATGTGGACCGCCTCTCGACCAGTCCACCCAAGTCACACTACGGTTAGCCAAGGCCACTGGCTTCTCGATAGTAAGCATTGTCGGAAAATAATGCTCGTCCACGTAACATGCGGGCGTACAAAACTCTTTAAATTTAGGGTAAAACAATGTGTCTTTGACAATGGAAATTGCAAGCTCCCGGTTAACCTCAAACCATTGAGACCCTTTTCTCCATTGGTCAATGGAAACTTCAGGGGACATTTTGTCGTTGTAGCGGCCTCGGCCATAGGGACTAGGTTCATCAAATGAACCCATAAAGCTATGCTTTGATTTGGTTATGTAATTGTAGATAGTAGTGAAGTTGAAGAGAGGAATGCATGACTCGGAGAGGAGAACAAACCATTCGTTTGAGATATCGAGTAGTGCATTTGCAAGAAGTCGCCTTTCTGCATCGCACATTGTCATTCTTCCCCATTCTGCAACCTGTCAAATGATGAAGATAATCGAATTACGTTTTGTATTCAAATCAAAAGTTTTCCTTTCGGATCCAGGCCACAAAGCTCAAGTCTACATCTTTGATGATATAATTCTGGGATGTATTCTCAAATCTTGTTTAAATTTTTCTTTTCCTTTTCAACTTTTAACGTAAAAACAATCTAAAAAGTTTATTGTAAAAATGTTTTTTGGGTTTGAATAAATGGAACATTCTATTAAAAAAAAAAGGGTTCATTCATGAAACAAAATAAAATATTTTTTTTTTTGAAAATTCACAAAATAAAATATTGCAAAGTAATTAAGAGCTATTACCTGACTTGGTATCTGCCTACGGTTAAAAACAGAGGAACTTGCGAACTCGGCTAAAGAAGAAACTTGTGAATGGATATAAACCGAGTAATGCTCTTCATGACCCTTGAGAAGCCTCTCCCAAAGCGATGCAAGAGGCAAAGGACCCATTGTCAAGAACATAAACGCGATTTTAGGGACCCTTTTAAACGGATACTCTTTTCTCCAAGGCATAAAAGACGCACGCCAAAGAAGCTCTTCATCGGTCATATTATGCATAAGAACTAGAGGAGGTTTAATCCATCTATCAAGACCATTTGATTTCTCGCGGCAATGGACAAAACTGGACTTAACCGAGGTGACTACACTATTGATACCATAATACTTGATTGTGGATACACTAATGATGAAGAAAGCAATAGAGAAAGCTATAAAAAATCCTAGTAGAAGAAACAATTTGAATGGTGCCTTATTTAGCCCGGTCCGGTTGCTAGTAACTACAATTTCCATACTACAAAATCAAATTTGATACCAATGTACAGGGGATCACACTAGAAGAAGTAGGCTCAATGATTCAATGAAATCCAATGTGGAAAAGATTACTCCTTTTCTTGCAAAATCTTAAAACTAGAACAACAGAGAATCATCAACTATGTCCCATCCAAAAATGCGTAGATACCCGATTCGATTCCTTTTAATTGTCAAACCGGAGTTCGGAGCAATTAACGAGAAAACTTCAAAATTTCCTAGAACAAGAAGAAAATAAATAGATACTTCAAGAAAATAATCGTTGAATATATGAGAAACCACCGCCGTTTCTGGCGTTCCCAGAAAAAAACAAAAAGTAGAAGAGAAGAAAAAAACTTACAAGAAGTAAAGTAAAGACCTTTAAGCCGTGTAGAGAGAGATAGACGAATGCTTGAATGGAGATAGAAAAGAAGAAGGAGAAGGGTTTAAAAAGGGAAACTTTCGTGTAGAGCAGTGACCATTGCAATAAATTCGACTTTGACATTTGGCATTTGACATTTGACATTTGAAGAAGGTTAGGTTCCAAACCGGTCCTATTACAAGACAACTAGAGTTTTTCTTCTTTTAAATGTTCGGACCACCACACTAGACTTAAAAGGCTATATTCTTTGGTTTCCTAACAATTGAGTAGTTTTTAGTTTAATTCAAGGAAAATTGAAAGTAATCTTCTTAGTGTCCAATTTTTATACATTTTGTTTCTTTTAAAAGATTATCTAAAACGATGTAGTTTAATGATCAATAAAAAATCTACATGGGTTTCATGAAACTCTCTTTCAAGAACAAAAAAGATAGATGCCGTCGAATAGAGAGTTGTCGTGTACGTGTATATGGGATGTCGAAGGTAAATTGCAAAGAATCGATATTTTGAAAATTTTGTTTCTAATTTTTACTTTCATTTGTGTTATACTTGCATTTGAATTTCGCGCAAACTAAAACCCTTGTCTTGTTGAACACATGACATACGCCTCGAGAGTTTATAAATTTTGTTATCTTCTTGAACATTGTTACTCTCTAACGTCTCAACCATATAGTCTCATGGTGGGTTGGGCTTGAAAAGCTCAAGTATATGTCCAGGCCGAAGGGAAGAATAGGCTCTATTAGCAGCCCTAGAAAATATTTTCCTTCATCATTCTAATTGACCCCAAAATGTTCCATAAAGAAGGGTTATTAACACTAATAGATACTTTTTTAACTTTCTCTTACAAAATACATACTTTCTACGGGAACTATACTTTTTCCACTGTGCAATTTTTTTAATTACCAATTTGTCCTTACGCAGACGTTTCTTTTCTCTTCTCTTCTTCTTCTTCGTCAATTTCTTACAGAAGGGATAAGTTGCTCCGATCTGTTTCGTTCTTCCTTTTTTTCTTTGCCGTCGTCGTCCGTTGCTCCGATATTCTTCTTGGCCGTTGCAACGACCTCTTGTTTTGTTGCCTCTATTGATTGCAGATGCGACGGTGGTAGCTTCGGTGGACGGTGGTGGTTGCGGCGACTGTGGTAGATTAAATCTTGAGTTCTATTGATTGAATCCATGTGGAATTTTCATGGTTGTGTATGACAGATGTGTATGATGGATGGGCTTGTATGGATTGCAATAGATGGATGTTAGATATGAACGATTGAATGATATAATCTTCCATTGAATGTCCTATCCACCATGTAATGTCCCATCATGAAACATATGCTTGTCCATCTCAGAGTGTCCATTACGATGGTGTTCAGAAGCTTGTAAAAATGATAACAACAATTAACTTTTTGATATTTGAAAGAGAAACAAACTCATCACATTTGATCAAAGTCTATAAACCATAAAGACTAAAAAAGCTATACATGATCGTAATTTAAGAATTGATAAACCAAAAATTGCTTTTAAACTTCTTGTTATAATGTTAAATATGCCTCCATGGTTGTTTATCCATGCTCATCTATCCATAAATATCTTGTTACATTGGCTTCTCTATACGAAAGACTATATGGTGAATTGGTGATTGTGGCTCAAATGTTCACTTTCAACTAGATCATTTTCTTCAAAAGAAGCATTGCTTAGTGATGCTAAAAGAAAGACAACAAAACCAAAAAAAAAGAAGATTAATGTTTTGAATTTTGTAACATACAAAAAAGAACCTATTACATAACTGTCCATGGATTTTTTTTATGCTTCAAGGTTTCATCTAATCCACACAAAGGTATCCATGACACAATATCCACACAAAGAGCCACAAAGATTAGCAAGTTGGTAAGAGCTTTGAAACTTGAGATCTGAATCAATAGAGTGAAACCCATTTACCGAATTTTTAAAAGTTCAATCTCAAAGATCTGAGAAGAAACAAATGAGTATATAATTGATGTTGTCAAGCATCCGTGTTCTTGAGCAGATATCAAACCGAAAGAGACGAAACTATTCAAGTTCAAAAATTTAGGAAGATCAAACAGAAGAACAATTGAATACAAACAAACCTATAAACTTACCAAATTTGAGATCCAATCGAAAGAGAATATAGATCGTATGACAAAGAGAGATAACAAATTTTGTGCTCAATAAAGTGTAGAGGAATAAATGTTAATAAGGTCACACTCAAAAATAAATTAGAGTACAAACTAATTTAATTGCATGATTTAGAGAACAAACATGATGATTAAGCAGAACTTGTGACTCATTCTTCCTCTGTTTTTTGCGAAATCCAAGAAACTTTCGCTTCTTCCTTTGAAGGCTTGGATTGGTTATTTCCCATGACTTCGATCGCGGAATCGCATCCCTTTTTCAGATTGTTTAGACAGTTGCTTCATTTTCACCACCGACGATTCTCGCTCTTCTCAAAGCCACCGTCAATCTCGCTCTTCTCAACGCCACAGTCTAGACTATTTACGGCTAGGGCTTTTCTGTGTGTAAAATAATTTTGGATAATTAGACGATTGTTGTAAATCAGATCTGTAAGGGCTATATTGGACTTTAGCCAAGGTAAAAGTATACTTCCCTTATGATGTGTCTTTTAAAGATATATGTTCCCAGAAAAGTATTTATTAAAATAATTATTCCTAAAAAGAATTTGACTCAGAATTTATCCAATGGACAAAAGTTAGATTCTTAGTTATCTTATTGACCCAAATAAAATAGAGAGGGATACTGGATATGGGTACTTAAAACAGAAATTTAACGACCATGGAATTGCAAAAAAAGAAAAGAGAGATCAATGACCATGGAGTTGTGAATTTTTTGCCAACTTGGACAATTTCGTTTATGATGGAGAAATGAAACACAGTGGACGTTAAAAAATGTTGAATTGGGAATTTTATGGGGGATTTGGCAAAAATAGGCCACATTGAACTTGACTTTTTCTCAATACTCTTTCTTCTATTTTTGCCAACTTTTACCTAAAATACCCATAGAAAAAATTAAAAATATTCAAAATTGAGGGTTTTAAAAAAAATATTTAAAATCATAAGTAAGAGAACATAAATATTAGTCATCTTCATGTGTTAAAATATTTTTAAAATTTCAAAACAATGGTTAAAATTAATTATATTGTTCCATCTACGGCTTGCAGAATTGACATTATATGTCTACGGCTCAGTAGATGTTTAGTTCTACTAAATGCTCTAAGTTCTATAGTCCGTAGAATGTGTTTTCCGCTACTTGCATTTACTGCTACCAAGTGCAGAATACGCATTCTACCTCTTCTTTTATCTTCTATCAATTACATAATATAAGTTCTACCAAGGGTGGATGCAAAATTTTATTTAACTGTGGACATATAAGTTCTATAGTCCGTAGAATGTGTTTTCCGCTACTTGCATTTACTGCTACCAAGTGCAGAATACGCATTCTACCTCTTCTTTTATCTTCTATCAATTACATAATATAAGTTCTACCAAGGGTGGATGCAAAATTTTATTTAACTGTGGACATATTTATATTAACATATTAATTAAAAAAATAACTTTATCTTATGGACTAATATTCTCAATACCTATAAGTGATAATACATAAAAATGAGCATTTATTTTTAATGAGAATACATTAAATTGAGCATTTATATTAATTATTTGCTAAGATTTGTGATTTCAAAAAAGGAATGGGGGCACAACAAAGTTTTATTATGAGGGCACTAATTTAGTGTTTAAGGAAATTATATTAAGTACAAAAAATTAGTGGGTGCACTTGCACCCCCTTTCCCTAAATGGATCCGCCCCTGAGTTTTATAATTGTGTCTATCATCTACCCGAATTTAGAATATGTAGTCTAGAAAGTTAGTTTAAGATTTCCTAATAAATCTAAAATGTAAATATTTTCTAATTCTTGCAGTTTACTAAAGTAGTTCTATTTCAAACTAATTGAATTAAAATTATTACGTATTAT